>VZTA01019656.1:89507-139821 GCA_013398855.1 Mohoua ochrocephala
TCCCCGGCTGCGGGCAGGGCCGGGCACCGCCGGGAGCCCCCCGGGAGCGCTCCGTGCCTTTCGGACCCCCAGTTCGTCCGGGCGGCGCAGCCGGAGCCGGAGCGAGCCCTCCCTGCCGCCCCGGCCGTGCTGCTGATCCCATGCACGAACAGCCGGGAACACCCCGCGCCTCCGCCCGGCTCCGCCACGTTTTCCGACACCCACCTCTGATCCCCTCCTGTGCTGGAAGGCGGGAGCCTCCCCTTCGCTGACAGAAAGTTTCGTGCTACTTTTCCTAGACAAAAAGTAGGGAGAGCGTATCCGCTGCCGGGTTATGTGCGACCCCTGTGTGTGCTGCCTGTGCCCGTGGGGTCCCTGGCAGCGTGGCTCACCCGGCTTTTATTCATTGCTCATACCGGTTCCAAACGCCTGAAATCTTTCAGGCCGAAAGTTTGCAGGAAAGTGCGTGTTCTAGTTATGTCTAGTGAACAGTTGGATGTGATCGAGGCGCGGTTCCCTGCCTGTCTGCCCTTGGCCCGCCAGCCCTGCCCAGGAGGTGTCTTCTGGCCAGGGTCATCGATCGCTCCCTCGCCCCGCCGCGCTGCGAGCCCCATGACCGCGTCCTCAGCCCAGCTTTTGGAGCTATGGCTCCAGGCGTGTCTGGGCTATCTGTATTGAACTAGTCTGGGAGCTCTTTGCTGCCCTGCCCCCTTTGTTTGTCTTTGTCTATTGTTTTTTTGGGGATGGGAGTTGCGCAGAAGGTGTTTTCTGGGTGCTTCAGTTACTTGTGCTTGAGTTACTGGTTTCCTGTGTTTTTCCTGCGCTGGGACTGGGGAGTTGGGAGAAGGCTGCACTCCTCGGTCCTGCTGGCTACACCAGGCTCTCAGGGCTTTCAAGCCAGCTAAGGACTCCGGGGTTGTTTTATTTTCCACTTCCTGGGTTGGTGTATAGGCAGAATTGTGTCGATGAAGGTGAAAGCCCAGCTCATGTTACGCTAGGTGCAGTCTTTGCTCTGTCTTGGGGCACCAAGGCCACATTAAGTGTTCTGTTGTACTTGTTTCACCCCTTCTGAATCGAAACATTTTGTTTAAAAGGACATACTTTGATGTTGACTCACTGTTTTTCATTTACAAAGAAACAGTTTCTGAAACATCACGGAAATGTTTTGACTTTTCTCAGCAGAAACAGACAAAGGTTTAGTAGGCTTTGTTTTTAGAAAGGCTTTGCCCTAACCTTTTCCATAACAAACAATGCGCCTTCAGTCTTTAGGGTTTTTTCAGCCAGCTCTAATAATAGGCCTCTGCATCGGAGATTAAAAGTTTACACAAGGTGGCCGGGGGGAGCGCAGTGGGCAGAGATTAGAAATCCCGTGCTCAAATCGATGCTTTAAAATACAAATGTAAATACTTTCCTCACAATGACTTTTCAAGCTCTGGAACATCAGCATTTCTGTGCTGACACGTGTAAGGACAGACATTAACGTGCGGCTTCTTCGTAGGGCTTCTGTTGGTCTGATAAAGTTAACTGGGAGATGTAATAGAAAAGTAATTTGTGTTTTCTCAGGAGCATGAATATCTTCCTTCTGCAGCTGTGAGATGGGAGAAACTGATCTTGCAAAGGAATCCACATTAGTAGAAATATTTATGAGCTGGAAACACACTTTAGGGGGGCTCCAGCCCTGCCTTTAATTTACATCTGCTGTTACTATTTGATTTCTGAATGGCCTTTCCTATGCAGAGAATTAGTTAACATCACAAAAATACTTGGTGAGTATACACAAAAATACAAACCAGCCTGCTCATCACAGGTGGGCAGTGGGGCTGGTCGGGAGCGAGGGCCCACGGGGCCTCGGTGTTTCTGTTCGAGGCCTCGCTGGGCTCTGTTTTACTGGCGTCCCTCAGCTTTGCTGGACACTAAAGGAAACATGAGGAATAAAAGAGGACTGAGTGTCCTTTTGTAAGGACAGGGCCGTATGAGACAGTCACTCAACACGATGATGAATCACAGACTGGTTTGGATTGAAAGGGACCTCAAAGCTCACCTGGTTCCACTGCCCTTGCCATGGGCAGGGACACCTTCCTGCCCAAAGCCTGCACCTAGCCCTGTCCGACCTGGCCTTGAATGCATCCAGGGACGGGGCTTCCTGCTGCTGTGCCTTACCTGGGCATCGCTCACGGTCTGGTGCTGCAGAACTTCAGTGTGTGTGACCTTGAGGAGTGGGATCTGTTACTCTGACAATTCACCCGAGCTGTTTCCCAGCTAATCTGGAATAGCTCCATTCAGTGAGTTTATAGCTCGTGCATTGGTTAAACAGAGTTGCAGCTTTAGAGAAAGTGCAGATGTTTGATAATTACTACTTTTAACTCCATACTATTTTAATCCAGCAAATGAGATTTAAAATAGAGCTACCACAAAATTGTATGCTAGCACCCTGACTGGATGAGCTCCTCTGGAGAGACAAGCACTGAGAGTGGCCTGCTGTGTCACGAAGCAGAACTGGGTGCAGATGGATTTACTGGGGCGAAGGAGTTGCAGGAGGAATGCGGTCACTGCCACTGGAAGTGGGATCGTTCTCCTCCAGTGACTGAGACTCCTTATCTGCTAGTCAGGGTGAGAATGGGTGTAACTGAGATTTCTGGTGTGCAGAAGGTTAGTCCAGACTCTTCTGTTGGCAAATCTGATACTTAAATATGATTCATAATTCCTTGTGACTGACGGATTTAAAGAGCCAGCTATCTTTTCTCTCAATATGATTACATATTTTTGCTTGTTAATCCCAGATGTACTACGGAAAACATCTGTTAGTCCTTTGCTATGTGTTTATAAATATCTCTGGTGGAATTAAAGGAGTAACCTTTTTTTCCCCATGCTTTGAGAAGTGATAGAAATTATTCAATACACAGATCTAAACTAACACAGTTTGCAGAGTGGAATTCTCCCCCAGTCTGACATTCCCTTCTGTTATAATTTCTCTAATTTACAAGACAGCTACTTATTAATCAGTTAGACTCCCAAGAGCCTCTTCTGAAAGGCTTTAAATTCGGGGATCTTTGCCTGTATCCTGGGCTTATCCAAAGCAGTGTGAGCAGCAGGTTGAGGGCAGGGATTCTCCACCTCCGCTCAGGTGAGACCCCACCTGCAGAGCTGCCTCCAGCACGGGAAGGACCTGGAGCTGCTGGAGCCAGGCCAGAGGAGGCACCAGGATGATCAAAGGATGGAGCAGCTCTGCTGGGAGGGAAGGCTGGGAGAGTTGGGATTGTTCAGCCTGGAGAAGAGAAGGCTCTGGGGAGACTTTAGAGCCCCTTCCAGTGCCTAAAGGGGCTCCAGGAGAGCTGGAGAGGGGCTTGGGACAAGGGCCTGTAGAAACAGGACAAGGGGGAATGGCTTCACACTGACAGAAGGGAGAGTTAGATGGGATACTGGGAAAAATTCTTGGCTGTGAGGGTGGGGAGGCCCTGGCAGAGGTTTACCAGAGCAGCTGTGGCTGCCCCTGGATCCCTGGAAGTGTCCAAGGCCAGGTTGGACGGGGCTTGGAGCAACTTGGGCTGGTAGAAGGTGTCCCTGCCCATGGCAGGGGATGGAATGAGATGATATTGAAGGTCCCTCCCAACCCAAACCGTTCTGTGATAAACTCAGGGATGGAAAAAGCAAACGTGAGGCCGGCTGTAGCTAAAGGAACAGCCATCACCAGGGCAGAGAGTGGAACAGCGCCTGTGAAACCAAGCTGGATGCCAGCTGGTTCTCTGGCAGCTCCGTTTCAGTGCATGGAATGGCACAAAGCAGAGGAGTGTCGATGTGTGTTACAGCCCAAGAGTGAGGGAAATGCCCGGCAGTGAGGGTGGTGGCAGCATGTAACACGGGGAGCTGGCACCAGTGCGGCAGGTAGGGTTGCCTTGGGCATAATGTGAGATCCTCAGTTTGTGGTGTGCTGCTTTTCCCAAAGAACAGCCAGTTTCTCAGCAATCAGTGCCCTATTATGGAATAGATCTGCATATGACTGTATATGCTTAAGAAGAGTTTCTGTGTGGAGCTGATGGTAGGGAACAAATGAGGAGTTGATGTGGAGCAAATGGGATTTTGGTGCAGGTTAGGGGGGAAGAGGCACGGTTGGTGCACCCTGTTCTGGAGTAGCTTTCAATAGCTAGGTCAAGGAAGAGGCTGGAACTAAGGAGCTTGGTAGGTGCTGAACGATCAGGAGAAGAAAAAATTATTGGGTTTTTTTTTTTACCTGGAGGTCAATTGAAGGAACTGAGGGGAGGGTGTAGGCCCCGCAGTTCTGCCATTGCTGTTGTTCAGCAGAAGGTCAAGAGGGCATTTAGGTAAAAACTAAATTTGTGGCTTTTCATTTAAGTCAGTAAGAGTCAATGCTGTCAGGAACATGTGGCCTCGATGGCTTGTGTGGTTTTCCATGCTCCCCCTTCCACCGCTGTTCCCACTCCCCCAAAGGCTCAGGGTTTTCATTCACTTTATTCTGGGCTCTTGTAGAGGTGATATCTATGCAGATCTAAGGCTCTAAGGGGGAGATTCTTTTTCTATATCTTTCTCTGGTTGATACAACCTGAGCGCAGAAGATCCACTTAAATAAATGGTCTGCACAAGGGCTGCACTAGCAATGGAGCTTTACAGAGCCACAAAGGTCAGCTGAATTTTTCATGTAAACAGGGCTGAGCTGTGTGCCTATAAAACGGTGTTTAACCTGCGTAACACCGAGCAGGTCAGTATTCATCTTAGCAAAGTGCTCTTGAGATCTCCAGCTGAAGCTGTAGGTGGGTAAATGTTTTTTTTAATTGACTGGAATATTGAATTCAGAGCCAGCGTTGTTGAACAGCAGAGGACAGAGCTGTGGTATGCTCAGAAGCAAGAAGGTGAAAGTGGGTGCAACTAATCAAGATGTACAAGCTGCCAGTTTTTGCCCTCTTTTTCACAAGTGTGTCCTTGTAATGTATACTTGTAAAACTAATCTCTTTTAGCGTGGCTTAAAGACCTAGAGAGTCTGGCTGCTTGATGCTGAAGAGTTGCTCCTGGTCTTGGATAACTCACGATGGGCTGTGGACACGTGTGCGAGTGACACATCTCATAATAACTTCACTTACAAACCATACAGTTCATTCCAACCAGTGCCTGATGTCCAGGCCTTCTGGAGTCTAAGCATCCTGAAACTTCAATTATTTATTCATTTAAAAGGTGAGCAGTTGAACAATGAGCTGTAAGTGGTGCACAGAGGGCTTGATGTGTTCTGTATTGGGGGAGCTGAGAGGTCTGTCCTGCCGTGACCCTCGTCATGAGGGTTTGGTTGTGCTGGTCCCATCAGCTTTTTATTAGTCTAGCCCTTGTCTGAGGCCCTAAGTTACAAACCCTTCACTGGTCTTGGCTGAGCTGACTGTTACCAACCACTGGAGAAGGGAATAAAGCAGGAGCTCTGCTTGTTACACTGTTGAGCAGTATCCTCTGGCTCCTTTGATGCCTTTGTGGAGTGATGGATGCTCTAGGATGGTGTTTGGTGTCTCCTTCTGGTTTTCTGGTCGTAATTATCATCCTCTGCCACTTTCCTTTTTACCGATCCTTACAATCATTTATCCTCAGTTATCTTCCCTCCCTCATATCCTGGGTGGTGGCAGCATGTAAAGCCATCCCTAAAAGGGAAAGCAACAGGCAGGCAGTAAAACAAGCAATAAAACCATGAGAGAAGAGCAGACAAGGGCTTCCCTGGGGTTCTGTGCCAAGGTCCAGCAGTGTAGGAGCTTCCTGAGGCAGGAGCTGGAGCCTGGACTGACTGTTCTGCAGATGTGGCCAGTGGCCAGTGCCCAGTGCTGGCAGGAGCCCTGACAGTCCTGGCTGCAGGTGCAGAGCAGCTCTCCCGTCATGGCATTCAGCTGGTGACTTCATGCCTTTTAAATTTAGAAACCTTGTGAGTCAAACGGCTTCGTGCAAGCTACAAGTAAAATGAAAGATATGGAATATTTCTTGAGTGAAAAGCAGGAATCTGGTTTGGCTCTACGAGAGGCTCTGGAGTGGTTTAAATTTTGGTACAAAGTATGGCTTTGTAGTTCCTGCCACTTCCACTCTTTGGAAGATGTGTTTGATTAGAAACCGCCGCCCTTGCAGCTGGAAACACATTCCCTAAGTGCCATTGAACAGTGCATCCTGAAAGTGGAGATGTGGGGAAGGCTTTTTGGACAGCGGGCATGGCCTGTGTTTGTTACTCCATGGTTCTTCCACTGCTGGTGGAGTCCTCAGTCACAACCCTCTTACTTTGTCTGGGTATAAAGAGTGCAGTACGATTGTGAGAGTGGGTTTTTCCCCCTCTCTCCTAGCTGGGGGTAAGGGAGAAAAAATAATTACATAAAATCCAATAAGAGTAGCACAAAAAAATAAAAAAGCTAGAGGGTTTATTTGTAGCAAAACAGAATAATGCAGATTAGTTGTGCAGGGTTCAAAGCTTATAACCTCAAGGAAAAAAAAGTTAATTTCTGGTCTTTATGCGTCAGTACTTCAGTGTCAGGTGTTCTAAGCTGGTTTACTTAGTTTACAGAATTGGTTAAGACAATTTGAATATGATTATTTGATTAACAGAATATTATTGTGGGCCTAGGGGAAAGTCAATGGCTGTCAGTGAAAGATGCAGTGTTCAGCAGAACCAGAGGCAAAGCGCTGGTGCAAAGCCAATGGAACAGGATTTTTTAGCTCATCTGGTTTTTGTTCTGTAGGTTTGTCATGTTTCCTGTTCCTGGGGGTGAAAAGAAGGGGTGGGGAGAGAAAAATGTGTCTTTAATCAGATGTAAGTTGGTTTCTACTTAGTAAATGGCTGTGTTACTACATTAAAATCCTTTTTTTTTTTTTCCCTAGCAAGACCATCCAAGCAGTGACTCCTTCTTTTCAAACCTGGTTCCTTCATTGCCTTTATGGAATGTGGGTGGGACAGGGACTTTTTTTTTTTTTTAACCAGAAGTTGCTTTAATTGGTCATCTGTACGTGAAGGCAGTGACTCGAAAGGATTCCTGCCCAGGCAGATCATGGCTAGCTCTGACTCTCATGCACTGTGGTGCACCCCTAGCGAGTTTGTACTTGACAGAAGGTGGTTATGGCTGTGCAGGAACTCTGGGAAGCATCCAAAAATTCATCACACCGCAGTGTTTTTATTATTACTTGCTTTGCTCTTCTGGAGAAGCTGCAAAGTTCTCATCAGTCGGTGCCCCTGTGTTCCCAGCCTCTGCAGCCTTGAGGAGATGGGGTGTCAGAGCATCCTGCCTCGGTGCAGCCACTGCAAGGTGCTGAGCTCCTCCAAACCACCCTCGTGCATCCCATTCATGTTCACTCCTTCTCCTGGGGTTTGTTTTTGTGAATTCCCCCCCTTCCCCCTTCCTTGCAGCTCCTGTGTTGGTGGAGCTGCAAGTTGAGAGTTGTCTGAGGGTGTGTGGTGATGGTGCAATTCTCCCTGTGAGAGTAACTCATTGTTTGTAGCTGAGAGATGTTGCTGAAGGTTGCCCTGAGCGTGAAGTGAAAATCTCGGCCCTGTCACCTGTGGGGTTTGTTACTTTTTCCTTTAAAAAAATAACGGCTTTGTAATTTTTAGCTAAGACTGACAGAGTGTTCCTGAATCAAAGTGGAGGACTGCAAAAGGACTTCTGAAGGAGGTTTTGTAGGAAGCTTAGAAAACATTTTACTTTGAAGAGTCTTCACACTCACGTTCTCCTTTGCTTCAGTAGGTGCTTCTAGTAGGTTTTGCAAAAGGAGAAAACTATGGAAAACTTTTTCCATTCTTAAAACACAGAAGTTTTTGTCGCAGAGTCCTTAGTTACTGCTATGCCGAGCGTGCAACTGAGAAAGAGTATGGTATTTAGTCTCTGATAATACAAGGCTGTCCATTTGCTCCATGTTTAAGTAAATTTTCATCAACTGCCTAATTATAGGGAGTCTCATTTTTATTTTCGAAACACGTGTGTCGGCTCCGACAGCTCCAGTATTTGTGTACTTCTGACGGTTTTGAATTGCTAATGAAGGTCTACATTTCGAAGATGTGGTCAGCTGAAAGCGCTGAAGGGTATTGCATAACAACATATCAATTTAGGAATGAAAAATGCAGTTTGAGTGGGGTCAGATTCTGGTTATTTCTGACTCTTTAGCATAAACAGCACTTTTTATTGCAGGTTGAGTGCTGAAGAAGATCAGAACGAAAATCCCCAGGTTTCCTTTTCCCTTTATTGCCAGCCATCAGTGACTTTTTGCAAGCTAAGCAAGAATCAATTTTGCAGCCCTGGCAAATTCTTCTGCCAACTGATAAAGTGGACTAATTTATAACAACCTTTTTCTTATTTAAGGTATAGTTGTGGCAAAAATCAACTTGTTAAAAGGTTGCCCCTTCTTGCCTTCAGTGTTAACTTAAGGTTGGTAATTGGAACCTGTGCTGGCATAGTTTGGGGGTTTGAAGAGCTGTACTCTGAAGCCACAGCCCAGTTATTATATCTGCACTGACTGTGTGTCCCTAGGGTCTGAACTGTGTGCTGTGGTTCAGAGAGTGCCAGAAAGCTGTTCTTTAATTCTTCCTCAATGATTTTAGGGGAGCTTCACAGAGTTCTCCGCCTCGAGAGTGGAAAGAGACGCTGAGGTTGGGAGGGCTCTTGGTAGTTGGATTCAAGTGGTCCAGCAGATGCACAAGCCCTGCGTGGGCTCTGACGTCCTGTCTCCAGGCTGAGCCCCCTTGCTGTGTTTCAGAGTGTGAAACTACAGTTTGAGCCTACAGCTTCAGTGTGAGTGATGTGGCTGAGTAAGGGCTGCCTTTGGGAGGTTGAAGTTGCCACCACTGCGGGGATAAGCTCACGAGAGATGTTGCTGTTGGCTTAAAATGCAGGTGTGGTGTCCTCCTGCGTGGCCAGAGCCTCGCAGTGCTGACCCCCCAGACCAGCTAAATAGAGCAGTTACAAATCTAGGGGTTACTTGCTGTGATTTGGGAAGTTATCATTCATGCTGTTAGTGCAGGTCTTCAGCATGAAATGCACAAACATCCACGTGAAGGCAGAGTGAGTGGTTATTATTCATAACAGAAATAGCTTGCTATTGGTCATGACATGTCCTCTTTTTTTTCCAAACACAAAGTTTTGCAGCCAAAATATAAAAATTAATCTTAGTTATATAGAACGTTCTGTTTTTTAGAAAAAGCACGTGTGTCTTCTAAAGCACTCTTGATACCCTGTCAGTTTTCTTTATGGAGTTGGGGTCTTGCAGGAGTTTTGGAAACTGAAAACTGCAGAAATAAATTGGAAGTTTGTTGGGACATACCAGGCTATATCCATCTGAACAGTTCAGTGGGGATAAGCCTGAGCTTGGCTCCTGTGTTCTTTCAGGGTGTCATCCATGAGCTGGAGCCTTGGTGTGACATAAATAAGTCACTAATTGCTCGTGCTGCTGTGATTTGTCTTCCATGCACCTTCTTTCGAGCCCCTTTGAGGTAAAATAATTCTGTCAAAAAGGGAACAATCAGAGCTGAACACTTGCATAACTGGAGGCAAGAAGCTGCTGTTGGCACCAACATCTCCCAAGAAAACATCATATTTTCCATTGTGAAATCTCTGCTGAGGTCCCAGGACCAGCCCGGTGAAGCTGCTTGTGCAGAGCGTGCCTTCATCCCCTCAGCGACAGCTGGAGCTGAGTGGAGGAGTGAAAACCTGTAGTGACAGAGCACGTTCCTGATTCTGACTGAAAATGAGGTGCTCAAAGCCTTAGAACTGTGACAATTTGGAAGCTGCTGGGAGATAGCACAGACTGCTTGGGGGAGAGTGAGGCATCTTAATCTGGTGACGTGCCCTGTGCCCACTCCCATGTGATGCTGCGTGGGCTGGGCTGGGCTCTGCTGCCACGGGGGAAAGGTGAGGGGCTCCCTGGGGCTGCTGGCTCTGCTGGGACACAACACCTACACGGGAGAGAAAACAGTCAGGAATTTAATGGATTTTTGTAGGGACACTGGATTAGGTTTCATCTCTCAACTCCGTAGCAAGGTCTAAACGAGAGGAGAAGTAGAGAAGCATTTGTTTGTTACTGGCTGTGAAAGGCTGTGTGATGAGCCATTTCAGATGCCTCTGTGGGCCTTCTCCACAAAAGCAGCAGAGAAAAGCTTGTGAAAGCAGATTAAGAGACCTGGAGCTGGAATGGCGCTGGTGAGACACAGGCTGATCTGACCCCGAATGTCATCTTTTCTCTTGGGTAGTTAACTGCAGTTTGTGGAAAAAAACCCCAAAACAAAAGGTGTAGCAAAGTTGAATGTACTCAAGTGGCAGGAAATTCCTTCAAGGAAAACATGGTCATTGATTTCTACAGAAGTTTGTTTTATTCAGTGAAGTTATTTCCCATATATTTTTCCATGATTTGTGTAGATATCACACTTGAAAGTTTAGTAAAATTGTATTCAGTGAAAACCAAGAGTTTGGGATGAGGTGGAGATGGTCTGACCTTGACAGTGAGCTGGATGTGGCCAATGAATCTACTCACACCTCGGAACCTGCAGGCACTCCAGGTTTAATAACACAGACACAGGCAGTGCATCCCACCCCACCACCAAGACCCGAGTCTCGTAAGACAGGTTCAGCTCAAACTCCTCCTGCACATACAAATAGGAGCTTTGCCACAGCATGACATCTGAGTTTGTATTAATATTTCAGACTGTGAAATTCTAGCAGTAAGGATTTCTGATGAGGTAGTACCTGCGTGGCATTTATGGCGGGGGACAGGATTTGGTGTCTGAGCGGATGGAATGTAAGGTCGAAGGCCATGTTAGAAGAGGCTGACTCGCTGCTTTTCAGTTGTGTATCCTTGATGTTAAATAAAAAAAGCTTAAATAAAGCCTGCTTAAATCCTCCTTGAAGAGCATCACATACACCAAACATCCTTGACTTGCAGCTATTTGGCTGCCGAGCGTTGCTTTATTTGTGGAACAGGGCAGACAAATTAATTTGGAGACTGTGAAGGGAAAGAATGAAACTTTTTATTGTATGGATACTCCTAGTTATATGAAAACCAGTTTTGAGTTGTCGGTGGGCCGTATGAAGCCCCAGCATGTGAGCTGAGTTTTATTGAAGTGTGCCTTAATCTTTTTGAAACCAAAACTGTTCAGAAGGTTTGCATTAATGCTGTGTTAGATACCCAGTTCCTGATGATCTTTGCTCTCTTGTCTGCCACCTTCAGCAGGGGTCAAGGATCCCTGCTGGTTGTTGGGTGGGTTGGGTATTTGGGTAACAAGCCAAGCAAAAGGATTCCCTTGGGATCAGAAGATCTGATTAATTTTCTGTCTGAAAGGTGAAGCTGGGTCATTGTGTTGTGAATCCCACCGTGTTCCATCCCCAGGACCTGGGTGACAGAGTAAGGGCTGCCCTCTTTATGCCATACAGAATATCTAGAGACAGTCTGGAAGCATGATGGGAGACCAGATTATCATTCCAAATGAGTGAGACTACTTAAAGACATACGAGAGAAAGAAGCTGCAAAAGCCTGCAGTGAAGTACCTCTTACTGCTCCTGGGCACACCAGCCCCACAGAATGGGGGACAGCTGAGGAGTAGCAGGAAGGCTGTTCAAATGCAGAATGCCCTCCCAGGCATTAAACGTTCCCGTCCCATGTCCTGAGTTAGGTATTTTGGATAGCACAATGCTGGAATTCAGCGTGTGGTCTATTGTGCCTGGCCAGGTCAGCTCCTTTCTGTGCCAGTCAGACCATTCCTTGAATACTGGCTTCCCTGAGAAAAACCAAGAAATCAGTGAGAGCAGCTAAAAGCTTTTAGAAAGCAGCCTGGCAGGAGGGTTAAATGTGAAGACTGACAGCAGATGTCATGGGAAAGACCTTTCAAGTAGCACAGGGTGGAGGGACTGAAGCACAGGAGATGGGCAGTTATTTTTTGCTGTTACCCAAAGGGATTTACTCTTGCCCAGAGGTGGGGTGGCTGCAGGATGGGTGGTACAGGGCAGGTGGAATGGACTCGCTCAGCAGTGTCTGAGCTTCAGCCAGCAGTGCCTTCAGGGGTGTGTGGGAGTGCAACCTGGAAAAACAGGACCACGAGCACTTAGGCCTTTCTGTGATTCATTGGGGTGCAGAGCTCGCTGTTAAAATTGTGCTCCTTCACGGGCTTTTGGAAAAGCCTTGGGTGCCTTCAGGGCACTTCTGCAAAGCAGCTGCAGAGCTGCATTCCTCTGCTTGCCAATATCTAGAAATTATTTGCATGCCTGTATTATGGAAGTAGGTGTCTGAAATTATTCCTAAAACCTTGAATTACCAGTTTTTGAAAACGCTCAGGCCTTCAGTTGTGGCTTTTGGAAGGAGCGCTGTGTGCACACCACCCCTGGTGTGTTCCTGGCAGGCCAGCTCCTGTACCAGGGTGTGTGAGTGCAGCCCCAGCAGCTCAGCCATCCCTCTGCTCACCCTTCTCTCCGAGCAGGGCTGGGACCTGCCCTGGGGGGCACTTCGGAAGCGGAGCTCATGTCCATGCTGCTCCCTCCCTGTGCAGTCCCAGCTCTTCCAACAGGACAGTCACCTGGGAAGGGAAGTTTCAGCTCACCCTGAGACTGAGCTCCTGCAGGGGCTCACCCCATCAGGCCCGTGCCAATGTGGGTCTGTTTGGGGCAGGGAGAGGGGCGGTAGCGTGGCAGCAGTGGTCGTTTGAAGCAGAATGGAGACCTGTCCTTAATTTTTAGCTGTGGACGAGATCTTTCATGTTTGTAGAAAGCAATAGAGAGAACAGAGCTCTGAAAGTGGCTTCTTTAAAGTCCTGCACTTCCCCTGCCCCCATGTCCTTGCCAGTGCACCAAACCCCAGTGAGATGCTGCATCACTGCTGAACCCTCTATTGCAGCGATGAGCACCATCACGAGCAGTGAAATAACCCGAAGGGTTTGCAGTTAACGTGCTGGCTGGTGAGCATGCTCGAAGGTTGGGGCTTCACATGTCTGAGCATCAGATGTGTGGGGAGGACATTCCTGCTCTCTGCAGAAGCTCTGCTTGATGCTCAGTTTTCAGTGGCTCCTTGTTCGACTTGGCTGTGGCAGCCAGCTTTGTCCTGTGTTCCCACTGCAGAGGCTTTGCCAAGGGTGCCAGCTGATGGTGCCATCTCCCCTTGCCATGGCGGTGTCTGTGGTGGCACGGTGAGCCAGATGGGGATCTCAGCCCACCTTGCAAAAATGGATTTCTTTTCCCTCCAGCCAAATCAGTCCTTCCCCATCTGGTTAATCGCTCAGGCGTGGGGAAAGCTGTGCCAGTACGGAGGGGGTGTGATGTGCAAACGGGAATGAGTTCCTGGAGGGGTGTGGGAGGATGAACATTGGTCTTTAAGCAGCTTTTCTGCTGCTTATGAAACCACAGGCTGGGCAACCACAACTCCTTGTGCAGTGGTGTCGTTCTATATATTCCCACACTTGAGATTCAGCGCCGCTCGCTCTTCCGCCGTGTGGTCCGTGCTGCTTCGTCCTTGAAATCCGTGGCGGGGCCGGGGCACGGAGAACCTGTTTCCATATCACTTGGGCTGTCCCAGCTGTCAAACCAGTGCTGCACTGCTCTGCAAGTGGGTTCTTCTTCCAGAGGATGTCCTCTTTCCCTGTAGATGTTGGAGTGACTGCAGTGGGGGTTGTGGTGCGCTCTCCAGGAGCCAAGGATTAAGCACTCTGATATAATATCCCATGATGTGGTTTGCTCCTTGTTACCGTATTTGAATTCAGTGAGGGAGAGCTTGAGCAGTCACAGGGAAAGGACAAGTTCCAGGGAACTAGGGGGTCCTCCTGGCAGGTTCACAGCTGTGCCAGAACGTGGCCCCGGCAGTTGTCCTTTTATCCCCTAAACCCATCTCACCCACGTGTTAGTAACCTATAGCCTGTTCCTGTACTCTCCACAAGTATTTAATTGAATAAACGTATTTATTGCAATGTACAAATGATACCCCAGCCACTGCTGCCAAACAGGCTATTTGATATCAAGCTATGCTTTTTAGATAAATTTCAATAGCGCTGCTACTAAGTGGTTTTATAGACCATTACTTTTGGCCAATTCATGAACTATCATACTAACGTATTTTCAGATGAATTGCCTTTATTATCCTACTAATACAATTAATGTATCTTCTCATGGTTACCTCGTCCTGCGCGTTGTTTCTGCAAGAGGTGTAACAGCATTAACTACATAGAAAAAGCCTTGCTTTAGAAACCTGCTGGGCTTTCCAGAGCCCTGGCTATGTTTCTCAGAAACCACAAAGGTTTTCAGTGTATTTTTCTTGGCGTTTTACATAGGAAGCGTTCATGCCGAGCTACTGGGGAGGGAATAAAGCAATGAAATTCCTTGTGGAGGGTGGGAAGCTACCTGGGGGTGAAGGGCATTTCACAGCGTGCCCTGTGCCAGCATCTGGGCTGTGGCGTGAGCCAGTGGGTGAGCGAAACGAAAAGGGGGTGATTGAGAGAGAAGGTTAATGAGTTCACAGTGCTTAGTGGTCACTGTCAGAGGTAGGGGAGGACAGGAGGTGACCACCTTCCACCCTGCTGTGGCTCCTTGGGGGCTCTGGAGCTGTGGCCTGGCTCGTGCACTGGGAGCTGGGAGCCTTCACCTGCACCCGCAAGCGTTTTCAGCCAAAGCCATCAGGAAGGTTACGTGTATCCCAGCATTGATCAGGCTCTTTCTAGTCTCTCTCTCTCTTTTTTAAGCTTTCAGCTTTTAAAGATTTTTTTCTCCCACTTGGCGCGTGGGCGTAGTGGAGAGCTGAATGCAGTTGGGTGAATATTCCACCTTGCACCTTGTGAAGTTGTGCTTCAGTGTGTCAGCTTTGGTCAGCAGTGCTGGAGTGAGTTCTTAATCTCTCTGTGGAGCCTGTGGTGTGAGAGCCCGTGGGACGGCTGGGGACCAGCCCTGA
Organism: Mohoua ochrocephala; assembly: GCA_013398855.1. NCBI lineage: Eukaryota > Metazoa > Chordata > Aves > Passeriformes > Acanthizidae > Mohoua > Mohoua ochrocephala. Next base: position 104,355 of record VZTA01019656.1, read on the forward strand.
GCCGGGTGATGCTGAGCTCCTCCGGTGCCCCAGAGCTTTTATTCTTCCCCGGGAAACAAGCAGCCCCTCCTGGGCACAATTAGCTGTTGGGGTCGAGAGAGAGCAGTTGGTTGTTGGTACGTGTTGTAAACATTTTTGGTTACCAAAATTAGTGCCTTGCCTCCTGCTTTTTAAAAATAACGGGATGTTGTGCTCGTCTGGCAGCTTGGGGACATCTGGTGCTGTCAGAGCAACGTGACTGCCGAGATGCTGCGCAGGCAATGCCCTGTCCAGAGAAAGATTAAAAATATCAGCTAATAAGCTTTAAAATGACCTCAGCGGTAGGTGTTTAGGAAGATGGGTGGAAGGAGATTTAGGAAATCTATTTCTCTTCCTGACTTTTTCAAAAATATAAAGTTACAAATGTAGGTTTAGTCTGATCTTGAACTTTGAGGTCAGCTCAAAGCGGGAAGAGCTAAAATCTATTATGTCTGAAGTGAAATGGGTTGGTTTTATGGATCTGTAATACTTTAAATCCATTCTTTACTGAAATTATTGTTCGGTTTATTCTTTTGTTGTGCTGTGCAGCATCGTGGTGTTAATCCAGTGATTTGTTGTAGTTCCTTATTTTTAGTTCTATTTTTTTAGACTGCTGGTCTCAACAGCAGAGCTATTTTAGTAGTTTCACTCAACTTTTCCCATAAGTATGTTTGCTGTTCCGTTGGGATGTTGATATAAAACTGTAACGGGAAGGAACGGCTCAGTGACAGCTTTGAACAGATCTCTTCATGCAAATCTGCTTTTCCCTCCTATGCAAATGTTAAGGAGAAGTGTAATAGATATGTAAGCTGTTAAGTATGAACCAGCTGGATTTTCTGGCTTTGTAAAGCTCATGTTCACTCCTTTACCTTTGTGCTCCCCAGAGGTGAACTGGGTGAAGGGGGAGGGTGCATGGGTTGGGTTAAAGTTGGCTCCTGGTTTGGCAGAGCCTCTGGGGTACTGACTCGTGCTGGAGCTGAGAACATGGGCAGCTTTCTGGAGCTGCTGAAGTCAAAGGGTTCCTTTCTGCTCCCCCACGCCTTGGGCTGTGTCTGAGGGCTGGTCTGGGAGCACAGGAGAGCTGGCCCGGGAAGGGGGGCAGTGGAAATTGGGCAGGAGGCACTCAGCTCCGTGGGCGTAGTGCCCCCACTGCCTGTGCTCCTTCTTCATTGCTCAGGGACCACCAATGAGTAGCCCAGGCACTGCTGATCTTGTGATTGCTCTGATAAAACAGTGTGGCTTTGCAGTAGGTTTTTGTGTGTGTTTATTTGCTCTTGGTTTTATTTTCTAACAAAAATGCACAGGTAATATCTGTCTATTGTCATAATAAGCAATTTGTCAAACTCTCACCATTTGAATCAAAGCTGGTGTTTCTGGAGATGCTGTAACCTTCACTTAGACGAAATGGATGCTTTGTGTTTAACAGTCTGCGTCTTAATTTACTTTTAAGAAGCATTAACAATAAAAAAATTGTGTTCATGGAGCTCTTTTCTCCTTGCAGAGATGACTGCTGTCACCGCAGCCAACGTGAACTTCAAATGGGACCCCAAAAGCCTGGAGATAAGAACACTGGCAGTCGAAAGGCTGCTCGAGCCTCTTGTAACACAGGTAGGAAGAAGAGAGGGGGCAAAATAAGCAGTCCTAAAGATGATTGCCTGTTTTGGTGGTTTGTTTTAATTAAGTCACAAAGCTTAAATTCTAGGTGTGAAACACTACAAACTAAAGATGAAGTCTACAAGCAGTTTCTTGGTTCAGTTTCATTGGAGCAGTCACCGGCCATGAGCCCAGGGAGACTGTGCTGCTTCAGTCCCTGATCAGACACAGTAGTTACTAACGTGCATTTCTGCACTTCTCATTGAAATAATGTTCCATGCCTGCACTTTGTGCTGGGTTGGTGAATAAAAGCTCCTTTCCGTGTGGTGTATATGCCTGAGCGAAAAGCACTGAAGAGCACAGGAAGGCTGGAGTAAATCTTGTAAATGGGAGCTATGTGTACTGGGTGTTTTGAAAATTCTTGGAAGAGACTTTCTAGGTGGTCTGGAAGAAAAGGTACACTGGAGACAGTTCCCTCGTTGTCTGTAGCATTGTTTTCCTGGAATATGAAATATCTAAAATAACAGAATGAGCTGGACACAATTCCTGCCAAGTACAGATGGGAACGATGAAGTTTTGTTTCCAGTATTATTCCCTTTAGTCACCAAGCTGCTGTCTGTACCTGCCACTTGTTCCCTCTGGATCCTCAGGTGGGCAGTTGGATGATAAGGCTTTTTAGCTGACGTTACTGATGGAGTCTTTGCTCAAGAGAAATTGCCCTAATTTGGCAAACTTAACTGAGCCAACTTGTTCACAGGACCTTTTTCACCAAGTGCAGCGTCTGTAACTTATTCCTCAAGGAATAAGCACAACAGGCTGTACTGGCAACCCCCAGTTTTCTGAATGATGTGACTGGCAAAACACAGAGAGGGAACTGGAGCAAATTGCCTTGTTGCAACTTGTTCTTTATTTGTAGAACACGATGAACTGAGACTACCCAGTACAATTGCTCCCCATTAACCAGCCGTGGTATTCCCCACTGATGGCTTTCCCTCTCTGCATCAGCCAACTGGGAAGATGGATTCAGCTCTGAGGACCTTTATGTCAGCAGTCCTCGGGCTTTCCAGAGCAGTAATTTTTTTAGTGTTGTAATTTAATGTCCCTCTGAAGTAGCTTTGTGTGCGTTTTCCGAGGCTTTCCGGAAAGGAGAAGGAAGAATAAGGCAAATGGAGAAGTGTGTGTGGATTTTGTGGCGTGTCTGTGTTGGATGGAAGGGGATGGATCCTGATCCTGAGCTCAGGGGGTCTCCTGGCCTCTGGTGATGACTCTGCTCCCAGCAGGGTTTCAGTCTAAGACACAGAGCTTGGAAATATTTGTTGATTGTGGGAGGATTGTGACAGTTCATTTGGGGTTTTTTTAGGGAAATAATGAGCTCTACCAAGTCCTTTGCTGTGCATTCAGCCCGTTGGCTATAGCACTGTTTTGGACTGAAAAGATACCGTGTCTCTACATTTCTACTGGCACAGACTTCAACCTTGCCTGGGGTCTCTTATGACTGAAGAGTTATCCCAAACTAATTATCCCCACCTTGGTTTCTTTTATGTGGTGCCAAAGAGCTCTGTCCTGTTACTGACGCTGCAGTTTATCAAAAATACAAATAGACCTCCATTCTTAAAATCAACTTTTGAGGTCTGCTGCTGCTAAGAGGAATCTTTGAGCTGTTTAGCTGCATTTATTTTGCTCACCTACAGAATCAAGAAGCATGGTGTAGTGTTCAAATGCGAAGAACACTCATTAGGTTAACTTTTGGAGCTGGCAGTAGTGCAGGTATTAGCAATACACAGTCTAGGGGAAAAAAAAAGTGGCTTTACTATCAGATGGATAAACATTAAATTTGTTTGATGTTGGGTTTTTTCCCTTCCATCTCTCCTTTAGGTAACAACACTGGTTAACACCAGCAACAAGGGCCCCTCCAATAAAAAGCGAGGCCGTTCTAAAAAGGCCCATGTCTTGGCTGCCTCAGTTGAACAAGCAACAGAGAATTTCCTGGAGAAAGGAGACAAAATTGCAAAGGAGAGCCAGTTCCTGAAGGAGGAGCTGGTGGCAGCTGTGGAAGATGTTCGCAAGCAAGGTAAGGGTGTGGATCTGGTGGCTTCTCAAACCCTGGCCCTTCAGAGCAAGCAGAACCATTCCCACTTCCCTTTGCTGCTCTTTCTAATGACTCTGCACCTCTCAGCTTGTGGATTCTCAGCTTGCCTGGCCGGCATCCCTGAGCAGTAATGCAGCTGGATAGGTCTGGAAATTGGATGTCCCATGCAGAGATTAAGAAGAGAAGCAGAAGGGCTGATTCTTTGAAGAGCATTTAAAAACTCAGTTTAGGCTCAAAAGTAAACGTGCTCCCTGCAGCTATAGATTTTATGGGACCACATCTCAAATGTGTCAATAACTTCTTCAATATTTGACTGCATGCAGACCAGCCCTGTAGAAGGAAGAGCCAAGTGTTGACTCAACTGAGACGTGTTTCTTGAATGTGCAAAATGTAAACAGCACCAAACAGAATGTGAAGACCTTGATTAAATATTCCAGGCTTCCTTCCTCACGTCTAATGTTGATTTTTATCATTTTCTTTTTTACTTTCTTGGAGCAGACCTTCAAGAAAAGCCTATGGAGCTGACTTACTCTGAAATATGCACTAGTAAATATTGTTGCTCATAAATCATTTATCATTCTTCCAGTCATGAGTCTTTTCTATGCTTCAGTGAAACCCAGTCAACTGGTATTAATGGTGACGGCTGCTGCTGCAAAAAAGGGAAAACTCATTAGCATTAATTACTTGTTTGTAGCTGAAGTTGCAGAGTGGTGAAATATTAGTTGGAAATGGTTCTAAGTTCTGGATGAGCCTGGTTGACAGACCAAAGAAAGATCAAGGTAAGAAGGCTGCAATATAAGAGGCTAATTGAGTTGGCTTAATTTAACAACAACAAACAGCAAGAGAGACCCCTTTGACTCCAAGCTTTAATTGTCAGTGCTTGCTGTTCACTCGAGAGTCAGAGCTCGTCTGTGGGTGCCTCCAAATGGCTCAGTGATGCTGGAGAGAGAGGGAGCTCTGCTCAGCCCTCAGGATTGAGAAGTTCCCCGAGCTGCATTTGTAGCTGAATATTGCAGTGAGAAGCTGGTGGGAAGGAGAGACTGATAAAAAATCTTCAGATGACCCTTTCCCATGTTTCCTGGCTCCTTCTTGCTTCTGAGACTACACATAGGCTTGATGCCAAAGCCTCCCTGCTCTGTTGGCTTTGACAGAGGAGGTGAAGCTCATAACTGAGAGGTGCTGGAGCGAAATAACTTCCCACCTTAATGTTGCTTCACTTCTTTCTCCCTTTTTGCTGTTTGCAGCTTGTGTGAATTCTGGTGTAAAAGGGGTGGCTGTGCCTGTTTCCTGAGGCTGGGTGGGCGGCCAGGCTGGAGTGCATCTCCTGGACACGAGTGGTGCCCACCAGCCTTTGTGGGGACACGGTCGCAGCACAACCAGGGGTCAAAGCCGTGCCCCGTCGTGGGGGCAGTGTTTGGCCAGGTTTAGCAGAGCAGCTTTTGGTGAGGAAATTAAAAATCAAACCAGCCTTTGAGGAAATGAGAAACAAGTGGTGAAAAACGAGATGAGCAGAGGGAAGGGTTCTTGCTGCCAGTGCCCAGGAGGATTGCAGTTCTCAGCAGGGAGATACAACCTCCCAGTGTACGTGGTTGTGTACACTCTGTGCACCTCAGAAGCCTCCCAGTGCTGTGGTAGACCAGTTGAATTAATGAACTGGAGAAACGAGGAAAGTGTGATGCAAAGCCTGTGCATGTGCTCAGCAAATCTCCCCGGCGTTGGTGCCTTTACCCGCCTTCTGCAGCTGGGGCAGGAGTGGAGAGGAGAATCTGGGTGTCGTGGTCAGCAGCAGGGCGATCGTGAGCTGGCAGCATGTGAGTCTGACAGCAGCAGTGGGACTATAGATCTAGAGCACAATTAATCTTCAGTGGAGGACAGGAAAATAGCATTAATAACGCCTCTATTTAGAGTAGGGTGCGGTTTAGTTACCATAATAAAAAAAGATGAATGAATGTAGACAGGGATTATGAAGATGATTAGGACAATAGATAACTTGTCTCATCAGAGAAAATTAAAATTTTTTTTTGTTTTAGCCTAGCGAGAAGAAGATTGAGAGAGTACATGGTTTTAGTGAGCACACTTGTTCATAAAATCCCATTTGTTGAGGGTAAAAACAAAGAACTGAAAAGAGCTATTTCAAATGAATAATAGCATGGCTACCTACTAAATCAATGTAAGTGGATCTTCAAAGTCTTCTTGTTTTTTACAATGAAAGAATAAATTACAACTTGCTTTAAATATTAAGCAAGTTAATGAAATATCCTACAGTAAGATTCCTGGCCCTTTAAAGCTTTGGACTTTTGATTTCTTATAAAATAATGGAAATTTTTAAGATTTTGAGCTAAAGAGTGGAGATAAGGAATCAAAGTGTTTTTCAGAAGAGATCCTGCTGTGATTATAGAAAAGCCTTGGTAGTGGGAAAGCATTTGATGTGAACATCTTGAATTTCAGCATTGCTGCAGTGTTTGTTAGAGGCATTTCTGCCATCAGAGGTTTGCTGGGAAACAGAAGGGGCAATACTGGTCCTGGCCAGCCTGACTCCCCCACTGTGAGCTCGCTGTGGGGTGTGTTGGAGTGCTCAGCCCTTCCAGTGCCATTGGGAGGTGTTGTGGAACTTGAACCAGTCCCTCACCCAGGAGCTTGGCACTGAGACAGCTTCCAAACTGGGCTGAAGAAGGCAATTTATTTTGGGTCAGAGTGGCCAGGCTGTTCCTGATTCCCTGGAATGCTGATGGCCACAGCTCGCTGTCTCTGTATCTTTGTGTGAGCGTGGGGATCCAGGGAATTAACTGTGCTCTTCCTGTTGTGTGTGTTCTGTGGCAACTTTACATAACAGACCAAAAATTAGAGCTTCAAATTAAAAAGCCTGAGCCTGTCTATTGGGTTTGAGGTAAGAGAAGGGATGAAGGCTTTGATGTCTCAGGTTGCAAATGCAGGGGAATGAGCCAACTGATTCAGCGCAGTGTCCTTCTGCTTCATGTTTCTGAGTGAAGGGTTCTTCAGAACTGAACAGTGAGATGAATTATGAAAGGGCCAAAGAGTTTTTTCAACTGTACATCACAGAAGATGTCTGGCTTAAGGATTTCCAAGGAGCAGTAGGAGGCCACTTGTGGAACATCTTGAAGTTAAATACTGAATTCTTCTTGGAAAATTCAACTTCAAAATTCTGTTCTGACCAGTTAGCTAAATTTCTTAGAAAGGTACAATGAGTTCGGTTGGTTTCCTGCAACAATGCTTTAGCAGTGTGCCACTTTGAAAAGCCATAACCTGAGGGAGCTCCGAGGTGGCTCTTGGCAAACTGTAGGAGTGTTGTAGGCAGTATATGGATTTGATTGAAGACAAGATTAAGGAATTATCAGAAGCTTTTGTTGCCATTGATGCCTTACGTGGCCACCTAAAACACAGGGACCAAACAAGAATAAGGGAATAAAAGGAGGGATTTATTTGCAGGGCCTTCAAAGGCTCACCCTGGGCAGTCCAGAGGCTCCACCCAAGATGGACCCTGGGTCAGGGGTTCTTCCCACTTTGATAAGTTTGGTTCGTTTGCATATCAGGGTTCATTGTCCAATTATCACCTCAGTTCATGATGGAATTACCCCAAGTTTGCCCCCCTTTAGAGGCTTTGAGTTGACACATTTGGGGCCCAGTGTCCTTGGAGTGGAACCTGCAGAGGTTTGTTGTGTGTGAGCAGCAGGAGAGAACAGCAGCTCCCAGGGCACCAGGAACTGCAGAGTCACACACCAGGCAGGGCAGGGGTTGGAAAATATAAAAGTTAAATCCTAAGGCATCACCATAAGTATCAATTCCTGTGTTGATATGACAAAAGGCGATGTGGGGCCTCATCCTTTATAGCAGAAAGCCAGGACAGCCCGTGGTGACGCTCCTGGGGAGTGTTGAAGGTGGCATTGTTGGAGATGGGACTTCAGTATCCAGAGCAGTAGAGACTTCAAACTGATTTCCTGCTTGCCTTCATTTGGTGGGGAATGGCAACCTCTGGGGAAGTGTGGTGGGGTGAGCAGGGAGGGAATGGCCTGGTGGCACTCGTGGTGTCCCTGGCACTGCTGGCAAAGCAGCCTGGGGACAGCTTTGAACTGGAAGTGCTGAAGAGCACGAGGTGATGTGTGGGCATGAGTTCCCACTTGGAAGAGGAGCAGCAGTGCCCGTGTGTCCTGGGTGTTCTGCCTTGCCCGTCCTGCCTGCTGCTGTGCCCTCCTGTCAGTGCTGGTGTGGAGCAAGTTCTGCCCATCAGTCACCGTGTTCCACACCGGGAGCAGGGTTAATAGTGCCACCTGAAAGTGCTGTCACACCCTGTGGGCATGGGGGAAAGAGACCAGGAAATGGGAATTTTCTTTTGATGGACTAGAATCTTACCATTTCTACAATGGGCTTTGTTCCATTAGATTTAATTAAAGTCTTAGTGCTTGATCGACAAGATCATAGCATGGCTAGTGTTGTCTCTTCTTTTGTCAACTCTGTTTTTATTTTCCTTCCCTTCCAATATCTAATGAAGATCTAAGGTTATATTGGAAAAGCAGATTACTCATGTAAGAATTTGTACCAGCTTTATAATCTGAGTCTCGTAGTTGGACTTTTCCCCACAGCGTTGCTTTAACTCTTGAAATCCCTCTGACAGCGTGGTTGTGTTCAGTGTTGAGTGCTGAAAACGGGAAGGTTGTGCTGGATCCCGTTGGAGCTGCTGCTGTGCACACACAGGGCAGCACCTGCACATCGAGGCCAGGCCACAGTGCCCTCTTGCCCTTTGAATCCAGCTAAAATAACCACCCCACGGTGCTCTCCATTTATGAGAGAAGTCTGAAAGCCAGCTTCCCTTAATTGGCAGAAATGTATATATATGCAACAACTTTAAATATAATCTGCTTTTAATTTTGGGAAGCTGGTTATCTTTTGACACCCTGACAAGCTGTTTGAAACTCACTAAATCTTTTAAAATCTCTTGTTAAAATAAAAAGGAATAGCATTTTATTTTAGGACTGGCTTGAAAGGTTGCAATTTAAGAGATGGATAGAGGATAATTTTGGTTTTTAGCTTCATTAGCAATTTCTGAGGTTCACGTGAAGCAAGTGGCCCCTTCAATAAGTTGTTTTAAATAGAAAATAAATGAAAACAACATTTTGGGGGTTGAAAATGGGGGAATTTTACATATAAGAAAATAAGGAAGGAAATATTTGTACTGAATTTTGGTTCTGGCGTATCACAGAATGGCCTGGATTGGAAGGCACCTTAAAGCCCATCCCATTCCTCCCCCTGCCATGGGCAGGGACATCTTCCACTGTCCCAGGCTGCTCCAAGCCCCGTCCAACCCGGCCTTGGACACTGCCAGGGATCCAGGGGCAGCCACAGCTGCTCTGGGCACCCTGTGCCAAGGCCTGCCCACCCTCCCAGGGAGGGATTTCTTCCCGATAGCCAATCTAAACCTTCTCTTTTTGAAGCCGTTCCCCTTTATTGTGTTACTTCATGCTCTTGTAAATAGATATCCTTAAATCCTGAAATTGTTAATGGATTTCGTACTCGTGGTGATGACTTGTATTATTAGTCTGTTGCAGAGGGAATAACGAAAGGGTCATGTCAGCTATGTTGGGGTTTTGTAACCTCCTGGCTATTTGAGGTTTTCAGCATTGGTGGTACATCATCTCTCACCCATCTGGAAATCCAATTTAAATCACTTGTTAAAGCAGTGAGCTGTGTTCCCCAAAGCTGGGTAGGGGATGGCTTTGGGTTGGTCTTCAGAGCTGGCCTGTACTTGGACAGGAGCTTTATTTGCTGTGTCCCAGTACAGAAGTAGCATATTTTTATCTTAAAATGTTACATGCCACTCTTGGTTGTATTATTTAAGATGATGGAAGGGTGTTACATAGGAGGGAGCATTTGAACAAAATTGAGTATCTTGATGTGGTTGCTTGGGCAGGCTGGCAGCTGTGCTTGGGCTGAATTTAGCTGTGAAGGTGTAGAGTGTGCCTGGGTGGGAGAAACTTCCTGGGCAAGATATTATGGATGAGGACGGTTAACCCCAGGCCCTCCAGCTGTTGGCTTTTCTGAGCAGTTAAAAATAAGTTGTTCAATAAGTGGAGGCCTCGTGGGACTGCACGGCGCAGAGATGTCGGTGCAGCCCTCGCCCTGCTTGGTGTGGGGGGCTCCATGGGACTCGCTGTCAGCTGTCACTTGTCAAGCGCTGGTGGAGGCTTTTTAGTCTCATCTGAGACAGGCTATTTTTATTTCGGCATTTGGCCATGTGGACACTTTTTCGTACAGGTTTTTGGGAAGCCTCTGAAACAGCAGCTCCAGCAATCTGCTTTCTGGTCATCTCTTGCTGCCTGCACATCCCTGACCCTGAGGACCTACCGTTTTCTAAACTGAGTCCTAGCTGTTCTCTCAGTGTTTCTGAGATGCTGAGAGATCCAAGGGTAATGATGTGGATTCCAAAACTTGCTGCTGTTTAGGAACTGGAAGCTGCCCCAAAAAGTGAGGGAGAAATCCCAAATTTACTCGTCTGACTATTTGCAGGCATTACTTTTATGCTTTGTGAATGCCTTCTGGAGGAATTGCTCTAGCTGTGCAAAGTGGCCTTTGCTTTTCATAGTTAACCAATGGCATTGTTACCATCTGAAACCCAAATTCTTTGCTCCTGCACCAGATGCAGCCCCACAGGCTATGAAATGTTGAAGCGTTTTACGAAGCGCTGCCTGGCTTTGAATTCCAACCAGGGCATATCCAGCCAGGTCATCGCTCCGAGTTGTTTACGGTCCCAGGAGCTGTGGCAGCTCGCTGTGTGTTTACAGGGCTTTCTGCTGCTTTCTGCTTAACTCCTACACACACACAAATCAAAGCTTTTGCTCGGGCTTTGAAAGCGTCGTAGCTTGGGAAATAACTGCAGCCCTGCAAAGGCGTGCTGAATTCGCCTCTCTAGAGAATTCTGGCATGCTAAAACACCTGTACAAATGGAAATGAGGACCAGAGTGTGATTTCCCAGCCCTTCCTCCCTGCACAAGCCCCAATGCCACATGGTAGCTGTACCTAGAGGTAGCCACATGCAGTATTAATGGTCGGCTGTATTTCACAAATGTTTTGCTTTAGAGACTTAGGCTGGCTTAGGAATCTCTCTGGTGGCTGGGGCAGTGCTGTGTGATGCTAAAGCAGCCCCCGCTGTCCCCCTGCGCAGGTGACCTGATGAAGAGCGCGTCGGGGGAGTTCGCAGATGACCCCTGCTCGTCGGTGAAGCGAGGGAACATGGTGCGGGCCGCGCGCGCCCTGCTCTCCGCCGTCACCCGCCTGCTCATCCTGGCTGACATGGCAGATGTCTACAAGCTGCTCGTTCAGCTCAAAGTAGTAAGTGTGGGTCTGTGCTGTGCCTGGCACGCCGGGGGTGCCCTGCCGGGTGCCCTCTGTGTGTGTGACCCCGCGGGGTGTGCGCTGGCAGCGGCTCCCTTCCCACAGCGGGGAAGGTCTTGGGGTTCTCCCTCTCAGCAGAATGTGGGGAGGGTCTTGGGGTTTTTCCTCTCAGCAGAATGTGTGCAGTGGGCGTGTGTCGCTCATTTTTATACTCACTGTCAGTAGCTTTTGACATTGAGTTGCACTCTGTTCTGAACTTTGAGTAGAGGAGCTAACTGAGCCCTGGTCTGCAGCTGCAGGTGATAGTCAGCCCTTTCATCTCACAGAAGTAATTTGGCTTTCTTATAACCAGTACTCCCTTGCAGCTACTAGGGATGAGTAGCTGTGGCAGGCTAAATAAGAATGAAAGTGGACTGTTCGAGGGAGCCTTTTCTTCCCACGAGCAACAGGGTGGGTGAGTGGTTGTGCAGAATTTGAAGTGAGATGACATTGGATCCTGGCTCTTCCTTTGCAAACGAGCTTTGAGGACTCTCCTTGTGCCCTTCGACCGCTGCCACAGCTCTGCCAGGGCCGTGGACTCCTTCATGCTCTCTCAGATGTGTGTACTTGACTGTCTCTGGTAGCTGGTGACTGAAGTAGTAGCTAAGCACTACATCCTGTTAGCCTTTAAAGTGTCTCTCTCCAAGAAATATCAGGGAGCAGAGGAAGATTGCTTTCTCTGTCTGCTATGAAATACATTCTGAATTACTTCCTGACCTGTGCACTGAATTGCTTGGAAAAATATGTGAATATATATTCTTTTAGGTGGAAGATGGTATCTTGAAACTAAGAAATGCTGGCACAGAGCAGGACTTGGGTATCCAGTACAAAGCCCTCAAACCAGAAGTGGACAAGCTTAACATAATGGCAGCCAAAAGACAACAGGTATAGCGTGGCAACTTTCTTTTGTGTGTTAATTTTTCTTTTTCTTTTCCAAAATAAGACAGCCTTGCTGCTCTTGGACGGTGCTTGTTGCTGGTAGTGCTTTTTAGTTAATTTTTTTACATTATTGCTGAGTACGTTGTGTTGTGCTCTGCCATGTTTAGGAGCTGTGAGCTTGCCTGGGAAGCAAGAAAAGTCTGCTTGGCTGTAGGGTGCTGATTCTGATGGAATTTGTTCTCAGCAGCATTTGTTTATGTCAATGTTTTAGTGCCCTAATGCAATGGTGCTCCCCAAGAGCTGCACCTCCCCTTTCGAAGCAGTGCAGGTGTGGGTGGGGACAGGGAACTGAGATGTGTCCCAGGCCTGGGGCACTCTCTAGGCCACGTTGCTGCTGTGGCTCGTGCAGATGGACTGAAGGTGTCCATGGACACAGGGAGCAAAAGCCATGGCTGGGCACAGCTACAAATTCCCGGGGAAGTGAGTGGTGCCGCTCACTGGTCTTGCCCTGAAATGCCCGTTGGAGAAGGGGTTTAAATTCCTGTTTGTTATGGGTGTATTCTGTGTTTGGATAGCTTGTGCTTAGCCTTAAATGGCGTGTGAAATTTGTTTTGTTCAACAGCACTGGCGTGACTCATTCTTGTTTAGTTAAGTTTTCAAAAGAAAGCAGAGGTGTGGGCAGTTTAACTTATCAGGAATAGCATAATTCTTTTAGAGCATTTTTTGCCTCTTTGTTCTGTAGATACGTACAAACCACAACTGCTTATGCACCTCTGACACCGCTTGGGGTTTTTTGCACAGATTTGTCTTAGAAAATAAGCTGGGTACAGTCAAAAAGGGGTTGCCAGTTGGTTATGTATCTCAAATCTGATTGCAGCAAATGGGAGTAGGGTTGTGATGGCAGTGCAATAAATGCTCTTAAACTGCTTTGTGATGGATTGTTCCACACTATGGGAAGTGGTTGTACAAAATCTGTAAATCTCTGTGCCTGCTTGGAGTGCCCTCCCTGCTTGGTGTGTACCTTACAGAGGTCACCCATTGCCCATTCATTTTAGAGAGTCTGACAGAATTTTTTTCCCTTTTCTCAGTGAGGCAGTCCTTGTCTTCATTTTCACTGCCTCTTTGTTAGATTTAAGAGGTAACTTTAAAATGATGATGCCTCTAATAACTGGGGTTGTTCCTCCTTTTATAAACTTACTGCTTGTGCTGGACTCAGAAGCTTTATCTGATCGTGCTGCTTCTGTTCCAAAACAGAGGTGATGGTGCTTTAGAGAATTACAGCACAGAGTGTTTGGGAAAAGACTTATGGACTTGCTCACTAATCTTGAATTAGTGGTAATTGCAGTCATTGGATTAATTTTGTCTCATTGGAGGTGAACAAGAAGTTGAATGAGATGATATACTCGTTCTTCTGAAATTAAGTACCTGAGTCTCTCGAGGAGAGTAAATGCCATCTTCTAGGTGTGATTAAAGAAAACATTCTGGTTGTGAGTCTGGGAGTTTAAATTAAAGATGATCTCGCTTCTCATTTGCAAGTGCAAGACAGGACAGCTTTCAAAATGCTGGTCCTCTGCTGCAGAGGAACAAAAATCCAACGTCAGGTTTTGAATTGTGGCGCTGTGAGTTGCCCTGCGGTGTTGTTGTTTTTTGACTTTATGAATCTGTCGTGTTTTGCAATTAGTTGAGCCCTTCAGGATAGGAATACTCAGCAGACAGATTTGAGCAGATTTGAGGCAAAGAACCTGCCTGTCCTTTGAAGATGCAGGGAGACAGCGGATGGATGTTGAATGTGGGCAATGCTCTCCAATGAATGTTTTTCCCCTTTAATTTTCCTAACAGGAGTTGAAAGATGTGGGTCACCGCGATCAGATGGCAGCAGCCAGAGGAATCCTGCAGAAGAACGTGCCCATCCTGTACACGGCGTCCCAGGCCTGCCTGCAGCACCCCGACGTCGCTGCCTACAAAGCCAACAGGGACCTGATCTACAAGCAGCTGCAGCAGGCGGTCAGCGGCATCTCCAACGCCGCCCAGGCCACCGCCTCGGACGACGCTGCCCAGCAGCAGGGCGGGGGCGGAGAGCTGGCCTACGCCCTCAACAACTTCGATGTGAGTTGGACCCTTGCTGTGAAAAAAACCCCCTGGAACTCTCCTGTTTGCTCACCTGGTTTGTTAGCCGCAGCTTGCTTTTATTGATACTGCCTGGAAGATCATTTTCTACTCAAGTGCAGCGAGTTGTAGGCAAAGTAGGCTTTTTTTAAAAAAAGTCGTTTTCCAAACTAGGGTTGATGGAATGTAGAAAGTTATATATGTGGTTCTTGGTGATGGAAGGCTGTCAAGTTAAACTAGCTCTGAAATAGCAGTTAGCCTACTGCTACATTAGATGGTTTGTTTGAAATTGATTATTTCATAATATATTTATGTAATGTATTCTTGGAGGTGACAGAAGTGATTTATTAAAAGTGAATAATGTATTTGGAATTGCTCAAACTACCTATTGAGAGGAACATGAAGTGGGAAGTTTTAATATGATCTTTGGTTGGAAATGAAGTCATTTCACACTGATATGTTGTACTGATCTGTCACGTTCTTTATCTTGCATTCAGCACGTTGCTGAGGACAGCCATGCATTTTTACTGAGATCGCTTTCCTTTTGAAGCCAGGATTCGGTGTCTACCTGATTCAGCCTCTGAATTTTAAACACTGTAGCACTAACTTACTCTAGGACTTTATTTAATATTGCAAAGCCATCACTCAAAAGGCATTTAGCAGTTGTGGTTTTGCCAGATTTTGCTCACCTTCTCCTTCTTGCTCTTGCCACTCTTGTTCCTCCCTTACTGCCATGTGTATTTTACCAGGATGAAGTTGTGTTTGAATTCTCCCTGTGCCTGATGGGAAGCCTTTCCCTGTGATCTCTTGGGTAACAAGAGGATGTCATGGCTGTCTTGATCTTTGTGACTGATCTCAGTTTTGAGTTTGCCTTTCTGAAATTCCATCAGTGAGCCTTAGGAGTGTGCCTCAGGTTAGCCCCGAGGGGCTGCAGGTTCTCACAGGTGTCTGTGGGAGGGGAAGGCAGCCCTGCAGCAGCAGCAGCACTGTGTCAGGGGCTGGAAATGAAGAAGCAGCTCAGTTCAGGTTTGTGGATTGGCTTGTACAGCTCAAACCAGCTAATGGCATTTCTGACAAATCACCCCATTTCACTATGCAAACTCTCCAGTATACAGCTGCAGACTACTTTCTGAGCGTCGCAGTTCACATGAAGCTTTTTGAGCTTTTAATTCCACTTTGTGAGGCTCTCTAATAGCAGCAGTGCCTGATCAGCAGGCCAGCTTCACGATAGCTTCGTCATCTCGTCCCTGCCAAAGGAGGCTGACAAAACAAATGTGTTGAGGTTCTTGGCAGATGTTATCCCTGCACTTCATTTCCTGCTACTGCTTGAGTGTTATTACGCTCCTGTAACAGAGGCTTTGAGCACACGAGCCGCCAGATACTCCAGTGATGGTAACATATTAAATGGCTACCAGAAGATAACAAGCTGATTGTTATCTCTCTTTTTGATGGTGCAGTTCTGGAGTGGTACCACTGTATTAGCCAATGGCTAGAAGTTTCAGGAAAAAGGGGAGAATGTGTTGGAGAGCACATGCCGTGTTCTCATCCTGCTGTGATGGTTACTCCACGGGGATATGAAATGTGCTGGCTGGCAGGAGGAGGTGGTTATGATGTGGCTGCTGAGGTTGGCTCGAGTGCAAACTGACTGAGAAAATTCCCATTTCAAAAAGCTTTGGGGCTTCTTTGAGCGTTAACAAATTCCGCCCCTGAAATAACCCGACCGAACCCTAAACAAACCACCAAACCGTGAAATGGCCAAATTATTTTTCTTTATTAAATTACAGACCTGTTTAAACAAATCACCTGGAAGTACTCAAAGGTGATGAATACTGTGCAGCTTCGTCCTGGGGAGCTTCCATGGGTGGTGGTGTTGGCCCCTTGAGAGCAGATACACCCGTGCTGCTGTTTCAGCCTCGGGTCTCTCGGTGTGAGCTGTGCTCGCTAACGCTCTGGCGGGAGAAACCTGTGGTAATTTTCTGCCACGAAGAAATTGATTTCTGTGTGGTTTGAAACCTTTGTGTTGATGTTTGACTCGGAGAATTTTTGAGAATACCGTTGTATTTACCTGCCTGACATTGAAGAGAAGAAAGGCTGTACAAAGTAGGGCAACAGAGCACAATACATAGAGCTAATTTTGGATGTTTGTTTTCTCGTTCATGATGGGATAATTACATCTGACAAGTTAACTAGTGAAGGCCTGTCCAGATTGACGTGTCGTTAGGAAGAGTTCTGTACTTTGAACCTTATTTTAGCTGGCACATTTGATTTTTGCCATTCATGTAATGAGGCTTCCCGTGGCCAGGTTTTGTTTAGCCGTCAAAGCAGCACAAGAAATGAGTAGCAATATAATCTGCTGGGAAACCTCTTAGTAATTTTACAAAACTACTCATGAAAATCCTCCTCAGTGCCAAAATGGTGTCGTTTGCCTCTTAATGCCTGATCAGGGGGTTGCTCTAAGTGTTGGTTGTGTGGATGACTTAACAGTAACACGCTGCTCAGGCCGGTGACTGACTTGCAGAACTTTTTCTCTCGCTAGAAACAAATTATCGTGGATCCCTCGACGTTCAGCGAGGAGCGGTTCCGGCCGTCCCTGGAGGAGCGGCTGGAGAGCATCATCAGCGGGGCGGCGCTCATGGCCGACTCCTCGTGCACGCGCGACGACCGGCGCGAGCGCATCGTGGCCGAGTGCAACGCCGTGCGCCAGGCCCTGCAGGACCTGCTCTCCGAGTACATGGGCAACGTGAGTACCCCTGCTCTGCCTGCTCGCTTCGGGCTGGTGCAGCTCCATGGGATCAGCTAAAACAGGGAATTGAAGCCCTGTCCCTCAAAGCTCTGTCCCAAACGGAATTTGAACGGTGACGAGTGTTCCTGAAAGGTTTGTCGTGAGGTGGGATGAAACCTACTGAAATCGTCAATGATACGTGCCTTAAAACTGATCTCCAGTCTTCCAAACAAGTGTTATCACCATAAAGTATTAACCCTTTGGCACTGCTTTTATTTTATGACTGTTAATACGGGTTTGTAGAGAAATTCGAACCTTGGTTTACATAAGGTAACTGGGCTTATGCAAAAAGTTCTGCTTCACTTCTGTTGACTCTTGGAAACTTTCACTGTGTCATCTTTGTAGCTGAGAGCGTAAATTGTCAGAATCAAGTTGATTATTGTTGCTGCTCAGTTTGAGTAGAAGTGATGTATGAAGTTAAATATATATAGTAAAAAATCTGAGAGCGGTTTGGTGTAAATATTGGGCCCTGAGCAGTTCTTTTCCAGTGTTTAGGCACTGAATGTGCACACAGTGTTTGAAGCCCGAGAGTATTTCTACGGCTGGAGTAAGTGTCATGTCATGCGGATGAGCTTCTGCATTTGAGGGCATCATGGTGCAGTATTGGACTTCCTTCCCCTCCACTGCCCCTTTGCTCTTGTTCCAGTGGGTTTTAATCTGAAGAACTTGCTGTGTTGAGAGGTGAGATCAGGATATCATAAATTTAAAGACTAGACTATATATAACTGTTAAACTTCAGTACTGTTAAAGCTGATTTCGGAAATAAAGTTGCAGAAACGGCAACAACTTAAGCCAACTGTGTGTCTTGTAGCACTGTGGCAAGAAAAATTGTCCAAAGAAATCTTAATGGGAGGAGGTGAAGTGTTATTTATGCTTTTGAACGTGTTTGAGGTGCAGCTTAGTTCAGAGAGACCTTTCTTAGACAATAACCCTTGTTTAGGAACCTTGCTGCATCAGGTACCTTGCCTTCAAATCTTTGGGCCAGAGTGGTTTCAACATAGAGTAAAACTGGTCCAAAGGCTGCCATGTGTGGGTCGGGGTGGTGGAATTTGGAGAACAGATGCAGTGTGTGGTAGAGAGAGAAAGGAAAACAAGGATTTCTGTTTACCAAAAGAAGGGCAAAGTAATTGGACAAAACTGAGAGGCAAGTCTGATGTAGCCTGCGGGCTGAGCTAGGTATTCATGTAGTCTGTCTTAATTGCTTGTGAAAGTAGCTTGTGCTCAGCATTGACATTTTGTAGAACTTGAGACTGCAGCTGGGAAGCAAAGCACGGCGTTGTGCCACTCAAAACTCCTTTGAGCAGGGTGTTTTATAAGTCTGTGAAGCATCAGCAATAATCCCTCAAATGTGCTGCTGGATTGGATGGAGCCCAGTCAGCACGACTGCGAAGGGAGCAGCCACCAAGGGGTTATTAAACGTGTGCAAGAGGTAAATGCTCGGTCTTGCATGGAGGAGTTGGTGGCATTTGTCTCGTTGAAAGTTGGTCAATAGCCGTGTGAGAGTGCAGAGCTTTGACTTCCTCTCACAGCAATGCCTGTCCTCCTCCTCAGCCATGTGCTTTTGTCTCTGATAGGCAAGTTAAAGTAATCGTGCTGAGATGGAAAGAATGTATTCCCTCTGTTATCTCCTTTAACACATTGTGAAATTAGTGGAGCATACTGAATTTTTTAAAGTCACTTCTGTGTTATGGTTGTAGACAGTGTAGTTGGGGAAATGAGATTAGAAATTCAGTGAAATGGAGTGGAAAAAGCAATTGATAAATTATGGTGAAAATGTGGGATGGTGTGTAAAAATCCATACTGTAAAGCCCTCTGTGATTAAGCTGAAGAGTGACTAATAGTTGGGAATCTAAACAGTGAAAATGGTTTGATACATCTGCAGGAAGAGTAGGGATGTGCTGACTTAGAGTAGTGGCAGAGGAAATGTCATTTCATGTATATGTATGACATACCCACAGCTCCTGGGATGCTTTCCTCCAGTCTCCCTTTGAAGGAGGAAGTGAATTGGGCATTAAATCTGTTAATTGCACAGCACTTGCAGTGCATCGTAAATCCTATCCAAGTGCTAGAGTAAGAGGTATTTATTGGCCAAGTGTAAAAATTCAGAGAAGATTGGATGAGGAATGCACTGGAAGGGCTGAAGCACAGGAGTGTCTTGAGGCAGATTCCCTTCTAGCTTTAAATGCCTTCTCTTCAGTGACTTCCTCTAGCTTTTGGGCTTTCTTTCTCATCTCTGGCAATAACAAGACTGTTTTCTAGACAGTTTATAACTCAAAGTTTAGTGTTTTGGACCCGCAGTTTAACTGTTTCTCTGTGCCTGTCCTTGAAGGTCTGTAAGTCTGCAGGCATTGGCGGCTGTTGTTATGGAGTGTGGCAGAGGTTTTTAGCTGAATAACAGTTTTTGGCAATAAACTGAATTGTGGGATCTCTTGACCCCCGCTGCATCTGCTGGCACGGTGATGAATCCTGTGATTATGCCCTTAGAAGAAGGGCAAGATTTGCTTGTTCAGTAGTTTGTTACAGAAGTTTGACTCCCCTTTTTCTTAGATTGGTGGGTGCATTATTTCCTCTTCCTCCAGCACACCACCTCCTGCCATTTTCAAGAGCAGTCCAGCTTGGCCAGACTAAATCTGGTACGTCAAGGCCAGCATCCTGTCAGGCAGTGGTGAGCAGTGGATCCTGCAAGCAGAAGCACAGGAACAAGGGAGCTGTGTAATTTATCTTACCCCGAGTATCCCCCAGTGCTGGCAGCTCAGGCGCTTCCAGAGGTGGCATTGCTGACTGCATTTAATGGCTGTCAATGGGCTTTTCCCCAATGAGTCTGTGGAGTTTCTTTATTAATTTACAGCACCCACAGTCATCTTAGCAAGGAGTTCTCCTGCTTAAATGGGTGCTGTGTGAAGAAACATCTTTTGTTTTGAAGCAGAACAACCTCACGCCTGTTCTGTTGGATGTTTCCTTCATCTCGTTCAGGAAAAGCCCCTGAGCAGCAACTCCTTGCCTACTCTTTCCTGTGCCACTGTTGTTTCAGAGCCATATCATGTAGGAGGCTTTGGTCTAAGCTTCCCCAGAATGAGGTGTCCTAGTTTATTAGATCTTGCCATAAATGAGTTACTCACCACCTCCTCTCAGCTTTGGCTTTGCTCTCATTGTCGAACAGCGCGGTGGCTTTGGACGGGGTTTGTAGAGGGACTGTCCCTGTGCCTGCATGTGCTTGCATCTCACAGCAGCTCATCTCAGCTGATTGCAGCCTGGTCCTGAGGACTAGTTAGCGTTTGGTGTGGTAGTGGCTGTCTCTTTGTGGAGATCCACTTGGAGAATCCAGCTCAGGTAGCCCAGGAAGGCCTCCAGATGAGAATCTCAGTGTGTGAAGTGACAGCGCTGGGAGAGGAGTTCCAAAAGTGCAGTGCTCATGTGAGCCAAAATGCTGGGGCTGTCATGTTCCCCTGTGCCCTCCTGAGCCCTGTCTGTATCCTCACATTCCCACTGAGCTTTGGGAACCAGACCTGCACGGGCCGTTCAGGATTCGGGCAGTGTCACGATATCTTCTGGTTTTGTTCTGCAGTCCTGAGCTACCGATGCCTCACACCTGATGTGTTCTCTGACACCTGCTGAGCAAGGAGGGGGCTCCAGGAACAGCTCCCCTCGGGATTCAGCTTCTGAGCCACGGTGGCAGGAGTCTGTTTCTGTGGCTCTTAAGTGAGATGGGCTTTCATTACCTGTGTCCACTGAGCTTCATCGGACACTTTATGACACAACCTCTTGGTTTATAAGCTACATTCTTTGAAATCCCAGCTGTTCATCCCTTAATTGTAGCATCTGATTCTCTAGCTTTTCCCCCCTCCTCTTCCACTTCGCCTGGGGAGAGCCATTTTCCATTATGGCTTTTGCTCACTTCTCACAATTCCAACAGAAAATAGTTTTCCTTTTTAAAGTTGCATTGCGGATCCCTCCTGGATTGAAATAGCACGGATGCCTATTTGCATTTGGGTTTTATTACTTGGAGCAAGCTTGATTCTTGCTGCTGGTGCTGAATGGCAGAGCTGGAAGGGGAAGGCCTAAACTCGTTATCGATTCTGAGTAGCTTTGTAAAAGCAGAGTAGTCCAAGGTCTTGGTTCCGGGATCAACTGCCTGGAATGCAGTAAATTGACCACATCAGTTGTAGCTAAGTTTGTAATATAACTCACAGATGGCAAGACCCAGATCTTTGCATGATCTGTGGCAGTCAGGCATTCTTGGTGTGTATTTTATTAATTAAATGAAGAAATTTCAAAGCATATTTGAGTTTAGTTGAACATTGATTCCAGACTTAGGCAGGGCAAGAGGGCAGAGCAAAGCATCGAACTGAATGATGCCAAGATTAATAGTGCAATCAATGAAGAAGTTGGTAAGAAATATAAGAAAACACAATGGAAAGAGTGTTTTGTGTCTAACTCCATGATCCTGTGTGGGTACATGTTGACCTGTTGCAGTTTGCTCCAAATAAAAAGGATGAAGCTGTATTATTTTTTGACACTACTACCAATTTATCCTGGCATTGCCTTTGCACTGGCAGCTGATGAGATTCCTCTCCCGCTGTAGGTGCAGCCAACATCTCTGCTTTTCTGTACTATGCTACTCAGCTCTGCCTCAAAGTTACCATAACTCCCATGAAAACTACATGGATAGCTAAACTCCTGAAAGCAAATGCATTAAAAAATCCCCAGTGGGCTGGCAGCTGAAATATTTCTGTGTTTGAGGAGCTGGTATGTAGAATGGAGAAGTAAGAAAACGTGTCACTGACACGGGAATCCACAGACTTTGTCGTGACAGGTACGTGCTCTGCGCTGTAACCCTCTGGGTGTCATTAGCACAGGGCTCGGGCAGCTTGCCTTGCTGTCAGCTCTGTGTTACACCTGGCAAACCCTGGAGATGCTGGCTTTGAGGCTGTGCTTTGAAGGGGTTTGGGGTTTAGCAGGGTGGAAAGCACAGGCCGTGCCCTGGAAATGTAACCGGCGGTTTCCAGCGTGCTCTCAGTGTGCCCTGAACTTGCAGAAGACATCAGTTATCTGACTGACTTGTAAGGCTGGAAAATAAAAGCTTCCTTAAGCTTTTGACAGTCAATTTTTGTTGCCTGGTGCAGGAGCCCTGAGGGATGGGGACAGTTGGGCTCCCTTCCCCGAGCCAGCAGTGGTCGGAGGTGTCCGGCTCTGTTTGGTATGCACAGGGACGTGCAGAGAGCTCTCATTTTCAGTCTATTCTGTACCCCATCAATTTCTAATGCATACAGCTCCCCTTTCATGCACACACCAGTAACTCAGCCATGTACCAGCAGAAACATTGTCAGGAATTGTAGTTTGGCGAGTGCGGAATGCGGACCCAGAGCCCCATTGTGTATCACATGCTCTTGTACAATAAAATCCCTTGTTACTACATTTGGAAACGATAAATCATGTTACATAAAGTAGCCTGACAGGTCCCATTTCAATGGGAATTTTAATGCTTTTATATTAACATTCTGACTGTGTCCTTGACTGTCTGGATTGCATTAGAGGTGCTTGGCAGCAAATGGAGAAAAGCCATTGGGAGCTGGTTCAGAGCAGGCATTCCAGGCACACATCACTTCAGGATGGCTTTTTATTTTCCCTGGTTTCCATCTTCTCTTTGGCCTCAAGTGCTTGAGCACCACAGCAGGGTCTGTTTGGGGGGGTGGGGGTTGTGTTTCTTTTTATGTTAGATTTTAACCTAACCCACAACTGGGAGGTGAGGGAGGTTGGTTGAGCCCAGGCCGTGGCCCTGCCCTGCCTCGGGGAACTCTTGCAGGCCAGCGTGGTTTGGATCTCGGGGTCTCCAGAGAAGGTCTCAATTCTGCTGGGCTTGGGCCTGGTGGACCCATAACTTGCTAAATGCTTGGTTTGCACCCTTGTGTCTGTGTTCAGTGCAGTCAGGGGAATGTAGTACTCCAAACAAGTGCTGTTTCCCCAACCTTAATTGCACTATTTTGCTTCTCTTTCCTAAGCTTCTTTGAGCATCTCTGATGCTTGGAAGTGATTGGGCAGGAAAGTGCCTAGCCTATCTATTCAATATCTGCTGGGAGAGATCATTTGTCTTCAGAACTACCAGCAAAGGATATTTCTACTCCTGACACACTTGCAATTTACAGAATGGAGATGTGTTTTCATGATGAATTTGCCTATTAATGATGTTGATCCACAGCTTTGTATTCCCATCAAGGATCCAAGCTTGGAAAGGAACACGTGAATTTTCACATGACTGTAACATTCATTTATAGCAAGGATCTCTCTATACTGAAAGGGCTCTTGCATGGCCCTTTTAATGAAAGCATCTGTTTCTGTGGAAATAGATGTGAATTAAAATGGCACACTGATCTGTGTTGATGATAAAGATGCTGATAAAAATTCTGCCTTGAGATAATCTACACTTTCTTTTTTAATATTGTTTGTCAGCTTAAGATGCCTGAATGCTGACGTGATGGATGTGGTTTGAAAGCCTGGTTGGGTTTTCCTGTCATGGACTTTGCTGCTCAGTAGAGAGCCGTGCTGTTATGCTGGGCCCTAATTTCCATAGACATTATTGGTCTGACAAAGATGCTGCTTTTAAAAACAGAGCATTTCTGAAGTGATAGGAGTTTTAAGTTTAATGCTTACAGGCTGCCATAGAGTAAATATTTCAGCACCATTGGAGTGAAGCCAGATGAAGATGACGAGAACTTCACACGGTGTCAGTCAGGCATTTCTGGGCTACAGAATCAAGTTTCCAGGTGTTCACCCAACACTGTCCTGGTTTGGGACTTAGTGTGGGATTTTCGGGAGATGTTCTGGCACCTTCTGTTTCTTAGGGAGTCACACGAGGACTTAGGGAATTGAAGAGCAGCCAGCTCATGCATTTTTGTAAGCCTTGTGATCTTTGGGTTTTGAAGCTCTTCAGTCTCCCCTGTCACCCCGGTGGTTTCCCTGAGCTTGTCCCAATGTTCACGTGGAATTGCTGGAGACCCCAAACAACTCGGTGTGCCCAGCCCCAGAGGGGCGGGAGGGCAGCACATCTGGGCTCCAGCTGTGTGCCCTGGCTGGGGGCACACGCCAGTGCAGCCAGACTCTGCTGAGGCCATTGCTGCCGGTGGCACAGCTCACAAGCCCTGGATTCTTTTTCAGACCCAAGACAGCTTTTGCGCTGTGCAAATGCATTTCTTAGAGAAGCAGCTGGCTGACTTAGTGCCTCCTGAGAGAATCCCAGCAAAGCCCAGCACTCACACCTCGGGTCTGGTTCCAGTACAAGCCTAGGAGTCTATTGAAGTCTTAAATCACTGCTGCACTCCATCCACTGCCTTCAGCCTTTGCTGCTTGTTTGGTGCAGAGCTGCCAGCGAGAACTCTCTTAAATTGAATAGATTTGACAGCAGCTGGGACTTGTTCTGAAGTGCCTCGTACAGCAGAACTCACCCTCGCAGCCTTTCCACGCTTTGCAGCATTTTTGTTACAGACTCTTAATGTATGTAAAAGGAGGAAGGTGGCTGCCCTCACTTACGGTGCTCACTGCAGCCAGCTGTGCAGCAGAGCTGAGCCCTAGTGCTGTCTCTGAACAGGAGCTGAGTCCTGTGGGTACCTTGAGTGGCAGTGAAGGCTCCCATCCTGCCTGGTCCCTCCTTTCCCCCTCCTCCTTTGGTTCTGTGTTGGTGAAACACCTGGTTTTTCCTTTCTTGTCAGGCATACGTCCATCTCCAGTGTTAACACATTCTAATCTTCTAATAATGCATTATAAATCTCAACCTTTCTTAAATCTCATGTTGATCAAATAACATTTAAGACTGGTGCAGGGAAAACCTGCAGTAATAATGTGTACACCCTCGTTTGTGATATGGAGGCTGGCATTTTGCAGTGTTTTACTTTTGGTGAGCTGTAAGTGGTTTTACATAAGTACATCCCAATGCTGTGCATGGACTCTGCTTTAACACTGTGGTTTATGACTTAATTCATTTGAATTCTGCTGTTTTGTAGGAAAATATTTGAACTTCATCTGCCTACATAAGATCAAACATGTAGTCACCCCTAATGCAGCTCCATTTGGTGCTACTTGAGTAATCTCTCAAAGTCAGAACCGAGGAGTATGGGTGGAATGGAGCATGTAAGTTTGCACAGTGACTGCTGATCTGTGGATAAACAGTCTTTTAGCCTCCAGCAGGATCATGCTCTCCGTGTGCAGAAGTATTACACACACAACTGGGCTTTTCAATTCCTCTCGTTGGAGGAAAGGGACGATGGAATTATTAAAAAGCTGGAATACCACGGTCCTTGTATTGCAACAATATAATGTGCATCTCGAGTCCTCGACTTCTCCTTTTCCTTTTGCCTTGATCTAATACAAACTCTGGGCTAAGGTTCCATCTGCAGGATGGGATCCAGAAGATAATGAAGGGAGAGAATGGGCACGGTCGTGTCCGTGTACACACGTGTCCCTGTGGCTGTGTGGTACCACCTGTCTCCTCTCCAGTGCTCCCGTGACATGCAAAACCTGTTGTGCTCTTTCATTTTCTTCCTTTCCGATACCTCTTCATCTTTTTTACAGCTCCTGCTGCGAGCATTAGAGGTCTTGATGGAAACCTGGATATTCTCTTCTGGATGTGGTGTTTATTATCCAGACTCTGCTCTTGCTTAACCTGTTTTATCCTGTGTAAGAAAGCTGATGTTCTGTAATGCTCTTAATGTGTCCTGGAGCTTTAGACCTCCTTTGTCCCAGAAAGTCAACGGAATCAATACAGAATAATTAGCATTTGTAGCTTATCCAAATAGTGGCAGCCCTCTGGAATTTAAATAGAGGCAGAAGAGTGACTTAATCCTTCTCATGTCTGAGAAAAGGATGAGGCTTAAGCTGTATCTTGGAAAGCTGTTGAAATAGAGGAGAGAACTTTGGCTTCCTTCTGGCCTGCACAGGGTTCCTTTGGCTGGAGGGACGGGAGTTAGAGGGGAAACAGCAGAGCCAGCTTGTGTATGGCAGGGTTAAAAACCTGCTCAGGCTATCTGAAAACACTCGCTTTGTGACTTTGGAGACTGGATACTCACAAATTATTCTTGCTGAACAGGCATTCTAGAAGAGTGGTTTCCTTACAATAACAGCAGCAAAGCCAGAGGCTGTCAGGCCAAGAGCTGCCTTGCAAAGGTGGGCTAAAAGGTGCATTTTTCTCAGCACCAATTAAAAAAAAAAGTTTTCCCTTGGCATCAGGCCACAAGAGGAAAACCAGGGCATGTGCAAAATTAGCAGTAGGCAGTGAAGAAACAAACCCAGATGGTTCTGAGCCGGCTTTCACAAATACCTGTGCCTTCCACAAATGGAGGGTGTTTTTCTTTATTGTGTGTGTCAGAGTGAACGCAAATATTGTGGGATGTGCAGCCACTCGTGGAGTATCGACTCCACTGCGTTCCCATTAGCCTCTGCCTGTCAAGAAACAAGGCTTCTGCCATTCATTGGGTGCTCCACTGCTGCCATATGTGGCCAGGAAAAAAAAAATTGCTTCTCAGCTCAGAATCTCTTTGATATGCCCGAGGTGCTGTCAGCTGTGGTTTGCTGAATATGATAACGTGAATTGACGTTATCGGTTACTTTGTGAAACCTGCGGAATGATCTGGGGAAATGAAGCCTGCTCGTTCTCTGGGGGGAAAAAGGGCTCTGGAAACAGAAGGTCCTTGGTTTAGAATCGGTTCAGCTTTGTAGGTGGGGTATCTCGAGAGTGAAGGGGCACAGGAGACGTGGGTGACGTGG
Organism: Mohoua ochrocephala; assembly: GCA_013398855.1. Classification (NCBI taxonomy): domain Eukaryota; kingdom Metazoa; phylum Chordata; class Aves; order Passeriformes; family Acanthizidae; genus Mohoua; species Mohoua ochrocephala. Next base: position 130,958 of record VZTA01019656.1, read on the forward strand.
GAGTGTGTAAAAAAAAGACTGGACAGACATGAGGAGCATCTTGGGGATGCAGTGCGGGTGCCACGACTGCTCCAGAGCATCCTCCTAGCTTGCCTTTCATCTGCTGGTTTTTTTGGGAATTTATTTAGACCTTGTATTTAAAGGATGGATTCCTTAAAAAAAAAAAAAAAAAAAAGTACTTTCTATTGCCTTTGATTGATTGACTTTTGGAGTAAGGCTCCCACTACAAGTGTGGCAGGCAACTTTTTCAATATGATGACAGATGAAGATTTGGCTGTGAGGCTGCACACACAGGGGCAATTTGGGGGAGTTGGAACATTGACTATCCTAAACTATTCAAGACTTTAAATAGTTCTGATGCTGTTAAATTTCTTTTCATGTTGTCTCGATATATGAATGTAGTTGCATCATTTCTCCCAAAATTAAAATACACACAGAGATGTTAAGGAATGCTGGAGATACTTCAGAATCTTCAGCAATTTCTTTGAGACACCAATCTCATTATGTTTCATTGAGACTTTACCTACTTTTTTTGAGTTTATTTTCTTTTCTGATGTTACCTGCAGCATTGGTATATGATGCTTTAAAAAGCCCCTGTTTGCTGACCAGGAAGATAACCCTGGGACTTGTTTGCAGCACACATATTCTGTCCTGTATCTGGTTGTTGGAAGTTGATGGATGTTTTTCCTTTCAGGCTTCCCAGCAGATGAATTGCAGCTGTGAATGTCAGTGGTGCCCAAGTCAGATCCCTCCATTTACATGCTGTCCCCATGTTTTTTAACCCAATACCGTGCACTGCTTTTAAGTATGCATTATTTTTATTCAAATCCTCTTGACTAAAGCCCAGAATTAATGCAATTAATTCTGCTTGTGTAGAGGTTGAGCACCTGGCTACGTGATACTGCCCAGGTGGCTCCTGCATCTGTGGCTTCAGTCTGATTTCCCTCTTTTCAAAGGGTTTGTGTGTGTATCCCCTCCTCACCGCTCAGCTTCCTGGATTGTGTAGGGAGGAATGTGGGATGTGGGGCTGGCTTCCCCTTCCCTACTGTGCCTTTGAACCTCTCCTTTGAGGACTCTTTATAGAGTCATTTTGGGGGGAGAAGGTGACTTGAGAGCTCTGATGTCAAGTACAAAATAAGACTGCAGCCATATCACTTGATACTGTTCCCCTTAAATGCCAAATTGTGAATTTCCTTAGAGGCAGAATGAGTTTTTTGGGCATCTCTCCAGGAGTCAAAGAATCCCAATTCTAGAGGTCACTGGACTGAAAAAAGCCAAGAAAACGAGAAGTTAATGCAGAAATAACTGAAGAGAAGGAAGTTGAAAGCCCTTCTACCTTGTACCTGAGCAGCTGACCCCTTTGGAGCTCATGGCCTATAGGATGGGCGTGTTCCTTCCTGCAGGAGTTTTTCATTGGGGAAGGCAAGGTCTTCACCAGTCCCTGGAGGAGTTGATGTTCTTGGGTGGGGAGGGTGGGTTGGCAGGTTTGGCTCTCTGGTAGCCACAGGTGAAGTTGCTGCCCAGGCTCACCGCGGTGGGGTGGGCTCCTGCTCCTCTCCACTGCTGTCAGTCACAGCTGTGCTCACCCTGAGGGGCTGCTGCCGTGTGTGCAGGTGCTCAGGGATCCTCTGTGGGAGCCCTGGAGTGAGGAGAGCCTGTCAGGAATGTGTGAGTAGAGGAGAAGGTGGTAATTACGCAAATCTTCCTGTCCTGTACTCCCCCGTGTGCTCTCACGGAGGCGTTTTCACAGACAATGTACAACTGCCTTTTTGGTGGCAGATACTGAATTCTCCAAACTTCCTCTAAATTTGTATCCCCGGTTAGTTTTGTAGTGCTGTGGAAACCTGTTTCCTCCGTGCCCCCAAGTTAAGGGTGTCCTCAGCTGGACTCGAGGAACTCTTTTTGAAAGAGCAGCACTGCATCAGGTACCCAGGGCACTCGCATCCCCGGGAGCATTCCTGGTGTTACTGCCGGTGGATTGATTATTTTATGCGTTTTGTAAACTTGCTCTATGGCTTTGATTCCATTACCCACTCCTGGAGCAGTGCCTGTGTGAAGGGAAGGGTGTTCAGTGCTAGACTGCAGTGAAGTGTAGATTCAGTTACGACTTATTTCTTGGTGTAAAACTGAATTTACCAGCTGGGTTTTTCAGATTACTGTCAGCTTAAGTACCTTCAATCTCCCGGTTTTTCTGTGCCAGTTTTTGCAGGTCTGTGTATTAGTTCTGTTTGTTTTGAATAGCTGTTACTTTATCATCTATCTAATGCTAATTTAAATCACGTATCTAATGGTCTCTTTAGAAGTAGAGGCTGATACAATAAAAACGTGAAACGCCTCGGCATCCCATAGCACTCTGCTTTGTTTTCCTTTGTTTTCCTGGATGCTGAGGTGATGCCACCTTTCCCCTGCACCTCAGATGTGCTGACTGCTCCTAAATGGTTTATTTCCTTTGACATTCATTTTCTTTTGAGGAAGGGCAGCCACTTCGTATGTGTCAGGCTTGTGCTGGAATTTTAAATACTTTAATGCATTCTTATTATCTGCAAGGGTGGCTGGCTAATTAGTTAGCTTAGTAAATAATGGCTTGGTGGTGGCTCTGTGAGAAATGAAGGTATGCACACCACGTTTCAGTGCTTTTCAATCCCACACGTGCCCCGGTGAGTCACTGGCTCTGGGTAAACGGAGGTGATGTGGATGAGGCTGGCTTGGTCTGAGTGAACTTGGTGGGATCCCCCTCCTGGGCAGCCAGGGCTGGCTGCTTCTGAGCCCTTTTGGCTTCTCAGGAACTTCACCTGACTCCACAGATGCTGAACCTGCAGAGCTACCCTGGACCTGGAGCTGCTGCAGCCAGGCCAGAGGAGGCACCATGATGAGCAGAGGGATGGAGCAGCTCTGCTGGGAGGAAAGGCTGCGAGAGCTGGGATTGTTCATCTGGAGAGGAGAAGCTTTGGGGTGACCTCATTGTGGCCTTGCAGAGCCTGAAGGAGCTGCAGGAAACATGGAGAGAGACTTTGGACAAGGGATGGAGGGACAGGACAAGGGGGAATGGCTTCAAACTGACAGAGAGGAGGTTCAGATCAGATATTGGGAAGAAATTCTTGGCTGTGAAGGTGGGGAGGCCCTGGCACAGCTGTGGCTGCCCCTGGATCCCTGGCAGTGTCCCAGGCCAGGCTGGACATTGGGGCTTGGAGCAGCCTGGGACAGTGGAAGGTGTCCCTGCCTGTGGTAGGGGGTGGAATGAGATGAGCTTTGAGGTCCTTTCCCACCTAAACCATTCTGGGATTCTGTGATGAAGAGGAGATTCTGCTGCTTTTGGTGCTGCCAAGGCTGGAGGTTCTTGACAATTAGTCAGCTTTTCCTGCTGCTCCTGGTGTTTAATGTCTCTTGTTTGCTGTCAAAGGCAACTTCATACTTACTTTTTCTGTTGCTGTGTTGCAGGTTAAGGCTACTGAATCCCCTCCTACAGGAAACACTTTAAAATCTGTTGCAAATTAAACCTATTTATATTTCTAATAACGAATAAAGGATACGTTAATTCTAACTTTGAAAGTCTTGTGACCATATTGGTAGGATTGCTTTATTATCTGTTTCTCCAAGCTGTCTTGCCAGGAGTTAGGTGGCTTTATTCCCAGATTTATAATGCATTCTCTTCCTCTTGGAAAGGGCATATGCTGCCTTGGCTCACTCCTTTTAATTTGAGTTTTGCAGGGGTCTGTGTTGTTCCAATTTTAGTTCTATTTCTAAAGCCTTTTGCACACATGTAAAATTTGATAAAAACTACAATATCTCGAGGCTTTTACAATTACTGCAGGTGTAAACTTCAGCCTGCTTTTCGTGCCTCTGGATATATCTATTAATTCATGTAATCTGCGAAGGAAAAACTTGAGATATTCCCTAGATAAGGTTGCTAATTAACATAAAAAAGAAAAAACAGGCCTGTAAAAAAGCAGCTCCAGTAGTAGATTACTCGCCAGCAGCTCTCTGGTGGCTCCTGCAGAGGTGGTTTGTCCCCCTGATTTGGTATTCCGAGACATTCCCCCATCCATCCTGCTTCTCCCACCTAAGCAGGCATCCTGGAAGTGAGATGAATTGACCTGTGGCCAAGCTTAACCCGTCGTCACTCAGCAAAAGCCCTTGGGAGGAAACAGCTGAAGTGTTGACAAAATGTTGGGCAGCCCCCCTTGAGGTGCCATTGTCACTCCTGGTGACCTGGGTCAGATCTCACCTGCCTGCCCAGCACCTGGGGGGTCCAGCACCTTTTTGCTCTGGGTGCTGCATGAAGGGACACTCCAGGTTTGACACAGCTCTTATCAGCAGCTGTGATCCATTCCAGGGCCTGCAGGGCTGTTGTGATGTGGTGCTGTCCTGCTGCTGTTCCAGCACAGGTCTTCTGCTCCTGTCTGCGCTGGGGGGGAGCTGGGGGCTGTGGTCCAGCACAGCCTGGAGCAGCCTGGCTGGGAGTGCCAGAGTCCTGAGCCCTGGCACCTCCCAGCAGGGAGGAGTAGGAGCACGGGATTGCCAGCTGCAGGGGGAGTAGGATGCCAGACCCGCTGCAAGATAAGCTCTTTACATCGGGAGCTGTGTGAGATGGAGACACAGCACTCCTCTGCCTCTCTCTGTTGTGGAGGCAGGAACTGCCCTGGCATGGAGGGGTGGGTGACCCTGAGGTGGGCTCAGGGGGTCAGAGCGTGGTGTTAACAACACCAAGGGTTGGGGTTCTATCCCTGTGTGGATCATTCACTTGAGACTTGGGCTCTGATCCCTGTGGGCCCCTTCCAGCCCTGAATATTCTGTGATCTGAGCGTGCTGCTGGAAGGGGGCCTGGCACACTGAGCCAGGGCAGTCAGAGCCCTTCAGCTGGCTCTGAGCTCAGCTGAGAAACATCTTCGGGGTAACAAGAAACAGAAACCTGTGCTGTTTTGCAGAAGGTTTCAGGTACATTTCCTTGGTTAATGCTGGGTCTGGCCTGGCTTGTAGAGCCCCAGCATCAGGATGTAATGGAAACTGGAGAAACTCAGTCCCATGAAAAGTCAGGTTTAGCGTGTGATGTATTATTGCCAATTTGGGTTTTCTTCTGAGCTTTTAGGGAGAAGATGTATGTTGTTACAGGATGACTTTCTTGGCACCCTGGCACTTTCCTACCATTACGTGTCTGTTTAAATAGATATTTTTGCTGCAGAGGTATAGAACCTTTGTGCTGTATATCATAAAACCTATGCTATTAACTTTTTAGATGTAAGAATAAGCCTTAAGAGAACACTGGTAGATAGCTCTGTTACCTGGTAGTGGTATAAAAGTAGTACAAAATGTTTGAGAATCTGTTGTTTTTCAGACCTGACAAACACCTCTCTTCATCCTTTCCCTTCCTCTCCCACACCACTGGTGCAAATAATAGCAAAATTATTTTCTGCTCTTGCAATAATGCTTTTTTCCCCTCAAGAAATAACACATTGACAGCACTAGACAGTAGTTTTAAAGGTTTAATTTCACCGTCACTTAAAAGAGGACTCATAAAATCATAGAATATCCTGAGTTGGAAGAACCCACAAGGATTCCAGTGCCCTGCACAGACACCCCAACATTCCCCCCTGGGCATCCCTGGGAGCTCTGGCAGCCCCGGGGCCGTGCCCATTCCCTGGGGAGCCTGGGCAGTGCCCAGCACCCTCTGGGGGAAGAACCTTTCCCTGCTCTCCATCCCAAACCTCCCCCTCCAGCCATTCCCTCCTTCCCGGAGCTCTGCCCTCGGGCTCCTCTGCTGCAGCTGAACCAGCCCAGTGCCCTCAGCCGCTCCTCGGGTGGCCCCTCCAGACCCTTCCCCATCCCTGGGTCCTTCCTTTGGACACTCTGGAACAGCTTTGGATCTCTCTGATATTGGGGCACCCAAACTGCCCCAGCCCAGGGACAATCCCCTCCCTTGCTCCGACCCCCCAGGACAGGGATGTCCCTCCAGGCTCCAGGGCACTGCTGACTCACATTCACCTGGCCATGGACCAGGACCCCCAGATCCCTTTCCAGAGCTGCTCTCCAGCCCCTCACTCCCGAGTCCATACACACAGCCAGCATTGCCCCCTCCCAGGTGCAGACTCCAGCGCTCGCCCTTGTTAAACTTCCTGTGGCTGGTGATTGCCCAGCTCTCTGATCTGAGCTCTCTCTGCAGGGCCTCCCTGCCCTCAAGGGAGTCCCAGCTGTTGGCAAACTGCCTTAGCCTTCCTCTGAGTCCCAGCTCCAACTCATTAATGAAGGTGTTGAAGGGCACAGGCTGAGGATGGAGCCCTGTGGAGCCCCACTCGTGCCTGGTGCCAGCCTGATGTCACCCAGTCACTGTCACCCTTTGTGCCTGACCCGTGAGCCACATGACACAGTCACCCATCTGTGGGCTGGACAGTTTGTGCAGAAGGATCCTGTGAGAGATGGTATCAAAAGCTTTGCTGAAGTCCAAAACGATCCCATCAACTGGCTTCCCTTGATCGTTCAGGTGGATTACCCTGTTGTTGTAGGAGGAAATCAGGTTGGACAAGCAGGACTTTCCCCTCCTGAAGCCATGCTGGTTGTCACTGATGCCTGTGTTGACCTCCAGGTGTTTTTCAACACCTCCCAGAATAATCTTCTCCATAACTTTACCAGGCACTGAAGTGAGACTGGCAGGCCTGTGGTTTCCGGGGTCCTCCTCCTTGCCCTTCTTGAAAATCAGGACAATGTTCCCCAGCTTCCAGTCAGCTGGGACCTCTCCAGATTCCCAACACCACTCCAAAATCATCGAGAGAGGCTTTGTGATGATATCAGCAGCTCTTTGAGGATTCTTGGATGAATCCCATCAGGCCCCATAGGTTTGTAGGGATCCAGCTGGAGCAGCAGATCCTGTACAATTTCAGGGACAACTGGGAGCTGATCGTTGTCGCAGTCATGGTCCTCCAGCTCAGGGCCCTGGGACCCCCTTGGTCCATGATCCATGTTGAAGACAGAGGCAAAGAGTGCATTAAACACCTCTGCCTTTTCCTGTCCCTGTCTGTGACGATCACCCCATCGTCCTCATCCTGGAGCACATTGCCTGGAGCTCCACACTGCCTTTTGCCATTAATATGTTTGAAAATTTTTATCATCCCCCACAGTTCTGGCAGCTCCAGCTTCAGTTGAGCTTTTTCCACACGGATTTTCTGCCTGCAGTGGGGAGCAGCATCTCTGTGTTCTTCCCGTGTCACCTGACCCCGCTTCGTCTGGGCACACACCTTCCTGTTTTGCCTTATTTCCAAGGGAAGATTCCACAGGNTGACCCCGCTTCCTCTGGGCACACACCTTCCTGTTTTGCCTTATTTCCAAGGGAAGTTTCCACGGGGGCTCAGGGCTGCTGCCCAGGAGTCTCCGAGCTCAGGGAACCCCCTGACCAGCCCCATCCAACCCTCTCCCTGGATTTACCTCGGTCCCTCCTGCCACCACTGTGGCTGCCTCAGGCACTGACAGGGGCTTGCCCAGTTCCTGTGGCCTGTGGGGATGCTGGAATTGAATTGCTGTTATTCCTGCAGCAGGAGCACATGGAGCGTGGGTGGGTGGGTGCATACACAGGCTACTGACTGGGTCCCTGCAGGGACTGGGGGGGAAATTTGTCCCTTCATATAGTTGAGATCCAGGGAATCACAGACTGGTTTGGGGTGGAAGGAACCTCAAAGCTCCTCTCATTCCACCCCCTGCCATGGGCAGGGACACCTTCCACTGTCCCAGGATGCTCCAAGCCCCAATGTCCAGCCTGGCCTGGGACACTGCCAGGAATGGGGCAGCCACATTTGGTTGTTCTTAAGATGTCAATTCTTACAAACCAGTCCCAGTGTTTTCAGCTGCTCCCAGCTTTGCTCTTGAGTGGGAATTCCAGACCGAGTTACGGATTAGGAATTGTTCTAACCCAGAGCAGTCCCGAAGCTTTTGGTCAGTTGTCATTAAAGTTAAAAGATGCTGTGAAATTTGGAGGAAGACTTGCACGTTCTTCTGATTTTTCTTTTTCGTGAGGGAGCAGACTGCAAGACTGAAGTTGCAAATTATAGCTCTCCTATGAGGAAATAAGATTTTTGGAGGGTTTTTTTATATTAGTGAAGCGACTGGAAATATGTTACTAACTTGAAATATTTGGTTTGAAGGCAGTGGAATGGTTTTGATAACAGAGGTAAAACAGGCCTCTCCTGATTAGAACTGCATTACATAAAAAGGAGAAGTGACCAAACCACTTGTCAGAGTAGAAATCAGGCTGTGTACTTGCCTTGATAGAAATTATTTTAATAATCACAAAAAAGTCCTATTTTCTGCTCAGAATGGGTGTGGGTTTGATTTTTTTTTTCCCTGGCTCAGCTCACTAAAACCTGTTCATGTTCTTTATCATATTTTTCACCTTGTGCCTGTGAACAATCTGTATCAAGTATGTGGACTTGTCATTTAATCCTAGTCCTGTCAGTAGTTAAAAACACTTCTCTTGCATAAGCAAATGTAGCAAACAGGATGAAGTAATTATAAAAAAAACCCCTTTTATAACTCCTTCCATAAGTGAACTTCCCAGTAGTGGGGTTTTTTTGAGATTTACTTTTGATTTTTAAATAGTTTTTGATTGATTTCAGTTAGTTCCCTGCGATCGGTGATTGAATATATTTCATGTTGTGACACAGGAAATCCACCTGAAACGTCTCTGGGTTTTATATATGTATAATTAATTGCATATGTGTGCATAATGAATGTTTTAGAGGGATAGGGTGGGTGGGTTGTTCTGTTATTTGCATAAGCTCATATTTTTGGAGTGGTTTCCTGGTGTTTTCCTGGCTCCCATGGGTGTCTGATGGCCAGGCAGGATGGGTTTTGTTGGTGACTGTCCCAGCACAGGCTGAGCT
>VZTA01019656.1:150046-170711 GCA_013398855.1 Mohoua ochrocephala
TGTGTGTGTGCCCGTGTGAACTGCTCCTTTCCGTGCCCGCTGTGCCTTTCAGCAAGCCAAGCTATGAACCTGCACAGAGCAAAACCGTATTTCAAATCAATTCACCCCAACGCACTGAAATTCCCACCTGGACCTTTGTTGCTCTTTACGTTGGTGGGGTTTTTTTTTTTCCTTCTGTTTTCCCTCCCTTCCCTTTGCTGGAGTGAAATGCTCAGAGGAGGAAAATCTTCCCCCCGGGCTGCCCTTAAAGTGCCCAGAGCCAGCTGCAGCGTTTGGGATCCTGCAGCTGCAGTGGAACAAACGGAGCGCACGTCCCCCACAGATCCCTGCACAGATATCCAGTATCCTTCCCCTCGGACTGCTTGCAGTAGAAAAAGTAGAATATGGAGACTTGGGTATAAATGTTTACACACAGTCATATAATTACATAACATGAAACATTTTACATAGTTTGAGGTGAGCATCTCTTTAGACTTTTAAACATTAGGAGTGCAAGTTTAATGTAATCATTGCTTCTTTAACACTGAAAATATTATGGATTTATTTTTTAAAAAACTTAAAAATACTGCACCACTCCATAAACAATGTTTCCATTAAGTAGCTTGGAAAATTAGGCTTTATGTCAACATTTGTAAAAATTAGAATCTGATGTAGGTCCCTACAATTTTAAAATAGGTTACTTATCTGATTTACTTTGTGATGGGCTGTGGGTATTATACTTCACATTCTTTATAGGGCAGCTGCTGGCACTTGCACTGTCCGTAGCCATTGATGATGATGAAGGGTCCTTCGTGGGTGGGTTCGTACTCGTTATAGGGTCCTTGGTCTGACATATTGGCCATATGCAGCCGCGTTTGGGATCGGAGCTGCCTGTGGTTTTGAATCATTGAGCACTGCCTAATTCTTCTTAGTGTGGGAGGGCAGCACTTCCTGGAGATGAACACTATAAAAATGATAAAAAAGAAAGAAAACAATAAAGCCATTGTTCCTGTAATTACCCTCTGAGTGAAGATGGCATTGTTTGGCTCAGGGAACTGTTCTTCGGTGGTAACGACCATGCCTGCTGTAGTTGGAATCTCTTTGTCTCCCACATGGAAATGAGAAGAGCTTATTCTTTTCGTGTACTCGGTAGTTGGAGCTGTGTACGACATCGTAGCCACGGGGGTAACCACAGTCGATAAATTCCAGCAAAGCTGAAAACCATACACTGCATCCAGAATATCCTCTCCCTGGGTGTGGTCGGGGCTGTGGCAGAGGATGGAGTGCTCCCACCGACCTTGGAAGCCACTCAACCATGTGGCCAAGGAGCAGATCTTTGGGCTGCATTCCCACAGATTGCCGGAGAGGCCCACGGTGGTGAGGGATGTCAGCGAGCTCAGGATCTTGGAATCCAGAGTGGTGAGCTTGTTGTTATCCATGAGGAGGGTTTTAAGGTTAGGCATAGTTTCAAAGACGGTGAGGTCGATGGCTTTGATTTCGTTTCCAGTCAAATCAAGCTTTGTTAAGGTGCCCCAGGTCCACTCCATCCCACACGTCAAGTTGCTAATTTTGTTCCACTGCAAGAAGAGCGTGTGCAGGCTGCTCAGCCGGAGGAAGTGAGCAAAATTAATCTTTGTCAGCTGGTTGTGCTCTAGGTGAAGCTCCCTCAGCTTGATTAATCCCGCAAATCCGTTGCGAGCCAAACTTCGCAAGCGGTTTGTGCTCAAATCCAGGAATTCCAGGCTACGACAGTCCCAGAACAGGCGGACCGGGATGGTCCGCAGGGAGTTGGATCGCAAGTGCAAGGTCTGTAGCTTGCGAAGGCCGTAGAAGAGCTCGGGGTGCAGAGAGGATAACTGATTAAAAGAGAGGTCCAAATTCTGCAGGTTAAGCAGCTGGCTAAAAGTTGTGTTTGGCAAATGAAAGATTTTGTTGGAACTTAAGACTAATTCCTTAAGTTTATACAGTCCTTGAAAAGAATCTTCTCTGACTGTTGCAATTTGATTATGATCTAAGTGAAGCCAAGTAAGTTGACTGAAGCTTGCAAATTGATCCCTTTCAAGTTCAGAAATATAATTGTGCCTCAGTGACAAACCTAGCGAGCCCTTTTCAGTGGTGTTTGGCACTGAGTGAAACCCCTGAGAGTCACAGTAAAAGAGCAGCTTCTCACAGCGACATTTTGGTGGACAAGCCATGCCCAAGGCAGGCAGCATTTTTAAAACCATACTCATTGCATATAGTGCTGCCAGCATACGAGCCCCTAATGGCCACTTGAAATGTAAGCCTGCAGAATATAATTTAGGAAAACAACAAGATAGGATAGCCTTATCAGTACACTTGGAACATCACGGTGGAAGATTTCACTGCAGATAACATTGCCATGCATTTCCAACAAGCTAATTCTAAATGCAAGAAACAACTTACTACGACAAACCGAATACTTGGACATTACACTTAGGAGGAGGCTTTAGCTCGATTACGGAGGGTTACAGTGGCACTACCAGAAAACATTTTTTTTCATAAGGTTCAGTGCAGAGCAATCAGCTTTAGCATCTTAACTGCTCCTTTAAAGCAGAGCCGTCATTCATTATACAAGGAACAGAGAAACGCAGGAACTTACCCATTCTTTTGAGTACATTGGAGGGTGCATTCAGTCGTAGTTTGAGACTCAACGCCGTGAGTCTGTGAAAGGCTCTAATGTGAGACAGCCTTGAATAATTGACCGGGTTTAGTGTCCTTTGATATTAGTGCAAAATCCACGATGCTCTCTTGGAATATTCCTTTTGAAATTGCTGCCTTGATCTCCTCTGACAGGTCTGAAATTTTTAAATCTTAATACAAGTTTTCGTCCTCCGTGGCTGCTCAGCTGGTTAATTGAAGCTCACGTTTTCCTTTTCCGCAGCTGTGGCTTCCTTTAGTCCTAACTTGTTGATGGCAGATGGGTGGCTTATTGCTGAGAGAAGCTCCTGTAGTAGCATGAGTGCATTTACTGAAAAGCTTTTCAGGGAAGCGGTACAAGAATGGATTTGCTTATGCGCTGCGACCACACAGGGCTCTATATAGGCTGACGTCACCTGGTGACGTTCCTTTTGTTTGGGTTTTCCAGAAGCTTTGCTGTTTTAAAGCATTGTGCTGCATACCGTGATCGTGTTAAAGACCACTGATAGAGGGGGAAAAATCCAGCGGCAGGAGTCCTCCGTCCCCGCGGCAGAAGGAGCAGGAGAGGCTTGCGGCACCCCGCTCCCCCCACGTCTGCGCCGGCTCTGCCCAGCTGGGGTTAAAAGCAGCGCAGAGCCACGGGTGGAAGTGCCTGAGTGCCGCCTGCTCCCACTTTTCTGCTAAATCTCCCCGCATGAAAGGAACTTTTAGATGCAAAATGTGCAGTGTGAATAGAGGATGCTGGTCAGCACCGGCTTTCGCGGAGGTGAGAGGGATTGGGCAGCTCAGAGCTCCGTGCGACAACTGTGCGCGACTGTGGTCCCTGCAGAAGTGCAGAGAGCACTGGTGTAGCTGGAGCTGGTGTGTCAGGAAGTGCAGCCCTGGAGCAGGGCAAGGAGCGAGCACTTCAAGCCAGGGGAAATTTCTGGAAAAAGCGAAGCTTGCGTTAGGGCACGGGAAAAATTTAATTGGAATCCAGCTTGACAGTGTGCGGTTATGAAACTAGAAAATCTATTTTCTCCTCCCAAACGGTGGCTTTTGTACTTGCTTTTTTCCTGGGCACCGGAGTGCAGGGAGGAAATGGTGAGGTTGGCATTTCCAGTCGGGGCTCGGAGCGGTGCGAGGGCTTCCTCGTGGGCACCCACCGTGTCCTGCTGCTATGTGCGTCCCCTCAGAAAGTGGGACACCACCTCCCCGAGCCCCTGGCTGCAGGGTGGGTCTGTAACAGCCATCCTGTGGCTTCAGGGCTGCAGAGCCGTGTCCCTGCAGAGCTGTGTGTGCTGGTCCAGCCCCGCCGGGCTCTGGCCGGAGCGTGCACACACAGCCAGGAGGAGGGCACTGGGCTCTCAGGGCTGTTTGCTTGCTTTGAAGGTTCATTGCCCCATTATTCAGAGCAACCTCTCCTCTGGGACAGCTGGTACTGAAAGGTAAATGACCAGGCTTGGTTGACATTTTTGTGTGTTTTTAGGGTGCATGTGCAGGTAAAGCCTTCGGAGCCACTGCTCTGGTTGTGGCTCGATGTGGGTGCAGCAGGGGGATGCTGGTTTCCTGCTCCAGGCAACTTGGATAAGCTTTTTTTTATATTTTCACCTTGAGATATAAAGCAATAATGTAGTAGGAGGCACTTGAAAATGTTTGCTGTGTAGCAGAGAGGTATCACCTCCGACCTCCAAGATCTGGAATGAGCGGAGAATAACAAATTTCCCACGCTGATGGAGCAAGATGAATTGTGTCAAAGGAAGGTTTTAAAATAAAATGGCCATTTACCTTTGTTATTAAGTGTTGGTTCCTTGCTTTGATTCCTTGGAGGTCCTTGCTTAAACTAAGACCTGCTGTTTCCTGCCTACTTCTCCCCTGGCTCTCCGTGCTGGGATGGGAACACTGCCTCTGGTGCTCCCTTTCTGGGATGGGCAGACTCAAGGGAAGCAATGAGTGGAAAGTAAAGGGATGGAGAAGGTGAACTCTATAGCAACACACAAGAAGAAAACCTCAAAACCCCCTCAAACCTCAAAAAGAGCTAAAGCCAAACAAATAAACCCTACCCTGGACCCATCAGGAGAGTAACTGTCTTTAATGATTAAGCAAATTAGGAAACGTTAGATAAATTTCTTAAATTGCTCTGCCATAGTAAATGTTTTCACATTTGCTCCAGGGTGAAAGAAATACATGCAAAGAAATTACATAAACCTATTTAAAGGATTTCTTCTTGTTTAATGTTCAGCGTACAAAGAGCTGAGGCTCAGCTGCCAGCTGTCCGACGGAACCGCAGCACCTGCGGACGGCTCTTGGAGCAGCTCTGTGCAACACCCTGATCTGAAGTGCTGCTTTGAATTCTAATAACATTCCAATATGTTACCATCACATTTAACAACAGCGTCCCAAAGGGTATACATTTGAGGTCAACTGTTTGCCCTCTCCAGTGCTGCCTCTTTCCCTCTTACCAGGAGACCGAAATTAGGGATGGTTGGAAACGTTTTGCTTTTTTGCCTCAATATCTGCTGGTAGGTTCCTCCCACGTTAAGATTGTGTAATTTGGCACAGAGTTAAGAGTTAATGTTCAAACACGGTGAGTTGCTCCTTTTCCGAAGCTCTCCATTCTTTGGCCCTTAACCAAACAAGGGCTATTTAGCACCTTGCCAGCGAGTTTCCTGTTTGGGAAACTGTTAACGCGAACTTTATGGGTGCTTTTCTTAGCAAAACATGTTTTTATGTGCACTTGCTGTGAAGTAACAGTTATTACCACAAGTGTGCATCTGAGTCTCCTAAGTGTGGAACACTGCAGGAACGTTCACGTTGTTCCTTGGGAGCTGCCTGGGGTGTCAAGGTGTAACAGGCTGGGAATAAACCCCCAGAAAACTCACGAAAATGCATTTCTTCTGAGACTGAAAACTCATTGCCCGGCAAGGAACAACCACGTCTGATGCCATCTGGGCACTTCTGCCACAGCGGGAGCTTTATGGCAGCCTGAACCCTGACACGCAATGGGGACGGGGAAATTGGTAGGATTCAGCTTGCTAGGGTCAGATAACCCTTTGGGGGCTTCTCACCTACCCCGCTCCTGGAGCAGCAGCACAACTGGTTCTCCTGCTTAAACCCATGCGCTGGGAAAGTAGAATTGCACCCTGAGGCGAGCGTTGTCATTTAGTTAGGCTGACATCTTGTGGAAGCCTTCCTAGTGTATTAAGAACAACATAAAAGCTAATTTTACTGGATGTAGATGTGGGGGCTGCGTGACTTTGCTGTGCTGGGGGCCTGGAGGGTGCAAGCCCTGGAGCTGCAGGTGAGGGTGCAGCACCCGCGACATGCAGCCACGTGTGTGGCACTGCACAGGCAGCCAGCTCACCCCTCTGCCTGCAGGAAGGGCTGTGGGAATTGTTGCTGGGTGTTAGCACCTCAAGGACCACGGGAGGATTTGCTGCTTTTTGGCCAGAAGGTTGTCCTTGCGCTGTGTCACGGGGCTGTGAGGCCGGAGGTGAGCAGGGACAGGCGGCTGGAGCATCACCGTGCGTGCTCTGGCACTCGCTGCCGTGAGCTGGGGTAGCACTGAGCCCTGGGAAGGGGCACGTGGGGCAAAGGCATGTCCCAGGTGATCCAGCAGCAGTGTGCCCAGTGCTTCAGGCCAGCTGGAGAGTCCTTTGGGGGAGGGCAGTGGGAGGGATGGGACAGGCCACTGTAGGCTGGGTGTCCTTGTCTTCCTGGGAGCAAAGGGCGCGTGCGGTGGCATAGCGTGGTGGCTGTCACCTCCCCGGCTGGCAGCTCTCTGCAGCTGGCACTGGTTGCACGTTGTAATTGCTCCTTGTAGCAGGGTGAGTGCAGGAGCCACCCTTCCCCTCTCTGGTGCAGCCTGGCCATGGGGAGGGACGTCAGGCTGGGAGTGCTGTGGCACAGCCAGCTGGACAGGGGGGACAGTGCAGGCGGCTTTATTGTCACTCAGGTTCTTGCTGAAGCCTGGACCATGCCATGCAGCCCATTTGCTTTGCTGAGCTGTGGGCTGGCCGTGGGAGACTTCTTCCTGCAGCAAACCAGGGCACAGTCCTGCTTCCTCCACCGGCAGACCTTGGATGCGAAAACACTGCTGGAACTCGCGTGGGTCACGCTCCGCTGCTCACGCTGCCTGGCCTTGAAGCAGCCCTGTTCTGTCTGGAATTTGTTGGCAGCCCTGCTGTCACAGTGATGGAGGGCCGTGCACGGTTATCCTCTGTGGACACGGAATTAGGCTGGGTGGCAAGGCAAAACCAAGCGTGGGACAAAACGCACCTGGGAACGGATGTCCTGTGTCCCCTGGCAGCAGAGCTCAGAGGTGGCACGGTGGCACACCAGCACCTGCCCGCAGGAAGCTGTGCCAGGCGCTCATCTGGCACTCACTCAGCGCCCAGCGTTAACCAGGATGTTGTACTGACAGCCCAGAAGACCATTCCCAGACACCTCTGTGAAGCAGAAACCTCTCTGCCAGCCATCCTTTTTGGTGGGGGGGGCAGGTGGGGCGGTGGTGGCTCTTGGCAGTGGCACATCTGGCTCACATCTGGGTGCTGATTTGGGGAGGGGGCATGCTGGGCTCTGCAGGGATGGTGTGAGGTGGTGCTGGGCAGGAGGCACCGTCTCCCTCGGTACCTCTGTGGGCTCAGCTTAGCCCAAACTGGTGATGAACCTTTAAGATTCACAGCAGATGTTTGTGATGTTTAGCTACAAAAATACATCTTTGAGTAGCTGGTTACAGCACACGCTCTGCAGATCCTGGTGGAATGCACCACCAGCACTGTGCTCCTGTACCTCATAACTCGCTTGGGATTAGATTTTAACCTCCACAGCTACAGGAAAAGCTTGGATCTGTCTTTTGGTTGTCTGAATTCAGATGGCACACCTACAGCAGGAATGCTTTGTGACAGACATGGTGATTCTGCTCCCCTCCCTGTATACAAATCCCCTTTCTTGGCTTTGAGCATTACAAGAAGCCCCGCTGGGGATGGTGGTGTGAGCTGGGATCGCAGGGATGCGACAGAGAATGTTTGTGTTGCTCTGCAAGCAGGGCAGCAGTGGCGGGGGAAGAGCAGAGATTAAGGGGGTGGGGGAAACGAGCAATTTTTAACATCAATTCTATCCTCTTTGATAAAGATCTGATTTAATTTAAAGTAAATTTGCACCGTGGCGAAATTTATTATCCATGATACTGGACAGAGTTGGGATATCGTGCCGCAGGATGATTGACATGGTCATCATGACCCTATTAAATCTACTGAATCTATTAGCTGCTCGCCGGCTGCAGGGCTTGTGATTCCCTCAGCAGAGTTTTGTGCTGAATATCTAAAAATCCTATTAGAAATCTGAATATTTGGGCTTCGCTCTTGTGAGTACTCCTAATGCCGTGGATAGCAGGAGCTGATGGCTGGGCTGCCTTGTGCTGCTGGGTCATTAGCTGGCTCCTCAGTGAAGGTTCACACCAGACATGAGGACCAGTTTTTAATGGTCAGGCTAATTGGTTAGTGGAACAAATTACCCAGAAGAGCTAAACCGGCACTTGGAGCCTTTAAAACATGATTTATTACTTGAGAGAGGGAGACCAGCTCAAACAGGACTTTGGAGCTGTAGGGTGGAACCAATGGGTAAAATGCCCAAGGTGTGTGGGAGCCTGGACAAAGTGACAGTGTTGTGATGGGGGATGATCTTCAGCGTGTTTCTGTGCCCAGGAGGGTTCATGCTGCCACAGGCTGTGCAGCTCTTCGTGTGTTCCACCAGGTCCTAATGGGGATCGATTGGCCCCACAGTGTTTATGGGGCAGGGAAACACAGTGTTTATTTATGCAGGAAAAAAAAGGTCAAGAAACTTCAGCTGGGCAGAACTCGATGTCGTCGTCGTTGTCTCCAGGGCCTTGGTGGGAATTGGCTGCGATGGTTTAAGGTGTCAGTGCTGGCAGGGTGTCTGTAGCCACCGAGGTGTCCTGGGTCTGTCCTGTTCCAACCCCTCTCAGCCCTAATGAAGGAACCCAATTAGTAGCTCCATGTGCTAAATCACCAGAGCTAAATTAGCAGGTTGCTTTATCCTGCAGCCTTCCAGAGGAAATTCTGGCCATGCTTTTGACAAGCTTCTGTACTAAAACTTCTGCATGCCAACAAGGTGGAAATGAACCGGAGCCGCCTTCCTAAAATCGAGTGGGGTTGGATTCCACAGCTCTTTCTGAGCTGGGATGTGGTGCAGTTTCATAGGAATGGACCAGCAGTGAGGCATCAGTGCTGCTCGGGCTGGGATGTGCTCTTTGGGGTGTTTCACATCGTGGTCTCATGAACCGAGTGTCCATTAGTGGATAAAGGCTCTGGGTTTTCCTCTCATCCAAAAGGCATCCGGTGCTGTGCACTGAGGCTGTTGTGGGCTGTGAAGCCAGGGACAGCAAAGTGGAATTGATGGGTGGCCTCGCCTCAAATCCCTGCTCCTGCTTCTTGTTAAAATGGTAATGTGGGAGCACCCGGGGAGAAGTAAAATGGCACTTCTTGGAACAGCTGAATGTTTGGCTTTCTGCATAATAGATGAGCACATATCTTAGATCCAAACGTGTTCCTGGGAAAAAACCCCAGCGTATGGGGAGGCGTGCTGTGGGTTCAGTGAAATGGTTACGTTGCCGTGGCTAAACGGGGGGGAAATAGCAGGAGGAGAAGCAGCTGCCACGGCAGGGTGGTGTCTCAGAGCAGCTTGTGGCTGGGGCAGTGCCTGGGGTCAGTGTCCCCCTGTCCCCCTCAGGTGCCAGCATGCCACCAGCATGCCAGGGACGAAGCCATCGGTCAGGGAGTCTTGTCTGTCCTATCCCTTGAGAGGGGAACGTCAAAGTGTTGGGTAAACCAGTGCATTAATCCTCACTTTATTTAGAGCCTTCAGCTTTGATTTTTGAATGCAGAGCGAAGAAGGGGCCTGGCCGGGGCTGCCGAAGGCTGTGGCGGCGTCACAACGAGCTCCTGGGTTTAGCTTCAGTCGCTTTTCAGTTACCTTTTGTGATGAGAATCAAATAACTTGATCATGGCGGTGACAAATCTTCAATAATTCATTACATTATAATGACATTACAACATCCTAACTCACTCCCCCCCGTTTTTTATTTCTGCTGTAGAGTGGACTTGATGTTTTAGATTCAAGGCTGTTCATCCAGATATTTCACACCAGCCTGTCACCTGGAGAATTGATACCTGGCATACTCTCACTGCAGCACTGCTAAATGGTTTTTCTTTTCAACTGGATAATTATATTGATTGTGGCTTAGGACTTCAGAAATTGGATTGTGGTTGCATAAAGTGTGTTTCGAAGCCCTAATATGAGCTATATTACACAGAAAAAACTCCCAGCAAAACCAGACCACCACCACTGCCTTATCTAACTCTTAATTTGATACAAATGAGGATATTTTTGACCCCGTGTCTGATGGAAAAGGGAAGCTGCCCCTGCTGCCTGGCCCTCTGCCCTCTCTAACAGCAGGGCTCAGGAGAAATGTGCTGGATCAAAACCCGTGGGTGGGCCTAGAGACTCACTGGAAATGTTGAATTTCTTACCCAACAAAACGTTTATAAGGATTTGACTTTTGATTTTGGGCTCTTGACTGCCTGCTCAGGAGCAGCGTTGTGTGATCCCTGGGGATGGGGTGTGGAGGGAGCAGTGACTGCCTTATCAGGGAGGTGGAGACTCTACTGCCAGTGTGCACAATCCCTTTACAAACCTGAAAAGTAAAGAAAGCAGCTTACAATGTACTTGAAATGAATAATAGCTGGTTTAACTTGGAGACCCTGAGTACCTGTTTACCTCTTTGCCTGCTGTTTTTCAGGCTGGCCGCAAGGAAAGAAGCGATGCCCTGAACTCTGCCATCGATAAAATGACCAAAAAGACCAGAGACCTGCGCAGACAGGTAACGGGTGTGTCCGAGGTGCTGCTGCCTGGGACAAACGAGTGCTTGGCTGCACGCCTGCCCTCTTGGAAATGTTGTCTGGGGATTTGTTTCTAGTGGGCAGTGGGTTTGCTGGCCTGTCTTCAGTGAATTAGAAGCCAGAAGCTTCCAGCACGTGGCTCAGAGGGAGGCATGGGGTGGGAATGTAATTCCCTGTTAATTCCCTGTTAGCTGTGTGATACAGGTGTTGGAGTCTTAATCATCCTCATGGCAAGAGAGATTAAAAAAAACAACCAAACCCCCCAAAAAACAACTTTCACTTGATGGATTTGGAAGATAATCAGTGGCATTTTATAATTCCGGTGGTGTTCACCTCAACCTATTTTATTTGAGAACTATATTTATGTAGCATCAGCCTTTTGTCTGGTTTCAAAGCAATATATTCCCATTTTTGAGTAAGCGAGAATATGGATCAGGTTTGTTGAAAAATGTTTTTATTCTAGCAGAAAAATAAAAAAGTTAAATCAGTGTGTTGTTTAATCAGCTGAGGGAAAGCAGCAAATTTACTCAGACAAAACCAATATGAGCTGCTAAATCAATATTTGTGGCCAAACTGGTGACTTGCACTTCTATAACTAATCCATTTTTTAAGGAGATTTAATTTAAATTGAAGCAAAAAGTGTGTAGACAAGACTTAGTGCAAGGAAAGCCTTGGTCACACAAAGGAAAAAGGATCAATGACAAAAGCAGTTTAAGCTTTACGTATTAATACAGTAAGAGGGGAGCAGCAGTGGAGCCCTACTGAAGAATAACTCATTCCTTTATTTTTATTTTAGCTCCGCAAAGCTGTTATGGACCATGTTTCAGACTCTTTTCTGGAAACAAATGTTCCTCTTTTAGTATTGATTGAAGCTGCCAAGAATGGGAATGAAAAAGAAGTTAAAGAATATGCCCAGGTTTTCCGTGAACATGCCAACAAATTGATTGAGGTAAGATGGTACAAATTAAAATTTAATTGTTGCTAGTTAAATTACGGCAAGACTGGGCAAAACAGGTTTTTCAATTCCGCTGAAGCACAAAGCAAATTCTGTAATAAATTTCCTTTTAAAATTTTATTTGAACGAATTTAAACACAATTTAATATTTAAATAATTTAAAATGTAAGCTTATCAAAAGGAGCTGTTAAATAACCCATGCAGTTGTGGATATTACAATGATAAAGGTGTTGTTACTTGGAGGTGGTCGTTTGGAGCAAGGGGGAGACCAGGGCAAGATTGTCCTGTGGGACAGTTTGACCCATTGCTTTGAAGCCTGGAGGTTTTTTCTTTCCAGTAAAATCCCACTGAATATAAACAGGCCTTTTATGTGGAGGCTTTTAGCATGAAAACCTGCTCGTGTGTGTGTGTAAAGAGCAAACAGAACACTTGGAATGACCACATAACTGATCCCTGCCACCCCTCTGTAATGAAACCCAAAGGCTCTCAGCTGGTGGAACTGCAGACCAGAGCTGTAATTGGGGGAAAATCCAGGTTAAATGGGACCAACCTGTCTTAACTGGAATCCCAGGATCCCTGAGGCTGGAAAAGCCCTCCAGGATCATCGAGTCCAAGCTGGGCCCCATCCCCACCTTGTCCCCAGCCCAGAGCACTGAGTGCCACCTCCAGCCCTTCCTGGGACACCTCCAGGGATGGGGACTCCAAACCTCCCTGGGCAGCCCCTGCCAAGGCCTGAGCACCCTTTCCATGGAGAAATTCCTGCTGATCTCCCCTGGCACAGTTTGAAGCCTCTTGTCCTCTCACTCATTACCTGGAGAAGAGACCGACCCTCACCTGGCTGCCCCCTCCTTTCAGGGAGTTGCTGTAAGGCTCATTCGTGCTGAGGGAAGCAGATTCCCAAGGGCAGTGTGTCTGCAGAGAGCAGCAGCAGAGCCTGCCCCCCGTGCATGGATCCACCTCGGGAGCCCCGGCCCCTTGCCACCGCCTTCGCGTGAGAGTTCCGTGCCAGCTGATGCTGAATGGCAAGGAACAAACAGCTATAGGTACTGTTGAGGAAACATGCCACTAGGAATAAGCTTCAAAAACTCCTCCCGTGCTCTTCCGTGCTTTGAGGCTCTGGCTGGTTGTGCTTAACCTCAGCAGCTCCCCGGGAACGGTCCCAGGCCGCTTTGTGCGGTTTTGCTCTCTCGGTGTCTCTGTGTTTGATAATGGAGCCCATGTGTCTCCAAGGCTCGTGGGGAATCCTCTCACACAGCTGGGCAATTCTTCAATTGCTCAAGAATAAGACTTATCGGTAAAAGTAGATTCTGACTCGCACAATATGTTTTTCATAGGGTTCTGAGTGCACTTTGCAACTGCCCCATGGTCTGGGGTGCACGAAGGTTGTCCAGCTCTTCAGAGCTGCTGTCTGAGCAATGAAAGTCTTTAATTCTTTGAAGGCATCCATTTTTCACTTTTGGCTTGTCGTGTTTCAGCGTCAATGCTGTCCTCCTAGAGTTGCAAAGTTATTCTAATCTAAATTTTAAGTAACTGACGTTGTTCTGCAAAGCAGCATGTGGAAGGAAGGCAGTGCTGCTGTGCCCTGCCTTGGCAGCAGGATACAGCCTTGGGAACACTTTGAAGTGGGTTTGGTCTAAAGCCTCCCTTCTTCATGTTGCAAGCCTGATTTATCTAGAAAATTATTTTTAGGGCTTGTTTACGGGAGAAGTTGAATGGTGTAACAATAGCAGTGCCTGTTCTGCCAGAGTTCTGCTACCTCCTCAGCGGATGTGTGATGTCCGCACACGGAATTCATTGGCGTAATTACAGAGGAATAATTGTGCTGCTCTGTCCCTGAGCTTCTCCCCACCCCTTGCCAGGTGATCCCTTTCTCCCTGTCCCCTTAGGAGCCGTGTCCCACCGGAGCAGCCACAGTTCCATCCTCACTGGCCCTGGCCCTACCTGGTGTGCAAATGCCGAGCTGCAGAGGCGTTTTCCAGAGTCTCTGTGCAGCCAGACACTCTTGTCTTCCAAGGACTATTCCCCTGAAAGCAGACATTCAGCAATATTTTTGACTGACATCAAAAGGTTCTGCTAAAATGATATGCTGCTGCAACAGCTTTTTGAAGGCTTGGTTATTGCTTTTGCTGTCTGAAATGTAACTGTAGTTGTAGAGTAGCATGATGTAGATGGTTTATAAACCTCTTCCCTGAATGGAGATGGATTAATATATACACCTGGCTTTGACAGAAGGGGAGCAGTGTTCCTGCAGAGCCCTTGTCCCCAGGGGCAGGAGAGCCACCGGAGTCGTACGAGATGTCACGTTCGCTGTGCAGGAAGATGGGTCGGGGTGGGTTGCACTTGAAATGTTTTGTGTCTCTGCCAGAATGGAGAAGGATGTGTGCAGGTTCCCTCATGATTCTCCTCTTGGGCAGGAAACTCGGGAGAAACAATAAAGCGTTGTGTAAGAGCAGAGCAGAAGATATTTTGCCCGTT
Source organism: Mohoua ochrocephala (assembly GCA_013398855.1). Classification (NCBI taxonomy): domain Eukaryota; kingdom Metazoa; phylum Chordata; class Aves; order Passeriformes; family Acanthizidae; genus Mohoua; species Mohoua ochrocephala. The sequence goes on from VZTA01019656.1 coordinate 164,012, forward strand.
GAGATGGGAAGTGATTGCTTCCACCTGCTCTCAGGGGGAGATGAGTGTGCAGGGAGCTTATCAGAACTGCCCTCACAAGTGCTGCTGAGCGACTCAAGACATCAAATGTGCCAAAACAGCTGCAGCCCGGAGTGGAGCCGTGGTGCATCACGCCCTGACTGACAGGCTCCTGTGGTCTGGATGTAGAGGGGAGCACGTCCTGCCTTCCTTTTGATGCTGAGCGAGGGCAGGAAACGTGTGGGAGATCCTGCTCTGCCCCGGGGAGCTCGGCACATCCCCCCTGGATCGCTGGGAGGGTTTGCACCTTGGGTTAATACCCCCGTGTCTGTGAGCCGGAGGAGTCAGTGAATCGGCCCCTGAGAGATGTATAACGAGATAGATTTATTTTATTTTGTTTTTCACACTACACTGTTGCAGGTGTTGGCCGGACAGGAGGACTGGCAGCGCTGGTTCTCCCTGGGTTAGCACAGGGAGTTCTCGCTCCTGCAGTGCAGGGCTGTTTATGGGCCCTCCAAGTACCCATAAAGAGATGCAAGCACATGATTTGGGCAATTTCGTTTCAAAATGTTCCCTTCTTGGCAGCACAGCACTGTCTGCTTTTGTGGTTCCTAACGTCCAGGCAGCCAAATTTGACCAAAAGGTGCAATAACCACAAAAGCCTGATTTGCCTGCTGGGTCTGTGTCTTCTAGAGAACCCATACCAAGTGCATCCCAAAGGGCTCCCATCTAATTTGTTTCCCACGTAGTAAAATCCTAACCCTTTTATCCTGCCTTCTGAAAACCGAGTAACAGTAAAAGGGTAGAATGAGCCTTGTCTCAGTTGAATAATACGTTTCAAAGATAGCTTTCAAAATTGCTCTGTGCTAACAGACCATTAACTCTGGCTGGATTTGGTTAAAGGAGTTTAATTCAGGAATTGAGAAGCCAATTTCAATGTAACACACAAGAATAACAGAAAAGGCAGCATTTGGGGAACCAGCGTAACAAAAAGTTAAATTCACTTGTAAACTTGTGAAAGTCTTCCCAGTTTCCACACTGGGAACTACTTACTCCATTCCAATGGTTTTTCCCACTGGGTGAGGTAGCCTTGGCTCTCCAGCTTTGCTCTTGAGGAAGGACAGCTTGGCACTGGCATCCTTGGAGCGACTGTGGCTCCCCAGAAGAAGACAGGGCTGTCCTGCAGGCAGTGATGTCACCGAGCACCACGCTGGCTCTTTGTCCCTGCCAGGCTTTGAGGAGCGTTCGTGCCGAGCTGCCTTTGTGCCGCTCCCCGGGGATGCTCCAGCCTGCTCCTGCAAAGGGAAAAAAGCCCGACATGTTAAGCAGAAACCTTCCCCACGCTGTTGAATGCTTTGGAAAAATAAAAATTAGCTTGTCAATTTGTCGCTGTTTACACTGTGACACAGTGTAGCACTGTGTGGTTTTAATGGAAAAGTTTTTCAGACGTTAAGAAATGAGGAAGTAAAAGGTAAATGAGGACAGAGTCCAGGTTAAAATCCTCCGGTTTGCTTGCTGAAGAATAATTTGGAGAATATTTTTGGAGTTTGGAGTTCCTTAAAAAGAACAAATAATCTCCTCTTCCTCTGGAACCCACTACCCCTGTGTCAAATGTTTTTCTCAACTTAAATTTTATTTATAAGTCGTCTTCTCAGAGAAATATTGGTAAGACCAAGGAGGCAGAAGCTCTCAATGGTGTTTCATAAGCATTGATTTTTTTTCTAATTGCTTCAATTTATCTGAAAAGACTGCTCTGTGCCTTTTTTTAATGCACTGGGTTGCATCTTGCATATGGAGTGATGATTTTCTCATTTTCAGTGAAACCCATGAACAGATGCAGACGGCAAATTTATTTGCTTGGAAAGAATCACATTTGGGCACTTGCAGCTCCATAAGCTTTCTGTAGCCTCTTGCTCTGACATTTCCCCCTTCTGTTGCCCTCACTGTCTAGCCCGATGTCCCGGAGTCATTCTTCAGATCTCAGTCTAAAAATACCCCTCTCCCAAAGCCCGAAGCCTTGCACACTTGCTACATTTTTCTTGCAATTATCCTGATTTGCTCAGACTTGCAGCCTGTGTGTTCTTCGGAGAGTCTTAGCAGCTGCAGGTTTTTTACATGTGAAAGGCTTTTGAAAAATGAGAAGTGGATAAAACATAGCTTGGATTTAAAATAATAAAAACTGGCTTTTGGACTGGAGGCACGGTGAAGGTCTTGAGAAGCTGAGGCTTGGCCGTCCCCTGGTCGCGAGGTGTCACTTACCTGGGCATGGCCAGGCACCATTCACTGCAAACAAGGCATGGAATGGAAAAATCCAGCAGACCCAGAAGTTAATCTGCTCTGACAAGATTATCCTTTGTGTCTATCAGCCACCTGATTTCCAGAGTTTCTACAGAGTTTTCCAAACCTCTCTGCAGGTGGCTTTGCTCGTTCTTTCAGTGCTCTCCCCTCCTGCCTGCCAGCACGGGGATGCTGTGGATCAGTCAGTGCTGCCAGGCAGGGACGAGGTTCTTGGGGAACAATGCAGACAAGAACTTGGCACCCAACTCAGATATTGACTCGGAGTGTTTTTCTGAATTTTATTAATATCTCAAAACCCAGCATTTTCCAGACTAGGGTCATTACCGGAGTACCTCAGCACCTATTTTTCCAGTACTCTCATTTACAGAGGGGGAAAAAAATCTGCCAACTCAGGTTTGTCTTATATTGCTTTGATTTTTAATGTAATTTTGTATTACAAGGGAAATGTCCTTGCACTGTGGTCTGGAGAAGAGAGACAGAGTTATTTCCCCTTTAAAATGGAGACCAAAAGGAGCAAAATGCCTCTTCCAAAGCACGAGCACGTTTTCTGTAATTTGTCTATAGATAGCCTTGGCAGCAATTTAAAACTAATGTCTTCAATAAATGACCAGTGTAAGTCTAATGTGCCCTCTGAAGTCTGACACTCTTCAACGGCCAATGCACTTTCCTTGTAAGTTCATTTTATTAGTCAACTAATTCATAAATAAATTAAATTCTTCTCGTAGAACATGCTTTCCTTACATTCATAATCAGGAAAGCAGGAAAGCCTCAGCAGAAAAATGTTCCTACATTTTTCAACAAAACTGGATATACAAATTTAATACATCATACATAAGTAAAGGCAAGTGACCTTTTAATAGGATAACTTCTGTTCTTGTAAGGTTATTTTTTGAGGCCAGTCTTTTAATGCTACACCAAATAATGTATGAAAGGGTCTCTAGGATGCTGGTAGAGTTTAAAAATTATGTTGGAAGAGAAATAAGAGCCTTCAGGATAATCTTTCTGTCCAGATTTCATTGTAAGTGCACATGGGGAAGCAGGGCCATGACAGTGAAACTAATGGGAGCGATGAAGGGACTGAATCCTCACAGATCTGGGCAGGGGTTGGGCTGTTGGGAGACAATTTCTCCCTTTGGAAACCCTCTTGGTTTGCTGCTGCTACGTGGAGGAGAGGCATTTCTGCCACACCTCAGCCACAGGGACAGGGCTGTGTGACTGCTGGCAGGGAAGGGCTTGCTCTGTGCACACCTGGGCCAAGGGAGGTGTGGAGGGGGTGGAATTTGGAGGTGAGTGAGTGTAGGGTGGGGAAAATATTCATGTGCTTTTGTTTCACTAGACACTGCCCTGTGTTTACTCTGTTCCTTTTTCCTTTGGAAACAGAAGCTTTTGCAGAAAGGGAAATGTGTACAAGAGGTCAGGAAGGGTGAGAACAGTTGGGTTTAGGTGGTGCTGGCATGATGTCTCCAGAGGCAGCCAAAAAGCAGTAGAGTCCTTTTGTTTCCAAGATATTTAAGTCTTCATTCCAACAGCATTTTCAAGGAGCTTTTTGGGTAAAGTTTTTATAGATGTGGCATAAAGGTTTTAATTCTTGATATTTAACTGAAAGCCTTGATGCATGTCTGGATTTTCATCATCTTAGTCATTAGCAATATTGGATTATTAGTCATGTCATGTCATCAAGGAGTTGCCTGAAATCTGTGTAGAGCTCATTACTGACACTGTTTTGTCGTCTTCTTCAAGAGCACAGTGTACTGACAATTACAGTTACACTGCCATGAACAGTTGTCTGAATCACCAGAAACTGGTTTAAGCAGCTAATAATAGGCACCAAGTTGGAAGCCTTTAGTCAGATCAGAAGGCAGCATGTTCTGAGTGATGAGCAAACTGAGATGGGAAAGAAGTACAATTTCACAGAATCCCAGACTGGTTTGGGCTGGGAGGGACCTTAAAGCTCATCCCATCCCACCCCCTGCCATGGGCAGGGACACCTTCCACTGTCCCAGGATAATCCAAACCCCAGGAATGGGGCAGGCACAGCTGCTCTGGGCACCCTGTGCCAGGGCCTGCCCACCCTCCCGGGGAACAATTCCTTCCCAATATCCCATCCATCCCTGCCCTCTGGCACTGGGAAGCCATTCCCTGTGTCCTGTCCCTGCATCCTTTGTCTCCAGTCCCTCTCCAGCTCTCCTGGAGCCCCTTCAGGCACTGGAAGGGGCTCTGAGGTCTCTCCAGAGCCTTCTCTTCTCCAGGCTGAACACCCCCAGCTCTCCCAGCCTGTCTTCCTTTCCACTCTGATAAACACAGAGACATTTTTGGATAAGGATAATTATTTGGGTACTGTCCAAATACCACTACTAGAAACACTTTTATTTTAAGGAAAGGTATTTGTGTTGCTAAGAAGCATCTCAGAGGAGGGTTCGCTTTGAAGGCTTCAGCTGAAGCCGAGCTCTCCATCACACACCAGTGGTGTCATTGCTGTCGTGGTAGCTCAGATAGACTTGTGTAACTACCGTGGTTTGTGACTATAACATTTTAACACTTTAGCTTGTTTGTCTGAGGGAGGAATGGTTCCTGTGCCAGCAGTTACATCTGCTGCCACAGCTGCATCGGCGAGGGGCACGGTGCCCACGGCGCACACTGGTGTTGCTGTAGCAGCCCTGCTTTCCCTCAGGTCTGTACAGAGGACAATCCACCAGCCTGGAAATATTGCTGCACTTTCCTACCGTGGGTATGGTTTATGCTACAGATGTATTGATTCCCTTCAAACACCTCTTCTTTCTCTCTAATTGAAAAACTTCCCTGTTGGCGAGGCAGAGGTTGTGTCCGTGCCGCCCTTGCTGCGCAGTAAATGGAGCCCGGTCTGGTTCCTCCTGATGCACAAACTCTGGGATTGCCCAGCTGTGTGAAAAATTCCCCTTCTCTGTGAAACCTTGGCAACATATGGGTTGCTCTCTGTTGGGGAAGAACATTTCCTCAGGGCATGGAAGGAGCTCACCAGCGTGGAGCAGAGCTTTTTCAGGACAGCTGTACCTGGAATGGCAGCAGGGAGCTGGAGAGGTGTTTGGAGACAGCTCTGGACAGGGTGAGAGGCAAGTGCAAAGCTGTATTTAAACACACAGACACAGCCAGAAATGTGGCAGTATTAAGATGTAATCCCAAACAAAAGGTTTGGGATTACAAACATTAGGTGGTTCCTTCAATATAACAGGAGCAGAAGGTACACAATACATTTCTTTTTATACTATTACATTACTTACAAGAGCATGGAGAGACAGAGCAAGGAGGAATGGCTTCCCACTGCCAGAGGGCAGGATTAGATGGGATTTGGGTGAGAAATTCCTCCCTGGGAGGGTGGGGAGGCCCTGGCACAGGGTGCCCAGAGCAGCTGTGGCTGCCCCTGGATCCCTGGCAGTGTCCAAGGCCGGGCTGGACAGGGCTTGAAGCAACCTGGGCTGGTGGAAGGTGTCCCTGCCCGTGGCAGGAGTGGCACTGGATGAACTTTAAGGTCCCTCCCAGCCCAAACCAGTCTGGGATTCTGTGATGTTGTCTCTGATCCCCTCCTCTTGACATCACTTGCCAGCCTGTTGAAATAACAAACCGTGTAACCTCCATTTGTCACTGTGCAAAACTTTGGAATCAAAAATGCCAACCCTTTGCTTGCCAGCTTTGTTCCAGCCAGCTGAAACTTCCCCTCCTTGTGTTTATAACCAGACTTGGAATGAAAACTGTTGTCATCTTCGCGTGAGGCTGCAGAGCTCTGGAAATAGCAGTTCCCTCAGTTTAGTCCTTCGTTCCCCCCGGTGCTTTACGTCTGCGGTTTGTCTGTGTGTGCCTTGTTTTATTTAAAGACTTTTACTATTTTCAGTTAATACATTGGGATTCTGTTGCCCACAACAAGCTCTCGCAAGGTACCTTCTGTGGAGCTGCAGCCACATGCAGCTACTTAAGTCATATAAAATCACAGAGCAGTTTGACAGCAGGGCTCCGGTAACTCTCTGCACAGTCCCAGTGGATTTGATATCCCAAGTCCTTCTGCCTTAAAGAAGTGGAACTGTTCTGTGTGATTCCTGGTTCGCTCTGCCTCTGCAAAGTGAGGGGTTTGGAGGGTTGGAGCCGTAGCACATCTACAGCTGTAACACTTCTCCCTCCTGCAGCACCTGTTAGGGCCGGCTGGTAAAACGCTCCGATTTGTCTCGAATATTGAGTGTAGGGTACAGGTAAATAAATAAATGTATGGACTTAGTGAATAATGAAAGCCTTTCTGGAGAGGGATGGAGATTACATAATCGACACATCTCTTCTGAGAGTCCTCGGTTGCCGTTAGTTTTGCCGGAACAGTTGTTTCTGCAGATAAATTAAATTCCTGAGCTTTGACCAGCGTGAAGGGAGTCGGGACAGGTTTTTT
>VZTA01019658.1:0-13245 GCA_013398855.1 Mohoua ochrocephala
CAGTGTCCTGCCAGGATCACCAAACCTTCAGCCCACCACCTGTAAGGATTTTCCCACATCGTTCTTTGCCTTCCTGCTCCTTCCTCACCTGAAGCTGCCTTTTCCCTGTGGGATCTGAGCTGGAGCCCTTCCCCTGGCTGGGCAGGGCAGGAGTGCTCAGGTGCAGGTGCCCCCTCCTCCTGTATCCATGCACTCCCACCCCTGCTTTGTCCCAGGATTTGTCACAACACTCTGCACGAACAGATGTGGAAAAGCAGCAGAAGAACTAATAAAATGTGTCCCCATTATAGATTCATGAGCAAGGTAATGGAATAGGATCATTCTGACACAAGGGTTATTTTCTATTTGCCTTTTTAATTTGAAACATTCAGAACAGTTTGAGAGTTTTGATGTGTAATGAAACCCTGACCTGTTTTGTGCCAAATTGCAATTGTACAGCCTTGGCTTAGCAATATATTGCCAGCTGGAACTGGGGCAAAGTAAATCCACATACATTATATAACTTGAATTGGTTTATACAAGGAGAAAGGGATATATCTTAAGCCTTTTAAATAACGGATAAGTGCAATACTGGGAATTTGTTAAGATTATCTCATGCTCAATTTTAAAATGCATTTCCAGGTGCAGCATTGAAAGATGAGGCCGTTTAAATGATGGGATCATTGGCTTCCCTGGGAGCTGTCATTGTAGGGATGGGGCTGAGTGTTGTGCTGTGGGTGGGTATTGCTCTGCTGAGATAACGTTGGGAGGAGCTTGGTGGATATACCTGGAGGGATGGGGAGAGCTCTTCCTCACAGCCAGAAAAGGGAGGAAATCGATGGTTTGTCAGAGTGAATAGAGATAGTTGTGGTTTAAGGCCCAGGCTCTCCTGTAATGTTCGTTAAAGTCAGTGAAGAGCTCCAAAAATAGCTCCTTGTATCAGTATTATTGACCAATCTGGAGGGGACCATCCAAAACTTTTAATTTTAGTAGGAGAAAATTCATTTATTGACATTTTAAAGCATATTGACTACTTTGGGGAGGCTAGAGGACAATATTTTGAAATATCTCAGTTGTGCAGGTTTTTTTATGTCATTCCAGTGTCAGAGCCCAGGGCAGAGCACAGAGGGACCAAAGCTGTGATCTCAGCGACTCCTGTGTAATATAATATGTAATATATGCATAACTTCACGCTCACTGGGGGTGAGGTGCAGGGGGACAGGGGTGAGCCCTGCAGTGGGAAATGGAGGCATCTTGCAGCAGTAAGTGTAGTACAGAAAGCAAATTAAAAATAAATCAACTAAAAATAGACTGCGCATCAACAAACCTGGAACTCGACGCATTGTCAGTCATCAGTCCTCAGATGGGCCCCAGGTGCCCTGACAGTGAGGGAAGGGAAGGGAAGGGGACAGCACTGCTCAGCTGCTGCTGCCCAAAATGCAGCCCTGCCAGAGAGGCTGGGCATTGTTTCCACATGAGGGCACGGGGCTGCTTTGGGAGGAGCTGGTGTCACAAGCCCCCCTCTCTCTAGCTGGCAGGGGACAGTTGTCAGGCACAGGACAAAGGCCAAAGAATGGCCTTTTAAGACTGTTTTACTCTCTTTTCAGTAGATTTTTTAATGCTGTCATTGCCATGAGCATTGGCACGTTGGAGGTTGTGACACGATTTGACTAAATCTGAATGCTGAGGTTTGTGCTGCCCTTGTTCTTCCCCCAGGGAGAACAGGAAACAATTTCTTCCCAATATCCCACCCAATCCTGCCTCTGGCAGTGGGAAGCCGTTCCCCCTTGTCCTGTCCCTCCAGCTCCTGATGTTCTTTCCCCAGTTCTTGGTGTCCTTTCCCAAGTCCTGCTGCTGTGGAGTTGTTGGAAGGACATGGGTGGCATCCTGGTGACAGTTCGTAACTCCTGGAAGGAGTCACGGAAGGGATGACCCAAGGTTCTTTTGAGCTGTGTGAAGGACACTGTTTTAAATGAAATTCTCTGGGATCAATTTTAACTCACCTGAGCTTATTTTAGAAGGACAGAGCCGTGGCACCAAATCCTGCACTGACCTGCAGAGCTGTCCCGTGTCACCTGTGGGATGAGGGCACCTGGCACTGGGAGTGTCACAGTCAGTTGCTCAAGGAGCTGCACAAACAGAGATCGAGGACATGGTCAGTACATTACAGATCCTTAATTTAATAACTGTACCCCATTAAGAATTATATGTTGATGTATCAGTACAGAGAGCCATGACACTGAATATTAATTGTCTCCATTTGAATGTCGCTTAATGCATCCAGAATTTAAGGTCAATGTAATTACCTTTGCGACTAATTTAATTAGCACTCGTTTAGAAGAAAACATCCTTTGGCATTTGACAGCATTTAAACTTTATGTTGCTTGTTCAGAAATTTCCCGGGGGAAAAAAGTCATTTAGGGAATGTCTGAAAAATCCCAAACTGTTTGGAAATTAAACTGTTGCTTCAATTTCCTTCCCATGTGTCTGCTCCTACAGAAGTAAGCCTTGGGGTTTTAGAATCCTCAATTTGCATGAAGGAATGCAGCAGATAATAATCATAGTAATATTCACTGAATATATTTGTATCAGATACCAGCAGCATCAGTTTCTCTGGAGAGGAGAAGCGATTTTTGTGCTTCTTTTGGGGTTTTTGTGGGTTTTAAACTATTGCTGCTGGTTGATGATGATGGTAACTGTTCATATAACATGTGGAATGTTTTGACTTCAGTATTTTTGGTGATTTTTGTAGCCTAGAAAACTCGGTGGCAGTTCACCTGCTGAAGTAGCAAAGGCTGGTGCCCAGGTAAAAATCCATGAAAAATTCTGACACGCATTTAGAAAACATGAAGTTCTTGCTATCTGCTGCTAAGATGATCCAGCAGAGATTATCACACCCCCAGGAGGGTGGTTTTCTTCCATTTTTGCTTTAAATTCAAACTTCAAGATAACTTATCAAAAGACTATTTTTACAGATTATACCCCTATAAAAATCTTCAAAACTATCTTTTTTCCCCTAGCCTTCAGGCTTTTCTGCCTGTCCTTTTACTGGCAGCATGATCTTAAAGCTCTTAAGCCCTTACAAAAGATAACATGCTCTTGATGAGGTTTAAAGATAGATTATTTCAGATTAATTTAAATGAACCAAGAATAAACTGACTCTGAGGAAAGCCTTTTACAGAACTAAGAATTTCTGCATTTTTGCAGACTTTAAAAGTGGAGTAATTAAAGTGGTAAATTTCTGTGTGCAGGGAAGGGCTTGGGAAAAGGACCATTGGCCTTTTATCTTTTGAATGAGGATTTTATAAACCCGTTTGCCTTCCAAATATAGCACCAATGTGGGGAAGTTTCACTTGTGACCTCCTTTGTCGTTTGAGGTGCATTGCAAAGCACGCTGATTTTTGAGGAAAGACAGGTGAGTTCAGGCATTATTCCTTGCTCCCTAAAAACAAGGGCAGGGGGTTGAGAGGTGGAGTAACAGAAACGTGGATCATGGAAATGTTTTGCAGGGCAGGGCTGTTGCAGGAGGAGCTCCCTTCCCTCTCTCATCAGTGTGGTGGTTATTCTATGCTATTTCCCAGTGCCTTTCCCAGTGCCTGGGGCTGTGAGGTATCCCTGAGGGGCTGAGGGAGAAGGGAGAGAGGGGGCTGAGGGAGAACGGAGAGCTGCCTCACTATTTTCTATCTGTAGGTTCTGTATCCCAAGAGGAGGGGTTTGCATCCAGAAATCCAAGACAAAATGATATTTCTCCTATGTAAACATTACGTAATGTAATTAATTCTAGAAATACTTCATTATTTTTCATTTTTTGAATCATTCAGAAGACTTTTTCCCAAACCCTGAGACATTGGCTGGCCTGGCTGCCCGGCACTGCGGGCAGGGATTGCCATCTGCTGGCAGCCAGCCCTGCCTGGAGCAGCAGAGGTTCCCGGGGAGATTCCCACTCCTCAGGTCCTGGAGGGGCTGTGTGACCCGCTGAGACCCCTCTAGGACGGGCAGTGCCCAAGCCAAGGGGCCTGGGGTGATGCTGGGCATGGCCTGGGCCGGTGCAGTGTCCAGGATTAACCAGAGTGTGCCAGGAGCCAGCGTGCACCCCTGGGGCTGTGATCCAGGGGCAGGTCCGGGAGTCAGGGACACTCCCTGCAGAGGTAACGGGTTGGGCAGGGCTTGGAGCAGCCTGGGATAGTGGAAGGGGGTGGAACGAGATGGGCTTTAAGGTCCCTTCCAGCCCAAACCAAGAACTGGCTTCCAAAAGCGAAAACTAATCAATTCTGGGAGCTTAGTTTGGGGCAAAATACAGTGAAGAACCTACAGAAATGAGAAGGGCAGGGAGAATGAATGTCAAACAAGCAGCAAAGTCTCTGTTTGTGCCTGTAAATGTTGCTCTGGGTTACTCAGGTGATCTGAACAGCAGCCAGACTGCCCGTGCCTGGCACCTGGGAGCATCCCTGGCCAGTGCCAGGGGGACCTCAGGCTGAGGAAGGGGGTTCAGGTGCTTCATTTCCTGCAACTGTTGTGGATTGATGTGAACAGGGGCAAAGGCACCCCAGGGTGGGGAAACTCCTTTTCCAAAGCCCCAGAACAGTGAATACATCTTTCCTGAGGAATGTTTCAAACCCAGCAGGTTTAGTTTGTTTAAAATCCCCAACCCACACCTTTTTGTGTGCAGAGAGCTGCAGTGGCTCTGCTGACTGAGGCAGCAGAACCTCCTGGTTCCCTGCAAACGGGAATTTGCTCTGGCTGTCACAAGAGGGAACTGCAGCACCAGTTTGGAGCTGCTGTTCTTCACACCCCTTTTCTCTAAGGACTCGGTGGTTCAGTCATACCTTCCTCCTAAAACTGCTCTATTCTTACAAGTAAGATTTTCTTTTAATTTGGGCATGAAATTGTCCATTTTTATTGCTTCTGAGAACTTTATTTCTGGTCAGGTAAAACTTGGTAATATCTTCACGGCTCTTCAAGGCTTGCAAAGCTTTTTTGAATTAAGTGATGTGCTATGGCAATTTTAAAAGTGTATTTTTCCCAGCACAGAGGGTTCATTTAAAAAGGAATATATAAGCTATAGGAAAAGCAAGGACAAGGATCCCTCTCATGTTCTCCCTTGGGCAGGTGGACTGCAAAAGGAGGGAACATCTCCACGGAGGTATGGAATCAGAGAAGCTGATGCCAGAATCCCCTGGAAAAGGAAGGAGAAGATGACCTGGCTGGTTGTCTGCAAAGTGAGAGGGAGTGGGGCAGCCCCTCCAGGAGTGTTGGTGATCTCAAAGGTGCACAGTGCCTGTCTGACACCGGGGGTCCCGCTGGCATTCCCAGGGGTGAGGCTGGAGGTGAGCCTGGAGCTCCCTGTCACTCACAGGAGCTGCTGGGACACCTTGGGGGGGTCCCTGCACCTGAGTATGGCTTGGATTTATCAGAAGTTTTCTTTGGCTCTTGAATTTTGTCCCAACCTTGCTTTTCCCAGTGTTTAGGAACAGGGAGTCCTCATATGACCAGGCAGGAGCAGGATACCTGCAGGTGTCTCTGCTGGGGAAGGTGACTTTAGGGCTGGCTTGTACCTGCTTGAGCTGTAGTTTTTTAATACATGGTGGTGCTGGGCTGATGGTTGCACTTGGTGATCTCAAAGGTCTTTTCCAACATTAACCATTCCCTGATTCTGCGAAAATGCAGAATAAAAGATTCTGAAGAAATCCTTCATTTTGCTCTACAGAGGACATTGAAATTAACTTGCTCCATTTTATCCAGTGTTTATGGTCAACTGGAATGGTCAGATGAAGAAATAAATTAGCTAAATCTTAGACAAACATGACATTTTAGAAAGTCTTTCACAATTTATGGTAATGAACATACCCTTTTTTCTTCAGCCAGTTTGTGTTTTTCCATTGTGTTCCTTGCTGGCACAAGCCAGTGTTCTTTCAGAGGACACAGTAAGATCAAATAAAGATGTTTTCAGCCTGTGTCTGACTTTGCCCAGCACATGAGCTGAAATCACACAGGCCAGTGGTTGTTGTGAACGCAGCATCTTCACTCTGGTCAGTTGTTCTCAGCCAGGAAACGCAGGGCTGAACCAAGAGCTGGGACACACATCCCAGCTGAGCAGTTCAGCCGCCTGCTTTTCAGAAGTTAGAACAAAGGAGCAGCCCAAAAGGGAATCCAGTCTCCAGCTGTTCCCACCCCTGTGTCCAGGTACGGCCAGAGCACCCCGGTAAAACCCCTCTTGGGGTGTCCCAGGTGGCTCCTGCCTCCTGCTCTGCTGCCTCCCCTCCTCAGCCACCCTCTGGAGGAAGCTTTCCCTGCCCACTGAGCCTGAAATGGTAGGTGAGGGGTGGTGATCAGTCGGCTGCAGCTGCTGCAGGGCAGTTTGGGGGCTGTGCGTGTCCTGGGGGTGCCCTGGGGCTCCTCCCAGCTTTGTGCCACCACCGTGGAGCAGTGCAAGAGGTGACAACTCTGGCCAAAAACACCTCCCTGTGCCTGCACCAGAGAGTCTTCTTTAAACTTTGCTACACACAGAGCGCACTGCAGGTTGTTTTTTCTCATCCAAAGAAACAGAATGGAGTAATTATTAACTTCATTGTTCTGTCACAGCACAAAAATCACATGGAAAATGCAGCATGGTAAGTCTGGAGTTCTGACTTGGTCCAGGAGTTAGGATTCAGTGCAAATCCAAGTGACACATTAAATGCCTTTCAGTTCTGAAGAAAATGCCAAGCAGACAGTAAAAGCCACAGCAACAGGTTGCAGTAATGTATAAATCCTAACTCACATCCTCCAGAAAGCTGCCATTTCTCAAATCATAAATCCCTGGGGATTTATGGTGTGCGATGGGCTGGCTTCCCTTCCAGAGTAATAATCACAGGACAGGAAGAAATGGGTGAAGTTTTCATATGAAGAATCTGAAACCTGTCCTGTGGCTGACCCTGAGCTGGGCAGCTTTGGTGGCTGAGCTGTCCCTGAGGGGGGGGCTCAGTGCCAGTTCAGCTCAGGGGAAGGACGTGGCTGCGGAGCTGCTCTGGGTCCTGTAGTCTGTGATTATGGACATTGGGCTCCATGTCCAGCTGCTGCCATCCCTGCACTGGGCTGTGCCCTGAGCTGTGCCCTTGGCTGTGCCCTGAGCTGGGCTGTGCCCTTGGCTGTGCCCTGGGCTGTGTCCTTGGCTGTGCCCTGAGCTGGGCTGTGCCCTTGGCTGTGCCCTTGGCTGTGCCCTTGGCTGTGCCCTGGGCTGTGCCCTTGGCTGGGCTGTGCCCTTGGCTGTGCCCTTGGCTGTCCCCTGCGCTGTGCCCTTGGCTGTGCCCTGGGCTGTGCCCTTGGCTGGGCTGTGCCCTTGGCTGTGCCCTTGGCTGTCCCCTGCGCTGTGCCCTTGGCTGTGCCCTGGGCTGTGCCCTGCGCTGTGCCCTGCCCTGAGCTGAGCCCTTGGCTGTGCCCTGCGCTGTGCCCTGCGCTATGCCCTGAGCTGTGCCCTGCCCTGGGCTGTGCCCTGCGCTGTGCCCTTGGCTGTGCCCTGAGCTGTGCCCTGGGCTGTGCCCTGAGCTGTGCCCTGCCCTGGGCTGTGCCCTGCGCTGTGCCCTTGGCTGTGCCCTGCGCTGTGCCCTTGGCTGTGCCCTGCGCTGTGCCCTGGGCTGTGCCCTGCGCTGTGCCCTTGGCTGTGCCCTGAGCTGTGCCCTGGGCTTGTGGTGCTGCTCCTCACCTCGCAGCCACCTCCAGCTCGGCAGGGCCCCAGGGGTGCCGGGAGCTGCCGCTGGTGAATGAGGTGCCAGGGAGATGGGGCCGTGCCCCGCGCCAGCTCCAGAGGAATTTGCCGTCCCTCAGCTGCCAGGGATGGAGCTGTACCAAGGCAAAGCCCCCCTCGTTATCGATGCTATTCTGGGACAGCAGTGGGGACTGATCCAGGAACGGCACGGCTCATGGAGATCTCTGCACCGTGGTGCTGTTTCCCCACCGTGTTTGCAGCTGTTCTTTGCAGGCATCTCAGCACTCAGCAGAGTGATGCTTCTCTCTGCCAGGAGAAATGATGTGTAGACCCGGAGCCCTAGGAAGCAGCATGTGGAATTAATTATTTAGTAGCTTAATACATGGATTTTTTCAGGTGTTCAGTGGCATAGTTATCAAATAAATCAGCCTTTATTTTCGTGATGTAAATGTGAGTAGAAGTAATGTCTAGCAATTTGTAAGGGAGCTTTCAAATGCTAAGATTGGTGTGACTAATAAAATGCATTTCATTAGACAAATTTTCCACACATAAACCTATTTTGTGAATGCAATAACCTGATATTCTCATATGTTAGTCTGCAGGTCACAAGAGAGTATGGTAAAGTCATAAAATAATTCAAGGCATATAAACTTGGCTTTTGATTCGCTAGTAAATCAGGATTTTTTCTCAAAGGAAAAAGATCAATTGAAAGAAATGTGATTTAAAAATTAATACCAGTATTACAAAGCTATAAAGATTGTATGACTTGGAGCATTCCCTTTGTGAAGATGAGTTGGTCTGTCCTTCTAATCTCCTCTAAAGCAGTGTAGGCTGCAGTTATTTATAGGGATCATATAGAATTTGTAAAACAAAGCGTTTCTTTGCCAGCCTCCTGCATGTGGGTGCAGATTCCCAGAGGTTACAAGTACAGTAACAAAGACAGAAATGAGACATTCCAATATTTGATCTCTGGGTAGTGGTGCAGTGATGGAGATTGGGATGTGCTCTAAACGTATTGGGTATTTTAACACAAAAAATGGCCAACTTGCCTTGCAGAGCAGGGGGAGGTCAGTGAGGTTCTGACAGTTCCTGCCCAAACACCAGGCACTAAAAGGATTGTTCCCCTTAAAATCGCTTCTCTTACAGAAAGCCTTGCAGCCCTGCTGCCTTACTCTGTTCCTCCTCCTAAGTTTGGCCCTAATTCCCTTGAAGCACTGTAGACATTTAAAGCATTTGAAGTGATTCCCAGCTTTGAGCAGTTAATGGGAATGAAGTTCCAGAGGCTGCCCCAAAGGTTGCCCTGAGACCAGGCTGCTTGGGCACCTCAGTGAGGTGGAGGCTAAAAGGGAATCTCATTTCTGAGCCCAACTGCCCATCCGAGTGCAACTCTGGATATTGAGTATCTCAGTGTCCCAGCACAAACACAGAGGGAAAAACATAAAACGAGATCACGTAATTGGAAACACGAACAGAAACGAGGGAATTGTTGTTCGTGTGTATTGTTCCTCACCAGCAAAGCAGTAGCTGCGTTTTGCCACGGATCATTCTGAGTATTTTCTTAAGCCTTGTGTCCTCTCCTTGTTTTTATACTTTGAAGCTGTCCCTCTGCTTTTTGTTTGGCTGTTGGACTGAGCTCTATTGTAGAATTGATGTCTGCAGTTCATTCCTCAGTTCCCAACAGAAGATGTGTTGTTTAAAATAAGTCTGTATTGTTACTCTGTTCTTTGCTGCAGTTACAACTTTTATCTCCTTTAAGTCCAGCTTGGGACGTGCAGGACAGCACTCACTGGGGGAGCAGTTACCCAAACTGGTGTGAGCAGCAATGGCTCGCTGCCCTTGCTTGTGGCAACTGGGCCTGGAAGGATCCCAATCCCTGAAGGTCAGATGGTCTTGTCAGGAATACGTGAATCCTGGTGGAAATTGTTTCCATGAGATCAGATGGATATATATAATTAGCAGAACCGAACCAGATAGGATTCTTACAGGAACAGCTGTGCAGCCAACAAAGTTATTGAATCAGAGATTTTTTTTTTTCCCAATAAATATTTTACACAGAGTCATATTTCTTTTTACAGCAAATTGGATCTTATCCCAAAAGGATTTGCTTTATAGCAAAGCCAGACAAAGAAAGTAAAGCTCACAGTTTATTCTCGCGTCTCAAAATGTTGTGATAGGCTGAACTGTGCACGGCGCAATAAAGCGTCCCTTAGCCCTGAGTTTTATTGTAAGATTGCTCCCATTTTGGAGAAGCAGTAATGAAATCCCCTTCCTCAGGTGGTGCCTGGGGAAGGGCTGTCCCTGCCAGCTGTAGCTGTGATGTTGGACGTGTTCCTGCCCCCCTGCTCTGCCCCTGCGGAGGGATCCCTGCAAAGCAGCCTTTCCTTGGGATTGAACTTCTCCTGCAAGTACGAGATAGCTGCTGGTGCTTAGCAGGGAGCTGACAACCACAGGAATACCTGCACAGGGGTCCTGCACAGGGCTTGGCTGGACTTTTCATAGGAGAGGGATGAGAGAAGACTGGGGGACTCAGAACACACCAGATCCCTGTTGTACTGGGAATACAGGGGTGGTCATGAGTAATATCTGAACTCACCATGGCTATAAAGAGACCATAAAGCAATTTTCACCCTTGCTTCCCTCCCTCGTCAATAAACTGACCACTCTTTAGTCAGATTTCTCTGAAAGAGAGGTGCAGTTGGAGGAGCAGACAGAGGTAACCTTGAAGCCCTGAATTCCTGCCTTTTTAGACAATTGAATGCTTATAGCCAACCCCTGGCACCAGTGAGCCAGGCAGCTGCAGCACATTCCAAATATTGCTCTATTTAAAGCATCCCAGGGCTCCCAGAGCAACTGCAGAGGCAAACCTCAACCTGCCATTGAACTACCAGAGGGGGAATGGCAGAACCAGGTAAGGGGCACAATTAAATGTGAATGTGATAATGTGCTGAAATTAATAGATCTGAGCAATGCAGTGTGAATATACCCAGCTACTTGTATTCTTGTCTGATACACTATATATATTTTACTTTTCAGTGCGAAAGTGTAATCACTTTAAAAGCTAATTCTGTTAACAGCTTGGGTTCCTCCTGTATTTTTGAATCCTACCAGTTTTGTTTATTTTTTGTCACTGTCGTTCCAAGTTAGCTGACACAATAGAACAGTGTGTAAAATGAGTTATGTTTGACAGCATTTTCGTTATACTGTGTGTAGCTGAGCTCCAAGTGTAGTGCCAAGCGAACACAGAATAATTTCGATTTTAACCCCACAAAGCTCAAGTGGCAGAGCAAAATGAAATTTTAATAATGACCTTTCCGTTGTAAGCACACTTCACTCTCTCCAAGGAGAAAAGGCAGTTTATAAAAACGCGTTTTATATCTGTTGTCATTTTTTATTTATTTCGCTTAAATTTACAACTGTGGCTGTGGTGTGTGCTGTGTGCACAGTTACTCAGGTAACGCTTGTAAAGGGAACTTTTTAATATGTTTTCATAGCTGTGTTCAAAGTTATTAAAGACTTATCTCCTGGTGTTTTGCACCGTTGGCTCTGGTATCTAGGGAGAGTGAGTTTCTGCTAAGGTGCAACAGGATACTGAGCACTGTTTATTTATCCGAGTTTTCATTGATAGCCCCAGAAATTACCCTGATACTGGTTTAGACTGGAGCTCCCGTAACAAACCCCCGCAGTCAGCAGCCTCAGCAGCATCGGCAGAGCTCTGACAAAGCCCCCTGTGCACCCCAGCAGGATCCAGCCCTGTGCCTGGGATTAGACCTTTGGAGAAATGGAAAGTACAGGGAAACGATCCCCGGCAGCTTCACTGCACACAGTGCCACGGCAGGAGCAGTCCCTAAACCAAACACATGAGGGGCTCCCCTGGGGCAAAAGGACACCCAGTTTCGGGGCAGGATTTGTTTGCTGTGTGGCTGTTTATGTGTTTAACATTTTCATGGCAGATCTTCTCTCCCTGGGCTCTCCTCTCCCTCTGGCAGACACACACTGTGCAGTGTCATGGTGAGACAGGTTTGCTGGGCAGAGCTTTAGAAGAACAATGTGGCAGTCCTTAAATTATTAAGCATCCCTCCGAGTCTGCCTGCTTGATCTAAACTGTGCAAGGTGTTGTGAATAGTTTTACATAATTTATTAATCCCTTCGAAAACCTGTAATTCTATTAGCTGTGTAAAGATGTGCTGTAAGAGGTGGTAATATATTGGTAAGTAATAGGATCTCAAAGGTTGTTGTTCTGCTTTCTGGCAAGAGCGTGCTGTTTGCTGGAAACTGATAGAAGGGTCTTCAAAATTCCGATGTTGCGTGGAGATTTATTTATGTAAAGCCAGCCCTGCTTCCCGTGTGCTCCACAGAGAGCCACAGCCTGTGCTGGGCTCTGCTGAGCCCTTTCCAGGCCTGCTGAGCAGCCTGAACCGTGGTGGTGGCTCAGCCACCCCGGGACATCCACGCTGCAAACTTGTGGTGTTTTCCTTCTGGAAAGGAGGGAGCACCTTTGCAGTGGGTGATTGCCTCACCCTGAGCTACCCCAAAACACTGTGGTGGATAGGAGAGGGCTGTGGTGGGCAGAGAGATGAGCGTGAGTCCCTGGTGTGCAGCCACTGCCAGCCTCCCTTTGGGACGTGGGAGCCCATCCAGCCTCCCCTCACTGCAGCCCCAGGCACGCAGGTCTGGACTGACTGCAATGTTAAATAATCACTGGTTTGGGTTTGCTGTTGCCAGCCCAGTGAGGCTCCTGGCAGGTGCTGCAGGTGTCAGGGCTCGGATCCGGGCTCTGCTGACGGTAAGTCCGGTGAGGATGTTCCCCTATGGAGCTGAAGGGCAGCCCTGAGCTCATCTCCTGCCTGTCCTCTCTGGGCTCTGGATTCTCACTGCAAGGCCCCAGGGCACGGTGACTCCATGCTGGAAACAGCCGTCACAGCCAGTGTGGCCTGAGCTCCCGGGTGTCCCTGTGCTCGGTGACAATCCTGGGTTTGGTGGGATTTGTTTAGCGAGTTCCCTGTCGACATGACTGACCCTCTTTGCTGTGCCAGCCCAGGCCCCGCTGTCCCGCCTGGTTGTCCCCGTGCTGCTGGCGCTCGGCTGGATCGTGGGCTGTGCCCTCATGGTTTACATTGTCTTCTCCTGACCTGGGAAGGGATGGCAGTGTCCCACAGCAGCCCTGCGGTAAGTGATGGCAGTGTCACACAGTGAGGGCAGTGTCACACAGTGATGGCAGTGTCACACAGCAGCCCTGCAGTGAGGGCAGTGTCACACAGCAGCCCTGCGGTAAGTGATGGCAGTGTCACACAGTGAGGGCAGTGTCACACAGTGATGGCAGTGTCACACACCAGCCCTGCAGTGATGGCAGTGTCACACAGCAGCCCTGCAGTGAGGGCAGTGTCACACAGGGAGAGCAGTGTCACACAGTGATGGCAGTGTCACACACCAGCCCTGCAGTGCGGGATGGCAGTGTCACACAGTGAGGGCAGTGTCACTCAGCAGCCCTGCGGTAAATGATGGCAGTGTCACACAGTGAGGGCAGTGTCACACAGCAGCCCTGCAGTGAGGGCAGTGTCACACAGTGATGACAGTGTCACACA
>VZTA01019658.1:17102-46573 GCA_013398855.1 Mohoua ochrocephala
AGGCGGGGGCTGGGGCGGAGCCGCCCGGGCCGCGGGGCGCAGCCCAGGGGAGGGCGCTCCCTCACCTGCCCGAGCTCCGCCCGGCTCCGCTCTCCCTCAGCCTCCGGCCCCGTTCCGGCGCCCTCCGAGCGCGGGAGGCTGCTCTTGTCCTTGTTCTGTGCGAAGCTGGGGGGAAATGTTGGTTCCTGTGTGAAATGTTGGTTCCTGTGTGAAAATAGAGGGGCTCTGGGTTTCCCCTCTCTGCGAGAGGCTCGTTCCTGCGCAAAGCCAATCCTGGGGGTTGTGTGAAGGATTTTGTTGTTGTGGTCTGTGTTTTCTGAGCTGTGGGGCTCAGCGGCAAGTGCGGACATTTATTTTTGTTTTGTATTTTTATAATTCCTATGAAGAACACACACTGCATTTGGCTCATAATTTCAGTTTATTATCAAAATGTTTTGATCAGATGACAAACTCAGAAAGCTAAAAGGACATAGGTTTTTAAATAGACCTATTGTAGCAGTCATCTGAGGTATCTGGTACTCGGTTTGGAAATGTCTTTGCTTT
Source organism: Mohoua ochrocephala (assembly GCA_013398855.1). Taxonomy (NCBI): domain Eukaryota; kingdom Metazoa; phylum Chordata; class Aves; order Passeriformes; family Acanthizidae; genus Mohoua; species Mohoua ochrocephala. The sequence goes on from VZTA01019658.1 coordinate 17,646, forward strand.
GATAAACAAAGCAGTAAGTTCCTTTGCAATCTGCATGAGGATGTTTAATACATATCATTGCAGATTTAAAGCCTTTCACCTTCTTACTTAAAGCTCCTTCAGACTCGTGCAATCAGCTGTGCAGCTTTCCTGACGTGAGGACTGACATCGATCAGAACATGTACAAGTTATGTGCAGGGTCAGAGCCTTAGCACTGACAGAGTCAGCCTGAAAACCCCAATGTTGGTGCCCTCCATTGGAGAACTCAGCTTTGTAGGCTTTATCCTATTGCCCGATACCATGCTTTACTCCAATTTCCCAGTTCTATGCAGCCACTGATAAAATATGTTACAATACTTCAAGTCAAAAGTGTAGCTCAAGATTTAAATATAAAAACTATGATTTATACATTACTAGAAACTTTAAAAAAGAGCAACTTTAGAGAAAGCAAGAAAAAGCTTAGAAAATGGTGAAAGGGTCTTTGATCACAATCTTACAGATTATAGGTACAGAAATTAATAAATTACCTACAATTTCAGTTGGGCTGGAAAGCTGTAAATAAGCTACTGTAAATAGGGACTTCAGGTAATACACGCTGGAGTAATTAGTGAGAGGTTACTTAAGTACAGCAGGTCTTTGGACTCCTCTTGTATAAATGGTTTCAAGTAAAAATGAAAACATTTGGTAGAACAGATTTCCCGTAACAGCAGAGGGTACAAAGTCTGACACTGGGATATAAACTATCGTCTCTCGATCGCGTTAGGATGGCTAAAACGTGTGTTACTGAGTATTCCCTTCCTCCCCCTGATCAGAAATCTGCATTCACCCACCGGGGGGAGATCACCTGTTACACTTTGCCGTTGTAAAATGAATCCAAAAAGCCACTGGCTGAGGGGCAGGGTTAAGCTACAGGTGAAGTGTCGCTGTGCACGGCCAGGTGAGGTGGGTCCTACAGGGCTCCGGGGGGAGAAGCAGCTCAGCGCTGCCTTAGTCCTTCTTCGGTGCTGTGATGGGTGATGATTCGGGGTTTGCATGTTTACCAAGAATTACAGCCACGTCTCTAGTGTATTCCCCTCCGTTTTCTTCCCTCCTCCCCTTCTCACAATCGATTGGAAAAGTCTCTTTTCCTGGAAAGCTCCTTGAGATGTGAGGTTTGCGGTCCATCACCAAACGCGGCACTTCTTAGCAGGATCCATGTTGTCTCTCGTGGTGCATGAGAAGGCTTCTGAGAACTCTGGGGAGTTCTGCAGTGATCCCAGGACCCTTTAAAACAAAGCAACACGCTGTCATTGCTGCTCGCCTTGGTTTGAAACAAACAACATGACCCATATTTTGTAACTTGTTTTTTTGTGTCACCTCACAGTAGTGTGGGGAACGCCCTGTGGCTGAGCTCTGACTGTTGCTTCATTTCACCTCAAGGGCTGGCTGTGTTTTCTTCTGCAGTTTGTCTTGCCCCTATTGCAACCTGAAAAAATACAGGACCTGTCTCCTCCTCACGGCTGGCTCTCGGAGGCCAGTTCTTTCACCTAGAACAGATTTCTTGCTTGTCAGTAGTTTGCACTGAAGATTTTTTCAGCTATGTTGTGCTGACAAGTTTCTCGGTGAAGGGAAAACAAGACCCTGAGGTCAAGGGCTGCGGTGGTAACTCGTCAGTGAACGTTCATTTACATTTTTACACCAACCAAGTTTTAACTGAGATCATACTGCTCTTCTGGGCGCTCTGCACAGATTTTCCAGTGAATGAGTTTCCTGGCAAAAAGACTCATACAAACAATGGCTTTCAACTGAACATGGGAAGTGAGCATGAGGCCATTCCAGCTAAGGCTGATTTTATATGTGTAATTGTGAACATGTGTGAGTAGATCTGCTAGGAGTCACTTGTTCCTTCAGGAATGGGAATGCCGCGGCACATACCTACGCAGGGAAACAGCCTCCAGTGTCAAATACAGATACTGATGGACACTGATTGTGGCCCAGCTCTTTAAAGAACTGTTTCTTTGAGTAATTCATGATTATTCTGAGAATTATGTTGACCATTAGAAGCAGGATGTGCCCACAGAAGCTGAGGTGAAGTTCAGCAGTGACACCTGCGACACTTCAACTGTTGTAGAAGGCCAAGAGCGACTCCCTGGTCCTGGGAGCCAGCAGTGGAACAGGAGATGGCACAGAAAAAGGGTTATCAAAAAAGTCATGCATTTCGGTGATCTAGCTGTGCTTCACTGCTCCAATGAACTAGAACTGCTAAAATGGGATGCTCTGCAATTAACAAGTTTTATGAGGAGCTGCCTGTCCTACTTGTAAGGAGAAACAGCCCGCAGTCAGTGTAGCAGGTGTTGGAAAGGCTCATCCCACTCCCCAAATAATAATGGAAAAAGGCACGCTGGGAGCCTTTGTGACACTATGTGTCCATAGTATGTTATTAGGCGTTAACTTTGTGGGTATGTCTCATGAAATGCTCTCTGTTTTAGAGCTCTTAGGGGGCCTCATCCTGTAAATGACTTCCCATTCTCAGAATGTCGTCCGGTTCCTCATGAGCACTTGTATCACTGCATATAACGTTTATAGCCTGTCCTGCCGAGGTACAGACAGCACAACACGATGCAATCTGTCCAGGGTACACACAAACACAGCTTGTTACACTGAGATGCTGAACCAGGGAACTTCAAAGGCTTTGTGCCTCATCCAAATCAGATGTGCTGAGGTTCTGAAGAGCCTCTGGAGCCTCATTAGCACTGAGACCAGACAGGAATGATGTAGGATCTGGTGCACAAACTGCCTCTGGGAGAGATCCCAGATAATACAACCCACCCGCAATGAAACCAGGCAAGGAACAGTGAGGGAACAGTCGCTGCTTTCACTAAATATTTGAGTGTGTGGGATAAACAAGATTTGGTGAAAAGCCGTTCAAAGAAAGATGCTGAAATTAATGTAGTGGATTGTATCAGCAGAGAACTTGGCTATTGTGGACATGGAGCCTGGAGATGACTCAGCCTCCAGAGCCAGCAGATGCTGTGATGGCTGCACTACCATTGCTCTCGTGGCATTGGCCCAAACAGGTTTATTAGAGCACATTGTTACACTGCTGATGAATAGGCTGCTCTGACTTCAGATAAAAAGAAAAGATCCTAGCCTGGCCCAAAGGCTTCCACCCTGAGCAGCCACATTTGCTGCATGGCTCTACTGAATTGAGCCCAGCTGATCTGGGGAAGGCTGGCTGAGCACACCAGACACAAAATACACATCTGCTGCTGTACCACAGCACACGGGTTTGTTAAGAGTGAGGGTCAGTGATCTCCCACTGCTTTTACCTGCGACTTCAGTGGAGGACAAAACTCCATCCATGCTGTTGGTGCATAAGAACCTTACCGGGAGCAATAGTGGGAGCCAGGGGACGTGTGGATGAGGCCTGGATTCCAGACACAGTCACTGGGACTGTGCTGTAACAGTCACGCAGTGACAGCCAGCTGATGGTGTGTGTGTCCTGTGATGGAGACTGTTCAAAGCCGCTCCATAGTGCGGACAGAATTAAGTTAGATCTTCTCGAGGATGAGACAACTCTCCCATGTCCTTACTCTGCCTGTGGAGCTTCCTGGGAAGGGCTTTGCCTGTTGGTGCAGCACAGGGCAGTGCTGGGCTGGAAGGGACAGGGACAGGGACAGCCCAGCCCGTCCGTCTCCTGTTAAGCAGCCCCAGCGTGCTCTGCCTGTAGATGTGTGTGTGTTAAACCTCCCCTGGGAAGGGCAGCCCAGCCCCTGGGCAGGGTCCTTTCAGTTCCACCACAAACAGCTGTTACAGAGGTATTACACCTCGGGACTGCGCTGAGCCTTGTTGGCTGTGCTGACCTGAATTTGCCTGGGCTGTGCACGTCTGTCTTGATGGAGTTCACGGCATATTCTGGTCTGTACGTTCCACACCAGACCTGCACAGGTAACAAAGAAAAGCATCATTAGCCCTAAGATTGGGCAGGAACAGACCCGCTGTCATTTAACTATGAAACACCTAATGTTCATGAGAATAAATTCCACATTACAACACGGAGAAAAAAAGGTGTATTTTGATTTAAAAAGTACGTCATTGTCCTCAGACAAAGGCACTTGGGCACAAGAAACTTCCTGTCAGGCTTATGAGTGCTGAATTAATTTCTTTAGGGAAGATAAAAATCACCTAACAAGACTTCATTTTCACTGCTTTGCAGTGAACACTGCTCAGCTCTGCAGCTCTACCAGCTCTGAGTTAGCCCAGGGCAGTCAGCCTGTTCTGACTTGCTGTTAAACTGTAATGTCAAGCGGTTTTCAAAGCCCTCGGGCAAGAAGTAAAGGATACCTGTGCGAAGTTCAGAAAAAACAGCTGTTTGTGGTTCATGTCGAGACCAGGAAGAAGTTTTTCTTTCCCATGTTTTCTCACAAAGTTTTCATAAGCCTGTAGAATGGAGTGAGTAGAAATGTTACCACTTCCAGCCCAGTCAAAATGAAATGATGACAAGGAGGAACACGGATTCTTTGACATAATTAATCGTCTCCCTTGGCCCTCCATCCCACACATGCCACCTTGAAGCAGAAGACCACAGGGCCATTTCTTAGTACTGTGCTGTCAATTATCTAATACTGCATTATGAAAAAGAGATTTTTTCCACTGTAGGTTTTTTGGAGTTTGGTTTTTCTAAAGTGAATTGCAGAAGACTTTAAAACCTTGCCACAGTAAGAACAGCCGTTTTCATGTTTCTTATGGAGACATGTGTCAAACGATGTGTTGTTAGTGTATCATCACTGATGAAAGATGCTGGAGAAATGTTCTGCATGAAGTCAGTGCCAAAGTACTGCCCAAGCGCAGCTGAGGAATGAACAGATAGCAGGTCCATGGAAAAGGCTCTGGAAGTTTCAGTGGATAACAGCTGAACGAGAGCCAACAGTGCCACGGCACTGCAAAAAAGGCAAGCGTCGTACTGGGATGTGTAAACAGGAGTGGCTTATATGAAATACATGAAGTAATCCTTCTACTCCGCTTGGCACTGGCCAGGCCTCAGCTGGAGCGCTCTGTCCAGTTTTGGGCACTGCCCTTCAAGAAAGATGTGGACCAACTGGAGAGAGTCCAGAAGAAAGCAGCAAGAATGAGCAGAGGTCTAGCAAACATGACCTATGAGGAAAGATCGAAAGAATTGGGTTTGTTTAGTCTAAAGGAGAGAAGTCTGGGCCTTGAAGCATGTAAGTCTTCAAATATGTGAAAGGTCACAGGAGAGAAAGGAGCAGATTGTTGTGTTTGCACTGTTGGAAGCAGAGCCATGGTGGCACTGGGAGTGCCATGAGGAGGCAGCGGGAATGCTCCCGTGGGAGGTGGGAAGGATACAGAAGGGGTTGATTCTACCTGCATGGAGAGGGGGGTGGAGCACTGACCTCTCAAGATTCCTTTTGGACCTTCTTTACTATTTATATGATGTCATAATAATTTTTAATACTTCTGACCTAATTTTTCTGGCTACTCCCATTCCTGTCAGAAAGCGTATCCCCTTTCATGGCTTTGTACTTCACACAAATGTTCCAGTAACTGAAGATCAGACTAATCTAATAAGCCTGATGCCTCTTTTAGGCTTCCAAATCATTCTTTAAACTCTCATTAATGATTGTCTTTGCCCTCAAACATGTCCATTTCCAGTGAGAACTTGGAGAAGCGTGAGTTGGCCCATGCATCCCAGAGGCTCTTTGTTGAGCAGGGACGGCAGTCCATTGTCCAGTGTTGAGTATTTTGCCACAGAACAAGGTGTTCAGGGAAGGAGGAGGAGGATCATGTTGTTGAGGCTTGCAGCCATCAGATTTGTGAATAACAAGAAAAGCTGATAGAGAAGCTGACTCGCTGCTCTCTTCCTGACCATGTTCACCAAAAGAACCTATGTCTCTCTGTCAGTCTCAGCGGTGGCCAATCTAGGGAGTCCAGCAGCTGTTTCAGGAAGAGAAGGAAAGGAAAGCCAAGAAGCATCCAGCTCCCATGGAAGGGTTAGTGCAGGGAGTCCAGTGTCTCTGACACCTTGGGATACCAGTCCAGAGGGCCCAAGTCAGCAGTACAAGATGAACAGCAAAGTGTTTCTTTATGTTTATGGGTCAGAAGAAAGTCATTCTGCCCCTCCTTCCTGGCATAAAAAAGCTGGTGAAAAAGACAGCCAGCAGCAGACAGCTGCTGGTATCAGCACTTCAGTTAGGTCATGGTCCAAGTGTGAGCCAGTGAATGTTTCCATTCCACACATTCCTTGTTCGCAAAGGAAAAAAAAAAAAAAAAGTAGTTGAAAAAGAGTTCCCTAGGAACAGGTAATGTGTAGCCTGACATGATTAACAGGATGAGAGAAATACCACGGCTGGCCAGTAGCTTCAATCTGTGTCTTGATGGCACAGTAGGTCTGGTCCTGTCCCTAACACAGAAACGGTGTTTCTTCTTCCAAGGCTCTGAAACTGATTCTCTTACTGTCTGACAGTTTCAGCTAAAACAGAGAAATGGATACTTCTTACCTTGTATGCTTGTCTCACACCTCCGTTATCAGCAATGTTTTCTCCTAGTGTGTTGATTCCACTCAGCTGTAAAATAGAAAGGAAAAGTATTGGTTTCTGAAAAAAAGAGTTCATCCGGGACCTGTAACACCAAGCTTTGTGCATTTTCCACTTTCTAAAGGCAAGAATTACCTTAAAATCTAAAGGTTTAGCAGAAGATTATGTTAACATCTCTGAAAAGTCTTTGTGTCCCTTGTCTCAAAATCCATGTTTTGAGATACTATTGTTTTTCTAATCCTCTTCCTTCCCCTCCAGGCCACTTTCTAGGCTCTGTATCTCTTACCCAGATTTTCTGCTACTTAGTCATTGCTCATTTATTCTTCCTCTTTTCTCCTTGTCTTTAATCCTCAGGTTCTTACCACATTTCCAGTTAGAGGAAATGGACAGAATCCGTACAGTCTGTAGAACAAGTTAAAATTCAAACTCCAAATTGCTGAAATTATCTGTTAACAGACATCAGCAAACCTGCTAGATGGTATTTTTCTGTATATTAGGCAAGTTCAGTAGCTTCTTGGTAGCCAGACACACAGAAGATCTCTGTTTAGCAGGTATTCCTAAGTCAGTCAAATATCACCAAAGATGAAGCTTTGGTAATGGGAAATCTCTAATATTATTTTTTAAAAAACATATTCTTAACCTTTAGCCCAATATATTGATTTATGATAGTCAAAGCTGCAAAATCTAGAATCATCCTTTGATTGAATTTAATGTGTGAATGAAAGGGCAGAAAAAGATGTTAAAATTTTCTTCTCTTTTTTTACTGGCCTCTCTCTGAGTCCCAACACTTCAATATCTGTTTTGGGAAAACCTCAGGGCTGGGAGTTTTATCTTTTCCCTGTCCTGTGCGATGGAATATATTGTCAGGCTGTAAAAACCTAGCCAGTAGAATTGAGAGAAATAACTTCTCGTTCCTTCCATGCAGCACTGCAAGCAGTGCTGTCTCATCAAACCAGCACGGGGAGCTGCACAAGCAGGACGTACGTTCTGTCCGCCCGCCAGGTCCCACGAGAAGTTCCCATACTGGTACACCATGCACTGGGACAGCTCCTTGAAGTTCCGTGCTGATTCTTCAGTCCACCAGTCCACAAGGTCTCCGTTCTCATTAAAATTCCTGCCTGTAACAGCACGTTAAACAGAATTATTTATACGGGAAAAGAGGGCTTGGTGCAGTGAGGAGGGAGCGACTAACACTTTGGATTGTGCTTTTGGGAGAGCCACACTGTACTGCCTCAGAAATCCAGACTTGATCTTACATAGGGAAATTCATCTCCCTTTTATGTGCTCCCTGGAAGGGCTGAGCACTAAAGCTCAGTGTGAAACACCCTGTGCATCGAGTGTTTTGTCACGAGAAGCTCAGTGCCTCACCGTTGTCGTCAAAGCCGTGTGTGATCTCGTGCCCGATGACCATTCCTATGCCGCCGTAATTCAGAGATTTGGGCTGGGAGGCACTGAAGAAAGGGGGCTGCAAAATGCCCGCAGGGAAGACTGAAAAGAAAGCCACAGCACAGTTAAGGCCCTGCCTTGTTACCCTGCACGTGCAGTAGGGCCAGACCACTCCTATGGGCTTCAACCAAAATCACGCTGTTCCCTCCGATCTCCCAGCAGCAGTGAGTGACTGACACACGGGAATGCTGTAGGACAGGAGGAACAGGGCAGCAGGACCACTCCCCTCTTCAGACACTTCCACAATCATGACCAGCTTTTGCTTTGTTACTGTTTTGCTCTGCAAAAACAGCAGTTTGTTCCGATTTACATCACTTAGCATTCACAGACTTCTGTCTCATCATTAAACAAATCTCACAACATTGTCAGAAGTGGGAGGGTGTCCCCCAAGAAGAATAAATTATTTGATCATTCCATCACAAATCAATCTCAGAGACAGGAATTTATTCTTCCCCTGAAAATACAAGTAACTCCCACTAGAATCAATAAAAATAGGCCAAGCTGGCAATAAAAGAACTGGAACAAAGCAGTTCTTTTTACCCACTTCTCTACTAATTTTTCTAGGCTTCTAAGAAACAATTCAGTTAAAAAGAAACCATGTTGCAATTCTGATCTTTTTATAAATTAAGAGTAATAAAATACTATAAAATATTCAGTTCCACTTTAGTATCTCGTCAAGGCCTTTTCCTTTCCCCTTATGCTGCTGCAATATAAAGTATTAATTCTCCCTGGGAAGGAGGTGGATGTAACTCTACAGAACTTGAACAGACAGGAGGAATTGGGTGACAGCTCTCACACAGCAAAAGCAAGGAGACTGATACTCCCTGCATTTCAGTATAAATCCAGTTCAGTTCTAGGGCTTTCTTTCAGGAGGAAAAAGAACCATGCAAGAACTAGAAAATAATACACAGGTTAGAAATAACCCAGTTCTGCTGCCTGTGCAAGCTGCTGTCACAGCAATGCCAGCACAGTGCTAGTTTGCTGTGGAATGAAATATCCCAGTGTTTCGTGCCCTGGTGTGTGCAGGGCCCGGCAGAGGAGCGATCTCTGGAGCCGCTGGCTGTGGGAGCAGGATGGAGACCCAGGGCTGTGCAGGCTCAGAGCCAGCTGCTACCTGAGGGAACACACAGTGGGGCTGCCTGGCCAGCAGCAGCTCAGCTGGGTTTTGGAAGCTGAGTCGCTTCCTTACGGTCTGAGCTGCTGATGGAGCAGTGCGGGTCGGACCGCACTCAAATGTAGGAACAGAGCTCTAAGTTCTCTACATATCATGCACAGAACTGGTCTTTAGAGGGGCTTTTTAAAAGTCTAGTTCTAAGCTAATTCAGACATCACTCCAAAGATCAGACTGCTTTAATTATCCTGTGCATGCCATAGTTAAAGGATGAGGTAAGAATTTATGACTCACATTAACTGCCAGTCACCAGTTTCAGTCTTCCACATCATGATTCCTTTCCTACAAATTACTGAACAAAGCTATTTTAAACAAAGCCTTCTGAAAGTTTTTGTGTTAACTGTTCAGTAAAGAGCTAAATGCTCACATCAAGAAATAATCTTGTTTCATTTCTGTGCAGAGCCCTGCAGGACAAGGTTTTTCCATTTTTTTAGACTTGTTTTCAGGAGTTGCAGGTGGACCACAGTACCTCACTGACGTCCTAGAAAGGACACTGCAGTCTGTGACATTTGGATGACTAAAATTTGAACACTATTTGCAGAATGGACATGACAGAAATATCAAGAAGCATAATTAATGTTGTGAAATGTTTTGTGACTCTTGTGAGCCTTGCAGCACTGTGAAGGGAGCTGGGATGGTTCACAACGTGAGAGACCTTGGGGCCTCCATGTGGTTCTAATCTCTAGCCAGAATGGATGGGGTTTTTTATTTCCATGGATGGTTTTGGGTAGGCTGACATTAGGAATCTTTATACTCAGATTTGTAATACCAAGATCATTTCGCTTCCTGATTTTAAAAGTACATACATACATATATATAAAATAGATCATTTGGGCATTAAATCTGTATCGTATCAATAAATTGGTAAACCTTACCTATCTGATTCCTACTTGCTGAGTAAAAAGCATTGACAACGGCAGCTCCGCTTATCCACCTGGTAACACCAGAAGAATAAACGTTAGAATTTCAGTTGTTAATGGCAAAGTTAATGATTGCTAGAATAAGCCTAGAAACTGTGTAAGAGAATCCCAGAATATTTGAAGTTGGAAGGTGCAAACTGGATGAAAGACTAGACATAACATTATTAAATACTTACTCCTCTTTGTCCACTTTTTCTCTAAGCTTTTTCAACCTTTTCTTCTGGGTAAATACTAAATTTTGAATAATGTTTTCAAAGTATTCTTCTTCTTTGTAGTTCAGCTAAAAAGAAAGGGGGGAAAAGGAGTTAGTGGTGGTGTTACTGATTTGGGATAAAAGACACACGGATCAGGAAAATCTAGTCTTAAGCATGATGAGCTAAGCAACACATTTCTAAGAGTATTTTCTGATCTACAATTAGACCTTGGTTTGCAGAGCTCTGCTACATCACAGAGTTGATATTGTAGCTGGATCTATGTTAGCAGCTGGGTATTTTTTCCAGAGCTCTTCATTGTCTCTTTCTACACATATTTTGAGAGGAGTTCAGCAATCGTTGGTGCTGACCTTAACCTCTGGAGCTGCCTGTTGCAAACCAGTAGCTGCCAGTTTGGTAAGGAGCAGCTCCCCCTCCGACGACACACACGAGTCAGCTCCGTGCCTGTGCACCCACTGCACCCCGTGCTGGGTCAGTCTGTGCCACGTGGAATGCTGCACGGAGCACCACTGGCCCCGTGCTTATCCTCACACAATCCCTCTGTAATGCATACATGGCCTTGGAATGCCATCAGATCCTGTCCATCGGCGCTGGGTCGGCTGTACCAGGCTGGCTGGTCACACCTCCTCCCTTCCCCCTGCAGCTGGGCACACACGGGGCTGTTCTGTGCAGGTGCACAAGGTTTGGTGTGGCAAGGACAGCAAATGCACATTTTTTTCTCTGAAGGCCCTTTTCTAATTCTCCTGCCTGTTGTACTTACCTCCTGGTACTCACTGTTGAGCTTGTTGTCATCTGTCACGATCTCATCGGGATAACCAATCCTCTCTCTAATTGCTGTTGCCTAGGGACAAGGGAATTTGATATCCATAGCAAATCCAGCCATGTTTGAAAATCATAAATTATATGAGAAAGGCAATATGAAAGCTACTGCAGAAACCGTGAGATGTTAATTATATATAGGTTTTGTTTACATTTTTTATTCATTGAAAGCACTAGTTTATAGTTTTTATCCTGTTGCTCCTAATAGCTGGTCAAATCACCAGAAATCATTCCTTCTCATTTTCAGTATTATTTTCCTGTAGATATTCATTATCTAGCTCCTTAATCACCGATTTGCCTGAAAGGTCTTGATCTCGTATACAGATTCCTCCTATTTTGGGTGCCTATCTCCAGAGGCCCCTTCCCGTGGAATCCTAAGCTGCTGTGCCTTATAAATGCAACTATAAATGTGTTTGTATTATAATATAGTGATAGAAGTTACTGCTTATTTTTTGTCAGGACAAACAATTGAAGTACTGATTTTTATAGAACTACACATTACCAATATTTAAGACAGAACTTACTTTTTGTTCTGCTCTCTTTTTGGTCTCTGCATCCATCCAGGGAAGTTCATCTAAGGTTTTTATAAAAACATCACGTATATCTGCAATCATTTCTTCAACCTGGAAAAGACATCAGAATGTTACAAACCCACAGGGTAAGATGGTAGGCATGCACTTCAGTCCTTCAGGTTACCAAAACCTGACAGACATCGCCCCACTGGACGCTGTGCATCTGATGGAATCACTGTGTTTTTGCCAACCCCAAAAATGGGTTGTTTGACACCAGGATTCCAGCGGTGACCGCAGTCAACTAAGGCTTCACTTCAGGTCCATTTTCAGGAATTTTCTGTGCGGCTGAAGGCAAACAGAAATAACCAATTGCCCCTGTGCCCAGCGGTGGCAGGATGTGAATTAGTGTCAGTCTCAAAGAACAGCAGTGACTGCTGGTGCCAGCGAGTGCTGCTCCTGGGATGTGAGGATTGGCTCGTGCACAGCCCACCCCTGGACCTGGCTCAGAGAGCCGCGGGAGCAGGCAGGTGCCTCTCTCCCTCCAGCTGTGCACGTGCAATCCTCACATTTCACACCGTACTGTAATAAAAACTCGAATTTTTAAACCTTTGTAATAACTGTTATTAACGCTTCAATAAAACTTAAAAATCAAACCCACTTTGATTGCACTGCAATAAAAAGTGCAATCAGAGCTGTGTCAAGAAGTGCACGGTGATGATTAAGGGCCACTTTGGCGGCACTCAGGCAGAGTGGCTGAAGGCTTTACCACGTGTTTGCTGTCTCCAGCAAAGGCCTCCTCCACGTAGAGCCGGCCCACGGCGTTCTCCATGTTCCCGTTGACGTAGTTGGCGCAGCGGCGCCACACGGCCGTCTCGGAGGTGGTGCCATAAAGGGCCTGTGGGACACAGACAGCAGGCAAACGGGCACAGTGACTGACTGGCAGCTGCGTGTCTCACAGGAGCCCCCTCGACCCTCAATACACACAGTTAATTCCTGCTCCTGGTCAGGGCACTTGGGTGGACTCACCCAAGTAACAGGAGGATCATTAGCAAAATTCTTAAAGAGGACGAAGTTCTGCTGTGGAAATACAAAGAACTTCCATGTCCAGTTGCTGAAATGGCTCAGCATTTCCTTAAAAGCACTAAGCTGTCAGCAGGATCGAATGACTGAAAACCAAGATTGGGGCCATAAGGTTTGCCTTGGAATATATTCCTTTGGATGATGAAGAGTTTGTAACAAGTCAGTCAGAAGTGTAATCCCTCGCAAATAAATGGGACTGTTCTGATACTAAAATGGGGATTCATTTGGATTCAGAAAAACAAGAGACCAAGTACCAGAGCGGTGCTTTCAAATCCACTCAGCTATCAGGCATAAATCCCATAAATTATAGATACACTCCAGCAGAGGCTCAGCAAACACATCTGGCTTTTGTGTGCAAAATCCGAAATACATTAAATATTTATAGGCTACACCTACATAAAAAAACCTATCTTTTGTGGCTCACAAAAGCCATCATTAAAACTTAGGGAGAGATGAATTTCTGCACCTTACGGAAAGCATTCCTTGTGTCCTTGTAGTCCCGGCTGAGGCTGTTGACAAGATCCATCACAAATCGCCAGGTCATGTAATTTTGAAGGTCTCTGTTTAACAAAACGACAAGAATAAGCTGGTCATGTTTTGAGGCTTATCAAGTTTTCTGGAAAGAAAATGCAATTGCCAAGAATATGTAACACACCTACCTGGAAGAGTATTTTACAAGAATAGACCTGAGCTTGAGAAGGTAGTCAGGGTCATAAACAATGACGTGTTCCGTGTTGTCAATGTTTATTTGGACAGTTGACATGATAGCATTTATGAATTCTGACCAGTTGAACACCTGGAAAATCAATATGCATCATTATATGGTTCAATCACAAACAGTTTAAATATGTTTGCATGACACAAACGCTTTGCCTTTAGTTTTCCTAATGTTTGCACTACTTATAAATGGGGTCATTGTAACAGTAACTGGTCTGAGATCATTTACAGCTCTAAACATGTTGTTAACATAGGGGGTATTTGGCAGTAAGGGTAGAGAAATTGCTTTGATTTCAAACTAACACAATTTTTTGTTAATTTTTAAAGTTTTTGTTCTGCCTATTACTTTGAAAAGTGTTGGTGATTTTTCCCAGCCTGTATCTTTGGAAAGGTTTGCTGGAAGAGGTAATGTCTTCCATCAGACAAATGGATGTAGCTGAGGAGAGCAGATAAGCTTTCAGGAACAGTCAGTGCAGGTCTGAGAGAGAAGCAGCAAACTTCAGGCTAATCTTGGGAATAATTGCTGTTCTATCCTTAGACATTACAACGCTACCAACTCCCATCAAGTGTCTTTTGAGCATTTTGGAATAAATTTAAATTAGTGCTGATCTGCAGCACCCCCCAGGAACTAATAATAACCAGGGCAATGCCATTCTATGACAGGAGTTGTTGTTTTCTGACAGGATGACTGTAGTGGTAACCAACTGCACCTGTGGGAGACGGTGAATTATGAAACCAATTAAACCAGGCAGGAGGGAACTGTCAGAGAATTAAAGTCAATAAAATTGCAGTGATTATGAAAAAGTGCCAGGAATAAAAGTGTCTCATTGCACCTTACTGGCCTCAGAAACCTCAATAAAAGTCATGAGAATAAAAACTAGCCATGTCTAGTAGGACATAATGCTCCTGAGGAGACAGAGCTGTGTTAGCAAAGCTCGGGCTGGTTTTCAGCTGGACTCTGGTGCCATGAGTTAAAGGCTGCCCTGCACAAACAGCACATAGCTCGGGGTGAGAGCGGAGCTGACACATCCCGGGGGAGCTGCACTGGAGGGATGTGGAGAATTGTCCTATTTCACGGGTCTGACAGCCTGGGCTCCTTTCTGCTTGCATTGGGAGCAATATTTACAGAGGGAATGTTGGACAAACAGGATTTTTGTTCTGAATCTGCAGCTCTGGATAAACAGAGTGGGGCTGAGTAGTCCACTATAACATCCCTGAACCAGTTGGTGGCTACAGGCTGGACTTTCATCCTGGGCCCTGAACCCATGAGGATAAGTAACAGGATCACACAATGGTTTGGGTTGGAAGGGACCTTAAAGATCATCTAGTTCCAACCCCCTGCCATGGGCAGAGGCACCTTCCACTGGATATTATTTTCCTTTGTGCTTTTCCCTCTCTTTATGTCGAGGCAGATGGGAAGATGCGCCTTCAGGTTAGGAGAAGCAGTGGGTACAAAATGTGCAAACAGTTCAGTGTCATCAGAAGAGTAGGTAAGACTGCACATCGGGGACCCTGTTCAATTGCAAATATGGCACGTGTTTAACAGAAGAAAATTTCAGGCTTCATTGTTTAATCCCATCAGTGATAAATTAGAGGTTAAAATACCAGGTTATTGATCACTCACCTTATGATTGATTTCCAGTGAGAAGTTGTTTTGGAGTTGTGCCAAGGTCATTTTATTGTACAGAAGAAGTGGATCATTTCTGTCTTCAGATTTTGTTGTTGCCTGTCAGAGTTAATCAGGAGAAGATTACTAAGTACATCGAGCCAGCTCCCAGGAGTTTCGGTTCTGATCCGGATGCACTGCTGCCCTGTCTGTTCTTTGTGGCCCGCTGTACTGCTGGGGATGCACAACCCACAGCTCACACAGCTCTGTGCTGCTCTGGGCACTGGGAGCTTGCACTGCTGAGTTAAACATCTGCATCCACAACAGCAGATTTTACCCTTTTAAAGTGCTTTGAAAAATCAGTTATGCCAAGCCTCCTTTTATCTCTATCCTTCTCTTCCGCTTCCTCTTTCCTATTCTATTGTGCATTCAGTGGTTTTTTTCTGTGGTTTTTTTAACTAATTCCCAAGAGCACAATGCCAGCTCTCTTCAGCCACATTCAGGCTGATACTGAGTTTTGGATGAAAGGTTAAAATCCCAGGCAGTGGCAGCCTCCCCAGCACCAGCTGACTCCACCAGCAGCAACTGCTGCAGGGACATTGCAGGTGTGGGCTCCTTTCATACTCCTCTTTAAAACCTTTCTCCAGCGAATTCCTTTTTTTGATAATAATTTCTCGTCTCTGATCCAAGCCCAGAGGTGTGTTTCTCAGGAAAATGGAGAAAATCAAAATCAGATAGTTTTAGTTCATAAAAATGGTTTTCCCAAGTATGTGGCCTTACTATCAGTGTAACTTCAAAAATAGCTGAAGCTATAAAATATGTATTCAGCCTGTTTCATGGTCATCCTCAGCTTCAGGTCCTGCTGCAATGGTTAATAATAATAAGCCATGGTTTGCTCATGAATGCCTTTGGTTTTCTCCATGCACGTTCAAACTCTCACTATTTCTCCAAAGTCAAACTCATTATATTATTTTGCTTTTGTCCTTTTCTATTAAGGGAGAACAGTGTTTGGTTAAAAATGCCCTCGGAACAATCAGCATTGTGGAGCAGCTTGTGCAGCACAAACATGACTTTGTGTTCACAGCAGGCCAAGGGCTGGGAATCTGCTGCTCTGAGATCCAAACAGCCCACGGGGAAACAGGACAAAGGCAGGAGAGGCCCCAAAGCATCTCCCAAAACTCACACTCTAAACCACATTAAACAAAACCCAAGTCTGTGCCTCTCTGCTCTTGCAGGGCTTCTGCGAACAGATCGGGATAAAACATTTCGCTGCTGGGAAAACAGCCGGCTCAAATACTTTCCCTTCCTCCTCCCAGGACACAGCTGTATTACTGTCTGTTCCTTCAGGTGTAACAGGCTCCTCACATTTCTGGTCCCACAAAATAGCATCAGCAAGGAAGTTAACAACTCAATCTACAGTCAGCTCTCTTAGGTATTAAGAAAAAAGTCAGTTATTTAAAGGATAGTTTAAAGATGTTTTTCTTACATTAGCAATCTCTTTCTCCAGGTCCATAACTCTTCTCATTTGTTCAGAAATCTCACTCTCATTGACGGAAATATTTCTTTCTTGTAGGATTAGTTTAGCTACAGAAATCATGAAATCAACATAGGCAGAACATGCCTGCAGGAAAAAATAGGAACAGGTTAAAGACCGAACTCTTGAATGCAGAGCATATTTTGAGTATCTTCAAGATTTCATCTTCAATTTTATGAACTACAGTTCTTCATCCCTTATTTAAACAGTTCAGTTTTATCAGAAATACTGTTAGATCACTACTAGAAATTAACTTGGAACTTTCCCTCATGGAGCACTGCTGCGTAATTGGAGCACTGTTCAAAGCTAAACACTCCCAATGACTGCCCTGTGTTTTCATTATTGAGAATGAGACATTTGTATGTCCATATTTAAACCATCACCCATGTTTTTTCTAGCTCACTTTAATTACAACTTCCAAAAATACCGCTTCCAAAGAGCCGTGTTCCCAGGGACATAAAACGAGGGAATCGGCTTTGTGGGAAAAGCACTCCCAGAAGCTGTGAACCTCCTTCAGTGCTTCTTGGAACAGTTAGAACTCACGTTGCCGTGTGCAAAGTTAGGTATACTATAGACAATATACATGAAATTAACATTAAAGAGTTCACTAATGATAAGAATGTAAATACAGCAGCAAATTCTCTGAAATGTCACACTGTCAAATATCTTAAGGTGTCATTATATTTTCTGGAACCTCAGTATTATTCTAATTCCATTATTATTTGTAATTCTAATTCCTCATTGGTAAGTCACACTCATTTTTTTATCAACAGAAATGCTCTTTTCAATATTCCTTTTCAATGCAAATAAAAAACATACACAGTGCTGGATCAGCTATCAAGTAACAAATCTGGTTTATGCAATGTAATCTACCAAACCAGGGAATAAACCTAGGATTAATAAGGTGTGCATGTTATCAGCTTTATTAATAGAAGTATTCGGGTACGTTCAGCTCCTAAGGCAGGGGACACACCTCTGTAATGAATGCTCCATGTGGGCAGCCATTGCCCATCCCCTCCCGGGCATCCCTCCCTGCCAGCAGGGCCAGGCTCTGCCCAGCTGGGGCTGCAGCACCGTGGGACCGGGCGGCTTGCACGGAGCTGCCAGCAGGGACAGGGACAGGGCTCAGCAGGGACAGGGGCAGGGCTCAGCAGGGACAGGGACAGGGCTCACAGCAGCCCAAAGGGCTGAACTCCCAGTGCCAGTTGCCAGCTTCAGAAAGAGAGAAGCCCATGAAACCACTGACAGCTACAAGAAGTCACAAAAGACAGTGCATACTAACCCTGTAAAAACCATCATAAAATTCAATATAGCTATTACCTCAAACCAGTAAGTTAACAGAGATTTTTAGGTACCAATCAGTGTCTTTATTTTTGTCCTAAGTGAAGCTCTTAAGTCAGGTAGCAAAGAAATAAGTCAGCTAATTTCAGCTGGACTGTATAAATAGTCTCAGCAATTTCAGTGGAAACTCAAGACATTGGAATCACTCCTGTCTGAGCAGAGCCATCCTGTATCTTACGAGAGGAAAAGATTTAAAAATTATCTTATTGGCAGATTCCACTTGTAGCTCTGGGGTGGGAGGTCCTGATGGAGGCAGAGGCCTGGAACGAGCAGGAGGCCGAGATGGTGTTTGCTGTGCACAGCTCCTGGAGTGGAGTAACACAGCAGGAACCAGTGCCAAGGGCAGAGAAAGGGGATGGAAGGGGAACAGCTCTCGCTTGGAGCAGTCGTGCTTGGAAGGACACTGGGAACCTGCCTGCCAGTGATAAAGCTGTTTTTCAAGAATACTTCCTCCTCTACTTTTCAGCTGATACTCAGGTAGGTCAGAGGACAGGAATTGTCTCTCAGTGCTGCAGTCAGTGCAACACATGGAAGGAGCAGATTGTGCTATGTGAGTCAGCTCCTAAAGGCCATCTCACATGGAACTGAGCAGTTCAGATGGCAATGATTGTCTTAATGAGCATGTGATCTGTAATTAAATGTAATCGTTATTAGCTGTTGGCACATCAGCAAAATACCTACAAACCCCAAATGGTCGGTACACTTTCTCATTGCTTCTGCATTTAATTACACAGAAGGAATGTGGTTAATTAAAGGTCACTGTAGTAGCAGTTTCAGCTCCCTGACTTCAGCACAGACACTTCAGCTCTCAAGGACTTAAAGCACATCCAAGATTAGCAACAGGGATACAGTGTCAGTGCTAACAGGTTAATGAGACCCGTAGAAGTAATGAGTAAACAAGAATTAAAGGAGACCATACGAGGTTTCAGGTGTCTGAGCCATTTCTATGGCATCCCATCCTTTTGCTGCTGTGTTTGTGTTCAGCAGCTGATGTAGGCAACTGCGATCTTTTCAGATCTTTCAGGCAGCAAAGCGTCTCTTTGGTTCTGAATGGTTCTTGTTTTCTTTCCAAGCCTATTACTGGTAGAAGTAGTTCGTCTGCAACATTTGTCAGTGGCTGCCACTCCATCACAGTTCAGAAGTGGCCTCCTTTTTGCAGTGACAGAACAGGGCTGATCATGACCACTTGTATTCTGTCTTAATACAACTCTGACTGTCAGGGGATAGCTCTTGATCCAGCTGTGAAGCCTGGCAGAGGCTGTATAACAAAGCTAAATTGTTTCATGTTTATGTCCTTCCAAAAGGTCTTAAAAAGTCAAGTAGCTGCCTCGAAAATACAGGCTAAAACACGAGAACTGTCATCAGTGGTGTGTCAGCTGGCCCTCACCTCTTTGTATGCACCAGTGCACTCGTAGTAGTCCCGAGAAGGCAGGCCCAGCCCAGGCTGATCAATCTGTAAATGCAAATGAAAATTGAGAAGTGCTTAAGGGGAAATGGCAGAGCATTGTACTGTTCTTTCGGTAACTACAGCTGCTGATGCTTCACGGGCCAAATTATCTTCTGGCCCCAGGGGCGTTCCTCTCTCATCCTGTCGCCCACCTTTAAGTATTTTCGTTCTCGTTGGACTTTTTGTTTTTCTTTTCAGTCTTTTTTTTTCCCCTGTTGCTGAACACTGCAAGCCACTGGTAGCCAGTGTGAAAACAGGTGAAGTACAGATGACAAAACAGCCCAGAGACGAGCCAGGCAGCTCCTGCATCTCTGAAATTCCTGCATGTGAAGTGCCCATGGATCCGTCTACCCACTGACAGGAGAGATTGGCCCTTTGCTCCTCTAACTGCTGCATCCCAGCAGTCACCAGACATTCTCCTGCCTTGTCTGGATGTTCAAGTTTCAGAGATGACCTTTCTGTCTCTGTCATTGCCGTCTCACTGACAGTAACAGTGTATGAGCGCACAGAACAAAGATGTCAGCTTGGAGAACGGACAGGGCGCTGTGAAACCCAGCATTTCAACTGAAAACTACATTAATTCACAAATTCATCTACAAAGTACTCGAGTCAAATTCAGATCACTTATGTTTCTCCTTGTTAACATTTAGGTCTGTGCTTCCAGTTATTTGCTGCACTTTCATGATCAACAAGGCCACGGCACCCAGGCAGACTTACGTGAATGATATGTGCTGTGGAATTTTTATCATCCGTGCCAACAAAAAAATTAATAAGGACCTTTTTTCCATATCTGGAGTTGAGCTGTGCAATAGCTGTCTCAGCTGTCCAAGCAGTACCTAAGCAAATGAAAGGTATAGTCAGTCTCTATTTTTGGTAAGCAATAAATGAAATATAGATATTCTAACTAAAAGGAAATAAGCGCAGGTTATCTTACCATAGGAAGCATCCCAGTTAGTTGTTGCTACAGGCCACTCAGACACACTTGGCAATAAACTAATTAAAGGCCTTCCACCTCTGCTATCAATGGCAGCTTTTGGAAAAAAATAAAATGAGTTACCATGACATTTTAAACCCCATAAATGTTATATATTATAAGGAGTTCAGAACAATGAAGCTGACAACTGTGTTTCCCCCATCACCACAGCAGCAGTTTGCTCTGATGTATGACTGTGCTTTAACATTTAATGTAAAAATGTTCCAGTCACAAACAGCATATGCAGATCCTTGAGACCATGACACTGAAGTACTGTATTTTTTTTTCTTTCTGCAGATAGCTTGAAATAATAGTTTTGAAAGTATTCATAGTATTACAGAAACTATAAAAATATGATTTAGGAAGCACTGCAAACAGTTTTACTGCTCTTTGTTCTAGTGGCAGAGCCTGGTGTGCCAGGTAGCTTTCACCTCATTCCTGGTAATTTCTACAAAAGAAGTTAACTCCCGTTTAACTGAAAGGATTTGAGTTTATGTATCTGCAGCAAATTAGTAACGGAAGAGTTACCTAACATACCCAAGGTAGTAAAGCAGTACAATACCAATTTTACTGCTGATATTCTTCTTGGACTCTATAGAATAGATACATTTTACTTTTCACAAAGGATATCTGAAAAATTATGCACAGAATAGGATCCCAGTGTAGCTGACTGAGGTGGGGCCCTCTGGTTGCTGTTTAGACATCCTGTATGCAGTGGGCTCAGGGGACACTTACTTTCATTTATGCAGGACCTGTACAGAGTTTTTGCCTTCTGCACTGCTGGGATGTCGTTAGTGCTGGGGGTGTCGAGGACATCTGAAACACACACAGTGAGTGATGGTCATTCCTGCTCTGTCCTGGCAGGGCTCTGAGGAGCAGGGCTGCCTCGGGAGCGCTCCGTGTCCATCGCTAACTCCAGGCAGGCTGTGCCTTTCAGAAGCTGAGGGGAGAAGCTCTGGAGGTGAAATGCCTCGCAATGGCCTCAGTCTGTGCAAGTATGTGGAACGTAAAGGAGTCACTAGATACTCTGTAGGTCACCCTTGGTGAAAGACAAACACACTGACTTCTCAGGGACAGGTTTTAAGCAACCAGGCTATTGTGGGAACCACTGGCAAAAGCAGGAGATAGGCAAGTAAAGAAAAGGATATTTAGCCTGGAGAGAGTGGGTTGAGAGTGTTCCGTGAGTACAGACTGACTTCTCAGACTCTGTCATTTTCACCTGAAAAAAGGGATTGTGAACAGTTTGATACTCTTGATGTGACAGGTAGGAAAATGGCTTGCCTGCTCTTTGGGATTTCAGATGGAACGCAGATATGCAGGACACAGGGCTGCCAGAGAGCAGCTTCCAGCATTTCAGCTGATGTGGACACAGACAGACCTGCTCCTCCTCCTCCTCCTCCTCCACCTGCCTGGTGTTGTTGCTGGTGCAGGCTCAGGGTGGGGACTGCAATTGGTCTGATCTGCAGATACCAGCAAGGGCAGGTCTGCTCAGCTCTGCTCCAGTGTCAGACAACAACTCCCAGAGCCTTCTCCAAGCAAACAGTTTGGGGCAGATTTGTCCTGAACCAAACACAAAAACCTGAAATATCTGGTAGTAATTTAAGCTTTGCTAGAAAACCACAACTTCTTAGGATAACAAGTAAGGCAAAGAAGAAACTTTATTTAGTCCCCAAACTCCACTGACCTTTTAAAACAACTTCTAGTTCGTCTCTCAAAATGTCAAAGTTGCTATAACGGGAGCTGGTCTCCGGGATGACGTTCCTCTTGAGCCACCCCCCACAGGCGTACTGGTAAAAGTCCTCGCAGGGCCTGGCACTGGGGTCCATGTTCTCCAGGATCCGGGCGGCTGCGTGGACACAGGGCACAAAGAGTCTTTACAGAAAGACAGGAACACACTTGTTTGCTCTGAAGAGCAAAGTCATAAATTTATTTAGTTTAGAATAGGCTCAGGCTTACTTGAATGTTCTAGACCAAACAAAGTTCTCATCAGTGAACAAGGAATTATTATTCCTGTGCTGACCACAACTTCCATACTTTCCAGTTGGCTGTGTTTACAGGTGGTAAACTGACAGATGTTCCTGCTCCCTGTGAGTGGTCACTCAGTTCTAAACAAAATGTAGGATGTTTCATTTTACCCTTCACTTACCCTTCTTTGTACTCAAATGTGGTGAAAAGGGACATTAACAGCACAAGACATAGCAGAGGTTAAGTGTCCACTGTAATGTAATTTTGGTAATTAAGAATGATTTAGACTCAACTGAATCCTGTCTATTTCAATAAAATACTGACTTTGTTGGACCATTTCCGTTCTTGTCAGGAAAGGTTTTTCTATTAATGCCTTCTGGAAGCCACGCTCATTGTTAGACCTGCTCCACATTTTGCTCTAGAACTGATACTGCCCCTTGCTATCCCTTTGACCCTCTGGAAGTGGCATGTCCAAGACTGGCCGGTCACTGACCGATGGTGCCAGGCATTCTCAGCGAAATCCAATTCCTTGATGACAGTTTCCCAGCTGCTGTCCATAAACCCTCTGGGCTTTTCCCTATACCTATTCCTCTTCCACCCAGACTGCTTCTACCACCAGTATGCCAGAACAGAGTCTCTCACAGAAAGGAGAGATCTTAGGAGTCAGGCAAGAGCTAGGGATACCTCTGAATTTCCCAGGATACTGAATATTCTTCCCATTTTTCTGACATTATTTTTAGTAAATTATGAGGCTTGTGATTTCAAGTGTTCATTCCTCCACATGGGCAAGTCAAATATTTATAGTTATTTTTCCAGTACTTTCAATATTTTCCATGTCTCTTGTGCTGGTGGAAATGAAGTGGAGAGACAGTCTGTGGTGTTTGTGTTGACTTGCCTGCCTCCATTTCTCAATTGGCTTAGGAGTGTTACATCCTAGGCCAACATCTGATGGTTTTACAATGTTCCAGTGCCTGCAAGATGGAAATAGCCATGGGCAGGTGCATTTTCGACCTCGGGCTGCTTCGGCAGCACAAAACCCGCTGTGGAAATAGATACAGAGCCTCATACCTGGTGGTTTCCCTTCTGAAGTCAATGGCTTCAGGGTGACTTCTATTTAAAGGGATACAGGATCATGCCAACAGCCAGGGATTGGGAAATTCAGTCATGTTTTTACTAAGTGTGACACTTTCTGCAACCTCAGGAGCTCTGGAATTGTGGAAGCTCTGGTACTGGTTTCTGTCTTTTTTGCCCTTTTTCATTTAGGGGAAGGGGAGTGTTTTGAATGCTGCAGTTTATTCCTGTCCTAACTCCACCTATTTGCTGTGAAAGAGGAAAGTTGTAATTATTCCTAACATCTCCTGTTTTAAGGGTATCCCTCTGAATCTCTGTGCCAGGGTGGGGCAGCCTCTGAAGGGCATCACTGTCCCTTGGATGACCTTGTCAGTCCAGCAGCACAGGCTTCCCTAGCCAGGAGAGGACAGCCCAGCTGGCTCATGCACAGCCCTGCCAAGCAGTAACAGCAGGACAGAAACATCTTCTGACACCGAGAAAAGACGGCCCTTATCCACTGTCTTGTCCCTTTGGGAAAAACCTCACAACAAAACCCAGGAGAAATCCACATCTTGGTTAAATCTGAGAAATCATTAACAGTCTAATATCAAACCTGGCCTGAACTGTGGAGTCGGGTTGCTCTGCTTGGAGTCGGCACGTGGGTAACCCTCCGTGCCTACTCGTATCACACAGAAATAATCATCTCTCATAACTTTCCTGCTCCAAGGTCCAGGCCAGCCAGCATTAGCTACCCAACTTTTATCAGAACTCGAAGCTTAAATACTGCAAAAGTACCAGAAAGAGCTCCGTCGTGGGAACTGGTCTTTCATTTAGGGCTGTATGTGAAGTACATGCATTAAGTAGGACCATGCAGAATACTCTCCTCAACAGTGTTATTTGCACACCTGAGCCCCAAGATAACCATTCGTTATTTGGCTGATACCAGAGATACATTAAAATCAAGGAAATGTGATTCTGATATGAATATTTTGTTATTTTATCTCTAATCCAGGTGAATTTATACCGATACAAATACAGGTAATACACGGTGTACTTTTCATTAGTGCTCAGGGTTGCTGTGACAAACCAGTGTTTGGCTTTGTTCCTACTGTCACTTGTTTACTCAGTTCCTACCTGCCACCAAGAATGTAGAGCTTCATATCAATTACCTTTAATGATTAATCTTATTGTGGTACTCCTGATTGTCAGCTCTTGCTTTAATAGCTTACAAATAAACTAACGTAAGCTGGCATAGCAACCAGTGACCTGGGGAGGATTCAGGAGCAACACAATGTGCTTACCTAGGTAAGAAACAGAGATCAAAATCCCCTGTTCCATCAGGCTGTGCTGCAATTGTTACTGAAGGATGAAGTAGCTTGTCAGACTGTAACATTCGTAATCTTTCCGACACGGAGGATGACTTTGTAAGACTGACAACATCATAGCACAAGATTTTACTTGTGTAGAAAGACTATGCTAAGAAAACCATGTGGGGTAGCAGATGCCTCGCTTCCACGTGCCACACTTGTCTGCAGCTAGATGGGAGCATTCTGTGGTAATCATTTTGTTTAAAAACACATAAATTCATTTAAAACATTTGTATTTTCATTCTTACCTGATTTGATACAGTCTGGTGTCTTGCAAACCCCATCTAAAAGAGAATACAATCATATTCTTAATTCTTTACTCAATGTCGATATAATAAAATCTACTGTAAATATTTTCATTGACAGTCAATTTAATTGCAGCATACAGTAAGATAAATATGAATGGACACCTTACACTCAGTAAGGAAATATTTATAGGATCAGGCTCTCGAAATATCATCATCTTCATCCCTTTAGGGTCATTCAGTGCTAGTCACTCATCACGTGGAATTTTTGTAGTCATCAGAGGAAAATGTCCTATCCATTGGAGGTGGGCAAAATACTATTTTTATAACAAAGAAGCAATTTAGAGAAAAATAGCACAAGGACTGGAGAGAATTACAAAGCCAGTTTGAATTCAGCAATACTTCACAATGACAAAAGGACTTTCAAGGAATTATGTGAAAATTCTGAGACATTCACTCTGAAGTCTTCTGAACAAAATACAGGATTCAGGAACATGAAAATATTTCCTTTCGAGATTTTGGAAATAAAACTTTTTTTTTCCCCCACAATGGCATTTTTTCCATCCCATAATTGAACTACATATCAATAAAAAGCTGAAACAAAACTATTAAGTACTTCAAAATTAAACAAAGCATTTAACTCCCAATATAAGGAAACGTTCTACTTTGACCCTAGATGGAAATTTTAGCTTCTCTGTATTATCTTTTCCAAAAATTATCAGGGTATTTACCCCTGAATGAAATTATTTTGCTCTGGATGCTGAAGCACAAAACCTCTCAGGATGACTACGCTCACTGAGAGTCCTTGCTGCAACAGCCTGAAAAAGGAAAAAACAGGAATTTCGTACATCTACAGAAACACAAAGGGAGCCCTGGAGTTTGGTTTTCTTCAGCAATGTTGTAATTTGTTGGGATTTTTGCTTACTGAAGCATTAATTACAAACAGAAGTATTCCAAAGTCAGAACGAGCAGATGGTTTGTGTTTACCAGAACTTTGCATGAACAAACGAATTCACCGAGTCCCAGTTGGAAAGATGCAGTTTCTGAGTTTTTCCAGCAACAAGGCGAGTGGATGCAGCTCCACGTTTCAGCCAACATCCTAAACCCCTTCCCCATTGCCCCGTGTTTGTGCACCCAGCCAGTCCCCGTGCACTCACCGTCATACGTGGCGTACAGGGCGATCATGGTGATGGCCACGATGGCCAGCAGCACCACGACCACAGCCAGCCCTATTTCCAGGGCACTCCATCCCGGTTTCTTCTTCGGTTTTGGAGTATTCATTTCAGTTATATCCATCTGGCTTTCCGACTTGCCCATAACCCAGTGTTCTGGAATGGAAAAGGGAATAAGCACTGAGCACTCACCCTGAGTCACAGCTTGAAACCGGCTCCTCAACTGCACAGTAACAAAGGTGTTTTCTAGGTGAGTTTTCCAATTATTTGTAATGCTACCGGGCTGTCAGTCAGGAAATGAAGAATCCTGCCCTCTGTCAGGCCTGTGCGCACACACAGACACACACACACACGTACACACACACATACCATGCACTTCGTGTCATGGATGGAGAGCAGAAGACTGGAGTTCCTTAATGTGGACGAGCTTCCGTCACACCACACAGAAAAGGAAGGCCAGCAAACCAAAACCTATTTTTAAAACATACCCGTGAGGTTTAATCTTGTGTGGAGGTACAGGAGTTCACAAGCAGTAAAAAGCAAGTCTCATTGCTTGAATAAAAATTAACTTAACCTGCCAATTACTTATCTAATGCCAAAGGTCAAAATATGCCATTGTGCTTCGCTGTCACTTCTAAAATATTATGTAAGCAGTTCTTGACTACAGCTTTACAGCTGGCTCTAAAAATAGAAAAAAAAATCAGGCTCTGCTGGGAGCCTGTCAAATTCACACTGAAGACAGGGAGTCTTCACAGTAATTTTTAAAGAACCGCGAGCAGGCCTGTCTTTGGAGGTTAGAGCACTGGGAAACAGGAGTCACGCAATGCCGGTGGCAGCGAGCTCACGCTCACTCGTGCACTAGGTTTGGAGATGGTCTCTCTGTTGCTCTTCAGAGGTAACTGGGCCACCTTTGCAGTGCTGCTGCCGGCAGCTCTGCGCTCTCCCTTCACCTGCTCCTACTTATCCAGGGCCAGACTTTCCCCCACCGACTGAGATTCCAATCCCTACACACACAGCAATGCATTTCTCAGTATTTCACAATGAAAATCCCTCACAGCATTTCCTGGGGCTCTTTACATCCACAGGCAGTACATACCCTTTCCATTCAATGGGAAAGAATACGAGAATTTCACTGGGATAAATAGTGGGAACACTGCATTCACCAGACCCCTCACACAGGGGTCACCCTTCCTTACACCCTTTCCCTCCCCCCATAAGTCAGTGAGGGACCCTTCTCAGGCTCTGCATCCAGTCAAGTCTAAGACTCAGGACTTCGTTACTTTAAACTGGCTTCGCTGTATTGCTGACTTGTGTTCATCCCAACTCAAACTCTCCTCAAACTGCTGCAATCTCTCAGATCGCCAGGCTTTGCTTTTCCACTGGACCTCCCTTTTCTGCCCAATTCACATTCCTTAGTTCCCAATAACTCTTCCTCCCTCTGATGTCCACCTCCCCTAGAATGCGGCTCCTCTGCTGCAAAAACAGGTCACTAAAGTGTATGTTTATTAATAAACTAAAGATGTCAAATAACCCAGTATTACAGACGTAAGTAAAGAGAGATTTTGTGTTCCGTGGGTCTACCAACACCTGTCTCGGTGGCTCACTGGACATTCTCGCACTGTTCCTCTACATAAACAAGAGGACATTTTCTCGGTGCCTGTCTCATCTGCCCTTCTGTCACTACTCCTGGGACTTCAAGATTCGGGAGGTGACTGGCTGTGCCAGAACTGCAGCTCTTCCACAGCTCAGGAGGCTGGAATCCTGAGGTCTGCCCAGCCTCTGTCTTTCTGCACCTACAGGGACCATCGCATCTACTTTCACGTGCCTCATGAGGTGCTTTTTTTCTCTGAAGAACAGGATTTTTGGTCAAATGAGCCAGTGGTTTCTGAGGCACAGGACTGAAATACCACTGAACTGTGCAAAGGAGTGAGAAATCTGCCCTGCATTAACTATGAGCTAGAAGTTCATAGGTAATAAAAAAGCAAATTAACCATTATGCGCTTCTCACTTCCAGTCATATTAAGCAGCAAAAAAATGTTATTTATATGGGCTAAATACTGCCGAGTCTCCAGAATCCTCTGAGTACTTGGAGCCTCATTGAAGCAATGATGCTTATCTCCTGACTCTGGTGGTGACTTTGAGCACTGAAAACAGTTCCGTAGAGCAGCAGGAAACACTGCACCTTTCATGTGCAAATATGTTCTTTGCAGTCATCTAAGTTTTTCCAAGCGAGCTAATCTTTCTGTTCCTGCAGGAGCGCTCCTCGTGTCTAAAGGCATCTGAGTAATTTTTACTTCTAGTTATTTAGAGAGTCGAGCCCATCTGCATTAACGATCACCAGGTAGAAGCTGCTTGATGTGCAACTGCAAGCACAGCGAAACTGTAGGAATAATTTAAGCAGATACAAGCCTCGGTATTGCGGTTTTCTTACACTTCTCCTGGTGCTTATGTGATCCCCTCTGCTCTGCCTACTGAAGCTTAGACACACCACAGAGAGCTGGATGTTTCGACTGATCCTGGTCTAGATGGCACAGGGAGTTAATTAATGCATTGGCCTCTAGTTTTGAGATGGGTTTGTTAAAATCGGTTCGTGGCTTACTTGGTTCCCAGCGTCGCCTCCACAGAAAATGTAGCACGTCACGGGAATACTTTACTGTTTTTTCATTAACTTGTGCAGCCTGTCCCGTGCCGGCCGGGCAGCGCCACGGGGCTTCGCCGGGCAGCCTTCGGGGGCTGCACCTCTTCCGCCGCACGGAGCCCGGCACAGCCCCGGAGCCCGGCACAGCCCCGGAGCCCGGCACAGCCCCGGAGCCGGGCACAGCCCCGGAGCCCGGCACAGCCC
>VZTA01019658.1:47601-80319 GCA_013398855.1 Mohoua ochrocephala
GGCAGGAGCGGCGGCGCGGGGCCGGGCGGGGCGGAGGAGCGCCGTGTCCGATGGAGCGGCCCCTGCACCTGCCCGCCCTCGCCGGCTTCTCATTTCTCCCCGGGAGGTTCAGGAGAAGGAGGGAGAGGATGCAGGGGGAAGGGTAGCGGCTGCATGTCTGCGGCTCGGTGCCTGCTTCCATGCACACTCATCGCCTTTGTCAAATTAATGCAGTCACATACGCTCTGCAAGATCTTACATCCTCGTTCACCGAGTGATTTCTCCTCGGGAGGGAGATAGCTGTGACTTCTTGCACGGAGAGGCAGCTCTGAGCTCTGTCAACAGCCAGCTGAGTATCAAAAGATATTTGTTTCATTCTTACAAAGTTTCCTTTTAATTAGGTTTCATTTTTACTGAGACTGACAAACATCAACAGCAGCAATATGAGTTGCCGTCATTCCTCTCACTCAAACCAGACACCACGCTCCTTTCTGCTTCCTTCCTTTAGAGGTTTATTACCTCTGAGGCAGACATGGCAGGAATTTCTGAAATCTTTTATTACCAGCTACACACACACTAAAATGTCTGCGGCTTGAGGGGGGTAACTTCCTCCTACCGAGAAAGGTGGAAACTGAATCCCCACTTCTTTATGGAACTGCCCAGTAAGTGATCTGCAGGGCAGATGCAAGGAAGAGGGGAGGATGATAACTGAGCATTAGCTGTTAAAATCAAGCACTTTTGCAAAATGAACCTCTGAAGAAGGAGGTTTTATTCACCAAAAAAGCAATAGAAGTCTCAAAAATGGGCAAGAAAAGAATTTCAAAAGGTCTAGAGAACAAAAATACTGCATTTTCTTACAGAGAGGAGTGAGGGAAATGCCAATTATATCCTTTCCAGGATCAGTGTTCAAATTATTGTAAATATCTCACTTTCACCCTTTCCTGCAGTAAGTCTTGCAGAGTTCCAGTCCATTTCCTGGGACGAGCCATGAGCTCCTGCAGGTTGCTCCTGTCATTACCTGATGCCTTAAACAATAGCAATTTTCACCAGGCAAAGTAAGAATAGAGGAGGCATTAAAAATACATGTGATTTTGTAACCAGGTGCCTATTGCACAGCCTTCACTGCAACAAAGCTTGGGAAGCACAGGACGATGTGTGAACAGACTGAACTAAAATGGCAGAAAAGGACTTGTTTCAAAAATTTTAGGTGAACAAAAAAAGTAGCACTGCCTAATTCACCACAAAGAGAGCGACAAGGAAGACACTCGTCTGGCAATCTGTAAATAGCCCAAAGAGGACCAACGTACCTGACAGGCAGCGAGAGAGTTTCCGCTCTTGTAGAACCTCGTGCTTG
The DNA here is from genome assembly GCA_013398855.1 of Mohoua ochrocephala. Lineage (NCBI taxonomy): Eukaryota > Metazoa > Chordata > Aves > Passeriformes > Acanthizidae > Mohoua > Mohoua ochrocephala. The sequence continues at coordinate 48,935 of VZTA01019658.1, forward strand.
GAAAGAGAGAGCAGGCGCTGGTGACACAGGCTGCGAGAGGTGTGATCTGTGAGTCAAGCACTGAGATTCCTGCTTGGGCCTTTCTTAGGAAAAGCTCCCAGCAAGTCAACAGTGTGATATGCCTCTTAAGAATAATGTTATCAGGGCTCCTGTGGGCAATCGGAGAAGCGAGGTTTGCAGTGGGAGACCATTTCTTCTTCTCCCAGATAACAAGTGATAGGACAAGAGGAAATGGCCTCAAGTTCTGCCAGGAGAGGTTTAGTTTGGATATTAGAGAAAATTTCTTCACAGAAATGGTTGTCCAGCCCTGGCACAGCTGCCCAGGGCAGTGGTGGAGTCCCCATCCCGGGAGGGATTTAAAAGCTGTGGGGATGTGGCACTTGGGGACGTGGTCATTGGTGGCCTTGGCAGTTGGATTTGATGGTCTTAGAGGGCTTTTCCAACCCTATCATTTTAGGGATGACAGACCTATAGCTTCATTCTGCTAATGGACGTGCCCTACAGGTTCCTGAGGGCAAACCCCCGATGCCAGGATGAACCAAGGAGCAAGTTGCCCTTGTATTGATTCCGGTTAAACACTACGTGTTTGCTTCCCTCTTACTCACCTTCCCCTGCTAGGACTGTGATTTCACCAAGATAAGAAACAAAAAGGCAAACCAACAACAGCAAGTTCACCCCACAATTGAAAGAAACAATTTACCCTTGTATTGAAAGATAAGAGTAAATAGTTTGCCCTTACACCTTGCTGAGGTGTGCTGCTCGAGTGATCTCGCTGCTTGCAGTGAGGAGGAGGAGGAGGAGGAGGAGGAAGAGTCTGCAGCTTCATCCTTTAGGGACAAGTTTGGAGGGGTCTGGCACTGCTGCTCACAGTGGACTTCTCTGGACTTCTGATGGACGGCCACCAGGTTGAAACAAATATGTGGTAAATTTATAGAACCAAATAACATTCAACATACAATTTAGAGTCAGAAAATGAAAAAAAGGGAGTTAATACGGAAAAGCACACTGTTGTTAAATCCACGTCCTTGAAAAACAAAGACTGCTGCTCACTGCTAATTTGAGAGGAGATAGCAATACTTAGCAGTACTATCCCTTAAAAATCTGGCTAGAGAAGGAAGCTGCTCCAAAATCTGTGCTCACAAGTAGTTCAGAGCATCATACAAAAATGGATTCACTGTCCAGCCTTCAGAAAAACAAACTGCATCCCAACAGCTCAACTGGAACTCCTCACGGAGTAAAAAGCCAATGACCCCTTCAATATTGTGTTCTCCTGTTGGTCCAAATGACCACAGCAAGCCCTCATTCCCAGTATGACCTCTGGGTGACATTTGGGACATTAGGGCTCATTTACACTACTGTGAAACAACATTATTGATACTTGTATTTATTTCCTTTGGGAAAAGCTCACTTTTCAAAGCAGCAAAGCCAGGGTTCATGGAGCAAACAACGTGGATGCTGCCTGTGTGAGTTTGACCACCCCCCTCAATCCTGCTGATCCCTTCCCCGTCATGTCCTCTGCTATAGGAGAGGAAAATGGGGAACCTCCTGCCTTCCCTCCTTAGCCCCATGCATGTTCAGTGCAGTTGGACTGTGAGAATTTAGGTGGTGAAGTCTTACCACACTGAGTATTTCCTCATTTGGGTCTGGTTTTGTTTCTCAGTAGGTTTGTAATGAATCCAAGCCTGGGTAATTTCTCATTCAGGAAAGCAAACAGTCTAGGTCTCAAAATATTTGTTTCAGTGCCTAAATTATTCAGGTCTAATTGTATTGTATTACAAAGCTTTGTCTTTGTTAGGCGACAGGCTTTGCAGTGCAACTGATTTGCAGGTGTTTGCAAGCCTGATAAAACACTTGGCTGAAAAGGCTGAAAAGCTGCCTTTTTTTTTTTTTTTTGGCTGTTTTTGAGCTTGCCTAAGAGCCACACACATTGCTGCAGCTAGCACTGGCTAACAGGCTCTTCGGGGTCCTGAATCTCTGCAGCCATGCCAGGAACCATCGTGTTAAATGTTACTGGGACAACACTGGGTGATATTGTAAAAACAGGTGATATAAAACTGTATGTGCCACACACAGATGGCGTGAAAACTGATAATGGTGTAAACTCAGAGGAAAAAGAGAGGAGAGACTTGAGATGCATTAACCACAGGTTTCCTGTGCAGTGCTAATACAGTTGTGAAGGCTTAGTCCCACTTTTCTGGTTAACTTTAAAACCACAGCTTTGGGGAAAAAAAGAGCGCAAGCACAGAGAGGCCTTTACTCCAGCAAAAACCGGAGCAGGAACTGCTAGGGACATGCAAAATCCAGGGAGTCAACACCCCGCTGTGTTTCCAAGCAGCTGTCTGCACTGGGGCCCTGTGGCACTGGGGCTCTGCGGCACCGGAGATCCACAGCAGAGGTCCCAAAGCACCGGGAATCCAAAGCAACTGGGATTCCAAAACACTGAGACCCCGTGCACTGGGGTGCCTGAGGTGGGGGCTGAGGGGCTGCGAGTGGGCTGGACCCCCAGAGCCCACACAGTGGGTGTTGGCCTCTTGGGAATGCTGCACCCTCCCAGTGCCCACGTGTTGGCGTGCCCTGGCCTGCAGCTAGTAGGGCGTGGCAGTGCTGTGTGAGGGCCCTGTGTGAGGTACACACGTCCAGCATGTCTGTGGGGTGTTGGCCACACTGGATGGCTGATGGGTGAGGAGGCTGTTCGCAGAAGAGAGGAACTCTCTGAAGGACATGTCCTGAAGTGTGTGTTTCCTCAGCAGGCTGGAAGAATGTCCAGCCTGGTGCAGCCACTAATCAGGTTATCCCTGCCAGGGCTGCGATTGTTTTCAGTGTCATGGTCTGTTATAACAGCGAGCCACTGACGGACTGCAAGGCTGATAAACACACTCAGCACCACAGGCTGTGTCTGCTGGAGTCTGGAGTACAGTTACAGTCAAGGAGATTGTTAAGGCTGGGAAGTATTCAAAAGAGAGGAAAGAAATGCTTAAATTTAGGATGACAGATTCAAAATATTCATTAGCGATGTCTAGGCCACTGGAAAACAATCAGCCATAACGTAACAAAGCAGTGGGTAGTGACACCTTGCCGGGCCTAGTGGCAAATAAGTCCCATTTTTCTGTTCTTTCTCGCTGCTGGCCCCCTGGATGAGAGTTTCTTTTCACCACTCAAATGACATAAGCAAATTGTCAGCAAGAAAAATAGGTTGTGTTTCAATGTCACAGATTAGCTGGCTCCACGGCCCCGCACATGAGATCATTTGAACCAAGTCCATGACTTAAATGTCTCTTTCTGGTCTTTTTTTTAATCCCACATGACAAAGTACAAGGCTTGTATGGCACAAGTACAGTATGGAAAATGGGGAGGAAAAAGTGCTGACTCTGGACTGTCAGGACACTGGGAGAGTTGTCCTGTTCCAAGCCATCCTTCTTAGGTCACACTGTGGCAATAGATCTGGGAGAGAAAACCAATAGGTTTTCCCAATGGTTTACATCAGATTTTCTATCTTAAAATATGAAAGGGCAAATGTGTCATATGTGTGAATGTGAAAATGGGAAAACAAATCTTTATTTTTTGTCTCAGTAAGAACTCGTCCTGCCTTCCCTTGGGCCTGTGTCAAAGCTTCTGGAAACTTCCTGGGTGACATCCAGAGGCAGGACGTGGCTGTGCCCGGGGAAATGGGCCCCCTCGGGTCGGTGCTCGTGCTCTGTGTATCCAGCTGCGGATGTCTGGGCACTCTTACAGTTAAGCTCATGTATTAAAGCAAATGCCTGCTCTGCATGCTGCTGCCAAGGCACGAGCACACCTGTGCCAGGTGGAGCTCCACAGGGATCCCTGCTCCCTGCCAAGCCATGGAGAGCTGCTCCCATTCCTTCGGTACCAGAGAGGTGCCCTGGCATCGCCAGCTCAGCACCTCCGTGCCCCTCGCCCTGGCTGGGCAGCCCTTACACAATGCCAGCAGCGGTCTTTTCCCCCTGGAGCTGAAAGTCTTCCCCCTTCCAGAGGGTTCTTTCCCTCCCTGTTCAGTCTTTTTCCACTGCCATTCACTTGCCTCACGATTTCAGTTTGCCTACTCTCTGATCCTGCTTTTACCTCTCCTGTTGGCTCTGCCTCCTTTTGCCTGTCTCTGTTTCACTGAAGCTTTTACTGTGAGGAGGATCAAATAATTGCAGGGTTAAAGCAGACCCTTGAACTCACAGTGTTTAATGGGTTTGTAATTGGGCCATGTATCCCTGTGAGAATGGGCAGTCTGGGAATTTGCCAGGATTTACAGGGGGATTTAGTAGCCTACTAAGAGTTTCCAGACCTATTACATTCCTTAAGAAGTTTTAAAGACACCACTGATTTTGGCAGGGAACTAGGAACTAGGATGTCTCTAAATACACATAGAACTGAGGGATGAGAAGTAGAAAACTACTTATTTTGTAAAGAACAAGGAAAAGTTTCAAAGATTTTATAACTTGAAATGCAGAAATAGATGTTCAGCATTATCTTGGTAACACATGCCTGGCTCAGAGCGTGTGATGTGTGTTTTCTCTGAGAATTCATATTTACATATTTGATAGGACGTGAATATTAAAACACACATTAGCCAGGCTCTGTGTATGCCTTGTACTGTGGGTATATGTGACTACTGCTGCTTTCTGATCTTGGAATATGTCATTGTGTTTAAAAAAATGATGAGGGCTTTGCTTTCCTCCATCCTACCTGTTTGCCATTTATAAGGTTCTGTGGCATCACATTTTCTGTGTGTTTTGGGGAGATCAGTGTCTGTTAAATGCCAGGAGATTTTATTATGAAGTCCTGGTTTATTTTTTACTCATAACCGAGACAAGCACAAACTTCTGTTGTTTACTTGCCAGAGAGGAAGGGAAAAATTACATCTAACCTAAAAATACCTTCCTCCCCCTACCCCATGTCTCGGTGCTTTGAGCTTGGGCAGAGTGGAGGATAAGAAAAGGCAGAAAACAACTGGGCAGTTATCTCATAGTAGCACAAAATTGCTGGTTTTTCTTCCAGGTTAAAGAAACCCAAACCGTAATTAACTTTCTTCTCTCTGTTCAATAATTACCCTGAAAAAAGACCACAGCAATAAAAACTACTCTGCTTACCTGTGCAGCAAAGGGAGTGTAGAACTTTCTGGAAATTTGACCTATCCAAGTTCGGTTTTGGATCAGCAGCGGGTTTGACTTGTGAAATTGGGCTCTAAGCTCAAATTCAGGTTTTCTTGTAACTGTAATGAGTATCAGGATCTCTCAGAGCAGTTTGGGTCCATACCCCAATCTCCTGACTGCAGCAACCCAAGGGCACTTGTTCATGTCAAATTGATTTGCTCTTGTGAAAAGTTACAGTGAGTTTAAGTCTTGTTTAAATACAAGACTATAAATTCAGCTGTTTCTGTACCTATTACAAAATAATTTCACTGATGGCATCCTGAGCACTAAAAACATGTGCTTCTAAAAATGCTGACATTGGGAGGAGTGGCATAAAAGAAAAATACCGGAGTCTTCCTTGGGCTTAGTAGCTTGGGTTTTGTCTCTATCAAGAGCTACAGTGAACTTTCATTGCTGTTCTGACACAACCTCAGAGTAGCTCTGTCACCTGTGGGCAGGGTAATTCCATGGCAGTCCTTGGCATTACCCTGGAGTTATACCCCTGCTCTCTGACTCGCAGCACAGTTTGGGTTCCTGTGAGTGACAGCAGCAGCAGGAACCCACAGTTCAATGTGTCACACTGTGAGCTCTTAAAATATCATCAAAACTATCAATCTGAAGAGCTTCTGGAAAACAAATTTGCAGTTTAAACATCAAGCACAAAGTGTCCCTTCCTCTTTCTTCACCGAATTAGCCTTTGAAAAGGCCAAGAGCTGCCGCAGAGATAACAAGGGCTGAAGAATTTAGAGCAGGTGGTACCAACTGTGCAAGCCCAGCTCGCAGCCAGAAGGATCCGACCCTCAGCTGTGGAGCAGCCCGGGGGATCTGGGGTGGCTCCCGTGGGGGCACAGCGCGGTCTGGCCAGAGCACCGAGGCCGCCCCACGAGTGGGGATTTTTCCCTCTCCCTCAGAGAGAACTCCAGGGAACGCCACAGTAAAATTCAACAGGATGGCCATGAAGAAATAGCTTAACTGGTTTATGTCTCTGCTTCTTCACTGATGGGGGAGATCCCGGTGGGCGCTGGGTCTGCATTTGCCAAGCAGAGGTCCTGTGGAAGAGCAAATCCTGATGTTTATTTTTGTAGGGCATGACAGCACTTACCTACCATGTGTGAAGGTCTGGAAAATACACTTGGTTAAATTTCTTTGTGTGAAAATTGTGACATCCATTCTTCCTTTCTGAGGACTGGAAATGTTGGTATTTATTCTGTGAGGATTCTTATGAAATACAGTCATGCCTTGATGTAATTTCCACATGTTTTCATAGACTTTTAAGTTTTTCTTGTCTTAGACTACTGTTATAGTTACAATTTGACCTTCACTCCAGCAAGACTTCCTCTGGAAAGTATTCAGAAATGCTCAGAACTAGTAGAATTATTTCCCTTATTTTCATACTTTAAAGAATTATTTCTGTCACAGCTGTTCTTGATTTAGGTGAGGGAATGGTGCAAAACAATGGCTATAAAATAGTACACACCTCCTCTAATTGCACTGAGCTTGTCTCACTTCTGTTCTCTTCATCCCGTGTATGTGATTTTACAGCACTGGGAATGCTCTGAAGTGTCTCCTTGTAGAAATCCCCCTTGGCCCTTTGGGGATGTCCTGTGCCTCCTGTCGGGGGCAGCTCCTTCGGGAGCCTGTTCTGGTGGAAGGTGGAGCCCTGCTGGTGGTGCTCACTGCTGGGAGACGTGTCCATCCTCCAGCCCAGGCAGTGCCTTCCCTGGTTTGTCGGGGCTTTGGTCCCCAGGAGGGTGAAATCCACCTTTCCCGCAGTGCAGAGCGGTGCCTCCGCGTCCATCGGCCCAGGCTGTGCCTCGTGGTGAGGCGGGAGAGAGCGAGGAGGAATTTTTTGGGGTGTGCCTTCAGCTCCCCCTGCTCACCTGAGCTCCCAGGGCAGTGTTTGCCTGGTGTACCTGCACCGAGGGAGCCCTGTCCTGTGCCCTTCTACATTCCAAGTGTAGCATCGAGTGACTTCTTACATTGGGAGATTTCAGCTCTTTCCATTTATAGTTTACCTTCATAGAGAGGTTTTTTGACCTTATATTTTATTCAAGCTTTTCTTGACAGTTTTAGGTAAATACTGTCTTTGCTTATGCATCATTTACAGCTGTTCTTTAGCTTTTCTATTCTTCCTTTTTCACTGACTGGGTGCTCTCATGTTTATGAGTCTATTTGTTTCACCTGACACAAAAATCCTCTGCCCTCAGCATATATTATCACCCTGATCATTAGTTTTTGTTTACAGACAGGAGCTTGCTTTTACTATGTAAATAATATTCTGCTCTGATGGCTGAGCCAAAACAAAATTCACAAGAGTGTTTATAAATATTTATTCCCACCTCTTCCCAGGTCTCGTGTACCCTCTGCTCTGAAACCCTCCTGGAAAACCCTGCTATATCTCGGATAACTTAATGTCAGATATCCTGAATAATCTTCTTAGTTGATATGGGGTGGTAGCAATAAAGAAAAGGTATTTTACCTTTTATCTTACAGGTGGCTTTTTTATACTGTGTCTGATGCAGATATTGGTCTCTTAAGAAGCCTTTAACGCTGCTGGGATGACAGATGAAAATGTACTGTATCTTTCCTAAGATGACTGGGCAGAACGAGATTGAAATTGGAAGTGTGTGTGAGACAAGACTGAAATGTTGTTTTTGGGGTTTTTTTGGATGAGCTTGTACTCCCTGGCAAACCCTTGGTAGTGTCTGACAAGCACTGAAACACTCCATAACCACGGTGACTTGGCTGCAGCTTCCCCCTGGCCAGTAACAAAATCATTGCTGATGCAGTTGCCTTGATGGCACTTATGAGGAGATCAAAGGATGAGATTTCTCAGATGATTTTGCTAAGAGTGATTAAAACAAAATAGTTTTTCATTATCTTTTATATGATTTAGTGAAGATTAGAGGGAATAATCCAATTTTTTGGAGGATTTAAAAATGAACCATTCTGCTTGCAGCATTTCAGGAGATTAGAAATTTGAATCTATGAAGATGTTCACAGCTTTGTGAAGATGCATTGAGAGTGCCCAGCTTTAGTTATTATAAAGATACTGACAAGTGATACTTTATTTTTAATTTTCTTCTCATCTTGTGGTGGAGAAGCACAATAAGATTTTCCAACATAATAATAATTAGGGTTTTTTCCGTATCAGCCTTAATAAAATAAGATGCACCCGAAGTTCTTTTGTTTGAGCTGAGATACACAGAAAGCTTAGAACACGGTGAAGAGGGAATACAGATCCAGGCCAGTGTGACATTTCTGTTCTGGTGGTAGGGCTCAGGAGCAGGGGTCAGTCAGTGGTGGTTTTCCTTTTCTCTGAGCTCAACTCAGAAGATTTAGAAGTTCTGAAATTTCAGAAGTTCTCAAGAAGTTTTTTCTGAAGTTTTAAGGTTTACCTGGCTGGACCACTTGCTAAATTTAAATGGTTTGGGTGCTAGGGGATTGAATAAAGAAGCACCTGAGGAGGTGACACCGCTGCCTTTCCATGCCCCGGTTTTGCTAGAAGAAAGTTAATGAATGTGTTTATTACAGCTCAACCCCTTCCCTGAAAATGTCAGACACAACATCTGCTTTGTGTGATGTTTTTTGTGTTTGTTTTGTAGCTGCCTCTGCCCCCTTGGTTAAGCTCTGACCTGCTCTGGGCCTGTGTCTCTGCTTCCATGGCAAACTGATGAACACCCTGCCGTGAAATCACAGCTTCCCTGGGGATAATCACACAATCTCTGGGAATCAGGGATAATCACACAATCTCTGGGAATCCCTTAAAAATCCGGTGTTCGAAGGAGCCCCTGGCACATCCCCCTTTTAAACACTAACAGCCTTCCGGGTGGCAGCCCAAGGAAGGTAAAGGATGGGAGCAAAGGGAGCTTGGACACTTTTGGAAACAGAGCCACAGTCATCCTTTGTTTTGAAACGCTGATCTTTCCCTCTTGCCAGAAAAAGCCTTTCCCCACTGTAACTCTTGTGGAACTGGGAAGGGCACTGACAGCAAACAGGGCACAGGGGACGAGCTGAGCCCCCAGACACTGAGGGGGGTGGGGGAGTGGGCAGAGATACCCTTGGGGTCTCTGGAGGCTGAGTGCCCAGAAATACTGAAAACAGCATTTCTAAGTTTGAAAACGTTGTTCATGGAAGGTTCCACTATACTGGCCTCCTACTCAGCATGACTGAAATGTCTGAATCTTGCCTGAGTCTCTCTGCCTGTGTTTCTGCCATGCTGTGTGTTGGTCCCAGATGTTCTCACTTGGGCTCTTTGCTGCTTTACAGTGAAAAGAAGCAGGACAAGAATGTTTGAGATGTTACAGCAGTTTCTAACACAGCACATACTTCCACCATTTGTTTCCAGGTGGTATTTAAGATGATGCAATTTAACATGCTAGAATTATCTTCTGCCAAAACAAAGATTAACAATTCTGGATTTCGTGTTTTCTAAAGAAGAGTGCTGTGTGGTTACCTAACAAGGGATGTTCAGTGAGCATTTCGGTTTTCTAGAGCTGCAGCCATTTACAGTACAGGTCCCACCTGCTTTCCATTAGAACTTGAATTCATAAATTATTTACATGCTTTTGGAAAAAATCTAGTCTGTCTTATAAATTCTTTCCTCCCCTTAACTGTACCAGAATAATGGGTTTTATGAGGGCCTGGTTCTGTATCAATCAGCCGCCGTTCTTACCAGGAATTTTTATTTAGTTTATTCCACTTCCCATGTGAGCTGCAGAAATGAAATCTCATAACTCATTGTGAGCTGACCATACATGAGGGAACAGTGACATGTCATTGTCTGAATGTAAATGGAAGATATTTGAAATTGTCTGAGAACAATGCCTGGGATTAAATGGAGGCTCTGGAACATGGAGCACTGCCACAGTAATACAACTGTCAGTTAGAGGACATCCTTGGGTGGTAACATTCCAAGTCAATTCACAGAAGAAGGGACATAAAGTGCCCCAGGCCCCTTAATGGCTTCAAAGCATGTCTGGGGTAAGGCCCATTAAAGGCACGGCTTCAAAGCATGTCCAAATTGTGAGAACTTGATCTCTGAATGAAATTCTACTGAATGTTTAAGCAGGAAGGGTGGTTTGGGACAGGAGGTGTTGTCATGCAGCTCCCCAGCTGAAAGGAGTCTGAGGAGTCAAGTAATACAAACTGAGGAATTCACTCCCATGTGTCCGAAGTCCTCATGATAGAGGCGGAAGGGTGAGAAACTGAAGAAGCTGTTACTCTCTTGGAGTTTCAAGCACAGTTCCTGGTGTCCCCTGCAGTAATTTTTAGAAGATTTAGGGTGGAAATAGGCCCAGTAGGATGTGTGATAAGTTGTACCTGTATCTAACAGTTGAGAAGCTGGTTAGGATTTTCTGTGTACAAACTCTGAGAGAAAACGAGGTGCAGTCTTGTGTTGCTCGTGATCAAGTTTGAGAAATATAAAGAAATACTAAACTTCATACTCTATCCACATTTCTGTCATTCCTAATGAGCCCACTCTCCCAAATTAAAGGTGCTGTGTATGTAATTTGAATATATCTTATTATAATGGTGTCTTCTCCTTACTCTTCTTAGGTTTAGCAACTGTAATTTAGATTTCATATTTCCATCTGAAGTTAATTGTTATTCCTCCTAGTTCAGGAGAAGCTGCCAGTGGTGCCTAATGAAGAGAACTCAAGGTAAATTATGCTTCTTGTCAGTTAATTTAAATTTTGTGCTGGCGTTCAGAAGAGATCCGTCTGATCCCGTAAACATTATTAGCATTATGGCATTATTTATTTGGGGAAATTATTGTGTATATGAAATAAGCTTTTTGGAGTGAAGATTTCTTCTGGCCAAACCCCACAGTGCTCTGCTTTGCTCTTACTATTTTAAAATTGTGTACTTTTGGCAGCTGTTTAAATACATGTTCCCAACATAATAATTTTCCATACACACTTTTCCCCAGAATGACAGGGATTGGGCATAAAAAGTGTTATTTTAGGACACGGTGGGGGAAGGAAAGAAATACTGACTATGTTATACAGAGGTTACCTAAAATCCTGGTGCAGTACAATGTGCACAGAGAACAATTCCAATCGTGATAGCCAGCGCTGGCACCATCAATGGAGCCCAGAGCCCTCTGGAAAGGAGCAGGGCTGTGTTTGCTCTGATAACACGAAGAGAATAAAAGCTGTCAGGCATCCACAGCACCCAGGAAAACTCCTCCTGGAGAACCAAAATGCTGTTGTTTTCCAGCATCCTGGGCTGCCTTTGGCAGACGTTGGAGCCCAGCGTTGGCTCCAGGCGGGCGGGAGCACAGTCAGGGGTTCACGGCAGGGAGAGAGATGGGATTGTCAAATTTGTCTCCAGGGCTGAAATGTGTCTGTTGTCAGTTACATGAGGGGGGCTCAAGGAGCTGGGAAAGGGGCTCAGCCTGGAGAAAAGGAGGCTCAGGGGGGCCCTTGTGGCTCTGCACAAGTCCCTGACAGGAGGGGGCAGCCGGGGGGGGGTCGGGCTCTGCTCCCAGGGAACAGGGACAGGAGGAGAGGGAACGGCCTCAGGCTGGGCCAGGGGAGGCTCAGGTGGGACATCAGCAGGAATTTCCCCGTGGAAAGGGTGCTCAGGCCTTGGCAGGGGCTGCCCAGGGAGGTTTGGGGTCCCCATCCCTGGAGGTGCCCAAGGAAGGCCTGGAGGTGGCACTCAGTGCTCTGGGCTGGGGACAAGGTGGGGATGGGTCACAGGTTGGACTCCATCGTCTTGGAGATCTTTTCCAGCCTCAGGGATTCTGTGACAATCTGTGTTGACAGGGGAGTAAATAATAACAAGTGAACCCCAAATGATGAGATCCTCTTGACATTATTAATCTGATCTGACTTGTACCAGTTCCTCTCAGTCAGTTCCATGTCAATTTTAGCAGAAGGTCTGAGCATCGATCCTTTTTATTGTCACAGTGGCTTCGTAAGGCGAGTGCACGGAAATTGGTCTGAACTGTTGAGCATCAGAGTTCAGACACCTGAGGGCAGGTGCTCACTACTGGGGTGGAATGCAGAGATCTGAGAAAAATCTATGTCAGGCTTCAGAAGCAATTTGAAGTCTTAACCCAAAAGAGCCGTATTTGATGCTGTTACAGAAAGTCACACTTTCTCCTGATCCCTGCCATCGTGTTTCAGATTACCTCCCACTGGAGCAAGGTGGGCAGTTTACTCTTGAGGTGACAAGGTCAGGTCATCATGTCCCCTGAATGGCCAAATACAGAATTTTTCAGAGAACTTCATCAGGAGCTTTCTTCTTTTTGATGTGCAGCTGTATTATGGTTTTCTGCAGTGTTCTGTTTCCATTCCTTCCATGCCTCCAGTTCTTTTGGGCATTGCAGAGGAACTGTTCCATTCCAGCTGCTGTGGTTTGGTGGTGGTGATTATTTGGTTTGTTTGGCATTTGTACTGAAGGTACCACAGCAGCTTGTTTAGAATTGCCCTGCATATTACAGTTCAAATAAATAATAAACCCCTTTTCTCAATATCTGATAGTAAAACTTATTGCTGCCACTCTGACTTTGTCATGTGAAAGCCAGACAAAAGGATACAGAATCATTTTTGAGATGGATATTCCTGTGGCATTCTGTGGTTCCAGGGAGAACAACCCAGACTATAATTTTTGGCAGCTATGGAGGGCAGGATTTAGCTGCAGTTATCAGCCCTCTGCTTTTCCCACTCTGGGCTCGGGGATATTTGGAACAGCGTATTTGTGTCATTGGAAGTAGGTGCCCCAGATAGAAATCTCACCTGCCCTGAGCCGTTGTTGAGCTCATGTTCTGAGGATTATCCTGCAAATAGTGCACGGGTTGGGGTCCAGGTGGGGGTCTCTGCAAAGGGCCCACCTGCCCTGGTGCTGTGTCACTGGCTTGGCCATTCTGTTCCTGCTTTCACAGGGAACACACTGGCACCTTGCACAAAGCCCTGTGAGTAAACAGAAGTTACACATCATGAGCAGTGTTTGTGGTTTCTGTGTGTATGTAACTCGTAGCAATGCTTGCGTGGGGGTCACATGGGGTGATGTATTACATTTGTCATGCACTTTGCATCAGCGTGTGTGCAAAATTAATAACAACCCAGCCAGGCAGACGGGAACATTTTTTGAAGAGGTAATGTTCCTTTTTTCCCAATATAGGTGGATTTTCCCTTCCCATTGTCTATTTATTTGAAGCCTCACGGAGATGATATTAAATGCTGGATCACTTGTATGTTTTGTTTGGTCACATCTTGTCTGATCTTCCAGGCAGGAGACAGGATTCTTAAGGGCAAACTGCTCTGGGAGTTCCTGGGTAGTGAACTGTGCCAGCTAAATAAAATGCTGGTGTAAAGTGATGGTGGGATCAGCCTGCAGGTTCTGTGGGAAGGATGTGTAAACTCAGCTCCTGAGGAGAACCAAGAAAACTCTGAAGAGATGAAAAAACTCAGAAGAGAAATAGCTGAGTCACTCAGTTTTCCAAAATCCGGCTGGAACTGTACCATCTGCTGCGTGTGCATCCCGAGTCAAGTTCCAGTTCGTTCTTTGGAGTCAGGTTCAGGATCAGAGCAAGGTGGACATGCTTTCATTGAAGTTGACAGACTCACATTCTTTCCCACACAGCTGACTTTAATCCAGCCACTCAAGTGATTGTAGATGGTTTATGGAGTTGCTATCAGAGTCATAAATCCAGATTTAGAGCCCTGGGCTTGCTCATACGAATTTGGTTTCTGGCAGTGATGAAATGGCTCTGCCAGTGCCTTTGTAAGAGAATCCTTTTAGGGCTAATCTAAGGCAGCTGCATTCCTTGTTGGAGTTGTTTTCTGATTTCACATGCTGTAGGAACAGTGAGTGAGTGGAGCAGCTCTTACCAGCTCTCAGTTGTATCTGTTTATGTGCTGTGGCTTCTTGCTGTGAGTCCACCTGTGGCTGTGGCACACCTGGCAGGTACCACACATCTGTGTGCCACTGTGCCACAGCTAGTGGCCACTGCCTGGGGGCACCAGGGCTGTTGAAAGAGCTGTTCTTGCATCAGCTTTATCCCCTGGCTCTGCGTGTTCTGTGTTTGGTGTCAGTGCCCTGATACAGCTTGACAGGGATTTCAAGAGCTGAAGGACAGGGTGAGCTGCAGCACGACTGCGATCCCAGCAGTTTTGCAGGAAAGAGAAGCTCAGGATCCAGACTCCCTGATGTGCTCGGTCTCCATTGCCATAACTAAGACAATGTTTTGGTGTGTCAGACCCTGAGAAGGCCCTGCTGAGTTTTTGTATGCAGATTTTCTGGCATCGTTAGTAGGCTGGTAATTACACCTGGCTGCTCTGCGGGCACAGGGCACAGCTCTGCACTCTGAAAAGTCTCCTGGTAGTTTCTCAGCCGATAAGATAACTTCAACCCAAATAAACAGAGCAAGCCAGATGAAGTCGTCCTTCTTAAAATACACTTATTGATTATGTTATCTGTAATAATAATAAAATAAATAAATAAAATACACCACTTCAAATAGAACCAAGGGGAAAATCTCACTATTCAGATAAAAGGAAGCAAGTCAGAACTGACATTAAAAATACAAAAGAAAAAGCAGAACTGAATAAAGGGTCTGATTACCCCCCAAACATTCTGCAGCACATTTGCTAATGCAGAATTGCCCAACACTGAGCTCAGGGGGCTGCTGTTGTTACTCACTCGCTCACTACTCACTCTTGCTGTGTGAAGACACCAGAACGCAGCATCGGAGCAGAGTGTCCAGGCAGCTCTCACTGGGTGCCTTGTTGGGGTTGGTGTCTGACAACAGAAACACGACTTGCAAACTGTGATTCTTTTGCACTTGTGTCTGAATAAATGCAGGTGTTTGGCAGCAGGAGCACCACAAACCCCAAACACAGTGTCCCAACAGAGCAGCTTTTGTTGAGCAATGAGGAAACCTTATTCCCTCCCTGTGCAGCAGAGAGCAGCTGCAGCTGGTGCCGGAGCGCTGCCGACCAGGGACGTCAGGGACACAGGGACCAAACGCCCTGCCCTTCCTGTGGTGCCCCAGGCTGTGTGTGGCCAGGCCCTCTGCTCCGTGTTCATGCAGGGCTCTCAGTGCTCCATGGATGAGCAGGGAAGGGTTGGGTTCATCCAGCACTGGTACTGTCGTTTGGCTGCTCTCCTCAGGAGCCGGGACAGTGCTTCAGCACCCGGAGTATCCGTGCTGAAAGGTCTCCTGGAGCACTTCCCACTGCCAGCACTTGAATCGAGCTGGCATTGAAATATCAGCTCATTGTGGTATTTTTGTGCTCTTAATATTCAAAACCTAAGTCTTGGTCAGTCATCTTCCCTGGGAAGGGGGTGAGGTCCATGGGAGCTCTCACGGGGCTGGATTGGTTGTATCACCTGACCATGAACACACAGGGGTGTCACTGGTGGCCATCTGTGGGCCACACGGCTGTTCTGTCCTGCACTGAGCTGGGAGAGACTGGCAAATGTTTCCAGCTGGAATGAAATCTGTGGCTGGATGTCTTGTTCTGAGCTGCAGTGGCCAGTGAACTCCCAGTGGGGCAGAACCGCTGAACACCTGTCCTGATGGGCCTGGGACAGCTGTTGGTAGCAAAGTTTCATCTTGGATGGAGGCGTTCACAACTCTAACGTGCAAGTATTCATTTCCTTGAACTATCACCAAACACACATTTTATCCCTTTCAAACCAAACATTGACAACTTTTTACTGTGTCCAGCTGACAGAAATATATCTCAATGAAATATTATATCACAATTTATGACTTTGACTGAGTGCATTAAATAACCCCAAGAATCTTGCTGCTAATTCAATATTACTATTTCACTCTGCTCTAATTTATGTTTGTCTTTAACAGTGTTCGATTTGAATCCCATGATTGTTTGTCAGGAGTTAATTCTGATGGTCTTGGAATTCATCTGTTCTTTGTGGTTTGGTCTCAGTAAACACCATCATAGCAGGAGAAAGGTTTGATCCCTGCAGTCTCCTTACACAAGGACACACATCAGTGCTACGAGCATCCCAGCAAATATGTGATGTGGGTCACGTTCTGTCGTGCTGCTGCCTGAATTGGTAAAACAGGTGTTTTCTTACACCTGATCATACATGAAAATTGAAAAGAAACCGGTCAGGTGGATGAGGTGTAAAATAGAATCAGCACCAGTTATCCAGATGCAACATTTCTACAAAAGTGTGTGTTTTGATAAATCCTTCATAACTAAAGTGAGCAGTGGACTGAGAGGTTCTGTGAGTGAACCTTCCAGGATTTATAGTCCTGAGTGTTCAGTGTTGGCATAACCCGCCAAGGTCAGTGACAAAACTCCTTTGGAGTCAGAAGGGGTGGGAGAATGAGCCATGATCCAAATGCTTAAAAAATCCTGTGGGTTGCAAGACTTTGTCTGTCTCAGTCCTCCCACTCCTTCAGTTTTGAAAGTTTTATTACTCTTTTTTGAAACAGCAATTGTTGGTCTGGTAGAACCAATATGCCCACAAAATACAGCCCTGAGGCACAACTGTGTGAGGTTACAGTGACCGACCCCTGAGGCGGAAGGCTTTCCCAGATTCTCATTTTGAAATACCTTCTTCCATCAGAAAGTGTACTTTGTTCATTTTAAGAACCAACCTACTAATAGGCATTTTGGATTTAGTTCAGCCCAGGAGTGAGATTTTCTCACTCAATATGGGTCACTATTTCATGCTCGGTTTGGTCTGGAAAGCAGAAGCCTGTCTGGATTATGAAGTTTGCTTGGTGACTTGCTGATTAATGTGTATGTCAACATAAGAGACTCCGCCACTGTCTTTTTCCTTTTTTTCTGCTGAAAAGACAGTTATAGTAATAAAAAGGATATGAACTGTTAGTTTGGGTTTGGTTTTGTTGGTTTTTTTTTAGTAGGCAATCCAGCTAGCATGGGACAATCATATTTATTCAGTTTGGGCATTTTAGTTAATAATGGGGGTTTGTTTTTCAAAGGACACATAGGGTTTAATATATTGGTGTGAATTTCCATAAAGTCAGAAGCCCAAGGCAGCACAGAAATATGCTGCATTTTCATGTGCTCACCACATTTCCATGCACAAATCAATTTAATTGTGTGCGTGTTTTTGCTTGGGGCCTTGTGCTCCTGTTTTAAAAGGAGGGAGTCTTTTATTTTGCTTTATCTTAAAGCAGCCTTTCTTAGGAATTCCTGCAGATCAGTTTGGCTCTGCAGCTCATGGCTGCTGTGGGGCAGTAGCAGAGACAGTGGGAAAAGTCAGGAATGAGACTGTATTTATGCTCTGGGACCATAGCAAAGCCCAGAGGTGCAATAGAGCCTTGGTTCCACAAATCCACAGTGCCTTAATAGCCAGGCTGAGCTCAGGCTGCCAAAAATCTCACCAGGTCAGCTTGCACCCCTTCTAAGAACAATCAGGAGAGAAAAGTGCAGGGAGGGCAGATGAGAGGTGTCGAAGCAGGGATGGTGCTCCCGAGGCCAAGTTCCCCGGGAACGTGACCAGGCATTCCCAAGGCGCTGAGGGGTCCCAGGGATTCCCACTCCGGTGTTGGAGGGCAGGCGGTCTCAGAACCAGCAGAGGTGTTTGTGGTTTCCTGGTTTGCCTTAAAATACCGGCAGAGCCCGTCCCAGCCGGTGTCTGAAGCACAGCCTGGGAAGCTGATCCCACCCCTGTTGGAGGGTGAGCCCTCCCATGTAGAAATGGGAGTGTAAGACTGGATTCCCTGCTTTGGACCGAGTTCAGCACTGAACAGAGCAGTGAATGGAAGGACAGACCCTGGGGGGTTCTGGAATTGCAGTTTGAGTGGTGATACCTCAGCCAGGTGAGAGGGGTCCAAAAGAGCTCTGTGAGAAAGAGGCAGCCTGGCCTGCAGACACGTGAGTGCCTTACCTGGGAGAAAAGGCAGAGACACCGATCATCCTGGCTGGGGGTCACCTTAACCCCGGGTGTCCCGCACAGTAATTCTGGGATCAAAGTTAGGCCATTTCTCTGTGCTCTCAGCCCTGTTATTGGTGTTGCTATTGCAGCTCCTGACCTCCAGTGCACGGTGCCACACCACACTGCAGCAGTCAGCAGGCTCAGACTTCTTTCTGCTCACCCTGCAGCTTAATCAAAGCTCAGACTCAAGGTCTCCACGCTTTGGCCTTTGCTGCTGCCCTTGACCAGCTTGGAAATGACTCTGGTGGGACTTGGCTGCGGAATAGCAGGAGTTTGGAGAAGGAAGTGGTTAGTGCAAACCTGCATATCCCATTATTCCTGACGGCACGTGCACAGAGAGGTGGTGCTGGGGCCAAACTCACCATGGGCTCTGCCAGTCTTTAATCCCTCCAGCTGTTCCCAGGGTTTGTCAGTGCTGGCAGACAAAGGTGGCTCCTGTGTGGGCTGTGGATTCCCGATTTCCTGCCAGCATTCGGCTGCTGTGCCCTGCAGCCGGTGAGTGTGGCTGAGCTCTGCCTCGGGGAGAGCAGAGCCATCCCCCGGGGCTGTTCCAGCCCCATCCCGAAAGCGGAACTTGGCAGGCACTTTTATGAACTGACAGAGGAAGGTAGAGGCCCATAAAGTGGTGCTGATATGTGGAGTGTGTTTCAGCAGGAGAGAGACATTCTGTTCCCAAGCCTTTGAGACATTGTGGAGAAGGAAAACACACAATTGACTTCTCGGCTTCCAGCCACGTGTACCAGTTATGGCAGTGCTGGGATATAAATCCCAGATCTAAAACTGAGAGCAGGAACAATCCTGGAATCGTACCTGCACAGGCTGATACAATCAATGTATTTGATCTGACAGGGAAGAACTTCATGCGGATGCTAAAACAAAACTAACTCTTTCAAAGCTCCAAGAAACTGTCCCTTGGAAGAGCCACTGCAGCTGGAAAGCCGTGTGTCCCAAGGCCTCCCAGGCTGGGTGGCTGTGGAATAGCTCCAGTCTCGCTGTTTGGTCACAAAGAACTGCTGCTGTTAGGAACAGGGTCCAGCTGAGAGTAGAGCTGCCCCCTCCCAGCCCTGGGGCTGTGCTCTGTGGGGCAGTGGTAGGATTAAGCACCGTGTCAGTGCAAACCTAATGTCCAGTTAGCTGGAGGAAGGAAAACTCTTCCCAGTTTTCTTTGACAGTTCATCGTTTAGCTGCCATCTGGTTGCTGGTATCAGGAATAACTTTTTTTTCCCCTGCAATTAACCACAGTATCTTTGTTATGTGGTTCTGATTAATTGAGTGAGAAGTAAGACCTGTAGGATTCTCGGTTCTTTTTCTTTCCTCTGGTATTCAGTATTTGTATAAGAATGGCCAGTTGCCACTTTCGCTGGTTGTACAAGAGTGAGGAAGGGTTTGCATGCCAGGTGTGTACGTGTGACATTTGGGGTTGGTATTAATCCTGAGTTTGCTGTTCATGGAAAGCTCATTGGTGTGGCCTCTAAAATCTGCAATACACTGAGCAGTCACTTCCACCCAGTAACCACCTTGGGCTGGCAGGGTTCCTGCAGGGATCAACTCAGAAATGGAGGAATTCCATCAGGATTCAGGAATGGGCCTTTGAGGGAGAGAATTGTTTAAATCATGTGGGAATTGATTTGGGAAGACTGCAAGGTAATTTCTAAATTTGTTCTCAGATTGCAAAATGTAAATTCCTCTCGGAGTCCCACAGACGATGCCAGGTTTTGCTGCTCTCTCTTCCTACTGCCAGTGGGATCTCCAGTGGCTCCAGGGGGGCTTTTCGTAATCAGGAACTGGTGATCTTACCACATATGGCTGAGGGGAATGTTCCCCTTCCCTCCCTCCCTCCTTCCCTCCCATGCTCTCTGACTCCAAAGGCTTTGTTAATTCTCCTTAGCTCCCCCGTGTTCTCCTTTAGCCTCCTCCAGTGCTGCTTTTCTTCGTGCTTTGCTCTGCCTTTCTCTCCATTTCCATGTCCTGAGCAAGCTCCCATCCCTGCTGCTGTTCCTGTTTATACAAGCTGCTTCACGTGAAGGAAATTAAGATGTTGTTTAGCCAAACTGTCTCACTGCACATTTTAATTCTCTAGATTTATGATAGAGCAGCTGTGGCTGAATCCCATTTGAAAAGCTTTTGAGACTTTTTCCTATAAGTGTGAAATGATATAAAACCTTGGAAGGGGAGAAAGATTTTATCTAAAGCAATAACAGTAAAATCTGTTTATGCTCAGGCTGTTTGTAATACAAGACTGATGCAGTCTTTCACCAGGGAACTTGCACCTATATACAATTTTAAGCCCAGTTGCCATGTGGATTAGGGTCTCCCTAAAATGTCCCTACAGTGCTGTCGCTCACCAGGAATGACACCTGAATATCTTCGAATGGAGGGAACAACGGGGCACCACGTGCCAAGCAGGTCTGAGTGGGTGTGAGCACAGATTGCTCAAACGAACAAAAGCAATCACACTCGCATCAAACCAGTCAGTGCTGAATTCTGCCCTCAAAGGAAAAGGAAAGGAAGGAAATTCCCTGCAGATGGATTCCAGGAATGACAGTGCAAGAGGATTTGCTATAGAGGAGAGTTCGGGTTTGTGAAGTCTTCCCTTGCCTGGGGAAGCATCCTGGTGGCATCCAGAGTAACTCAGGTTACTAACTCAGAGACCTGATAAGGCATTACTTTATTATCTTCCTGTACCAGCTACAAAATCCATGTGATGTTGTCCTCTTAGGTGACAACAGACAATTTATCACTGAGGAGGATCTCAATTTGAGTTTTTCTTCTAGGCTGTACTCCCCTGCTTGTCACTATGGGGACTGAAACCACAGGGACTGAAATGGTGTCGCTGATCTTTATCCTCGCCGTACTCTGTCCAAGCTGGGTATAAAAATGTACTTTTCCCTTCCTCTTTCTTTGTACCCTACAGTGGAATTAGGGAAAAGAAAAGGAAAAAGACTGTGTACAAATTAAGTGTAAAGATAGTGTGAAAATGAAACAATTTTCCATGGCTTCTTCAACGTGATTTTACAGAAAATGCAGGAATATTTTCCCAGTGGATTTGCATCTGATGTATTTCTTCTTTCTACATAATGAAATGTTAAAAAAAACCCAGAAGCTTTAAATAATAAAAGAGACATTCCTACTGGGGCTGAGCAGAGTGGTCTCAATTTAACTAATGTAACTGTACATTCACTCTGGACCTTTGTCAACACACATTAAAAATACCTCATCAGTTTAACCCATTTCCCTCTCTAGGAGAATCCTGGGAGATCATCGCTGCTGAGTGAATGAGGAGCCACAGCCAGGCTGGGAAAGGCACCTCTGAATGTTTAATTTCCCTGTTGCATAATGCCCTGTGTGTGTCGGGCTGTCTCAGCACACCTCTGACCAGGCAGTGGCACCCTGGCAGTGAAATGGGCACGGTTTGGGGGCTCCTGAGGGGGTGTGGGGTCAGACTGAGCCCTGCACGTGCTGCTGCCTGTACCTGGAATGCTCCAGGCACAGGGGATTTACAGCACCTGGGCCTGCCACCTCCTGCTTCTGTTCAGGCAGCTGAGCTACTGCCAACGCTGGGAGCAGAGTTTCGGCCCTTGGATAAGGGCACGGTGCATAAGGGTCAGATCCTTCCTGATCCTCTGGTAGCTACAGACTGAGCTTCTGGAGGAGCTGGGCTTCAGCTCTTCTGTGTTGCAGAGGGAAAGCTCTTAGGAACTCCTGAAAACAAAGTGAGGCAAAGACCATCATTTCGTTCCTGCCAGAGTCTACTTTAAAATGCTGAAATGAATGTTTCATACAGCAGTAAAGCCAAATTCTTTTTATGCCCAAGGACTTAAAGGGAGTACATGCACTTGCATCAACTGGACCTTTAAGGGTTTGGATGTGCTTGGATGTGATTGACTCCTGTAGAAATGGAAGGCTAATGGGAAGAGCTAATTGTGATGGAGAGCACTGTAAAAACTCTCCGAAAATTCTGTCAATGCATTGAAATCCTGGAGATCTGAGTAGCATCTAAATCCTAATTCCTAAATCCTGTGGAATAATCACTTGGATTTTCCAGAGTAAGACTTGAGGTCGTATTCCATTGACTCATTTTCAGACTTTATCAAAAACCCAGTGTTTAGGTCACACTTGATAATTGAGTTTTGTGAAGCTTCGTGAATATTCTCTGTTCTTGAGCTCTGCCCCCAGCGGACTCCAATGAAATCCCCACTGGTTTCTCTGCCAGTGTTACTGGGAGGTTTCCCACAGGAGTGAGGTGATTTTCGATTGCGCGATTGACTGAATGCAGTCATCAGCTTTGGCTCTAAAGCTCAGAGTGAATGGGATGAGATTCATCTTTGCATCCACAAAGCCCCCTCTGAAGTGCATCCCAGCCTAATGCCAGAGCACTGCTCTTGCTCCTGTGTCTGCCAGAGCCTTGCCCAGCTCAGAGCTGTCCTGGAGAGGAGCTCCGGGCACTCCGAGGACAATAAATGCCATACGAGTTATTGTCCTGTACTTACAGAATTTCAGACAGGACTTTTGGTCCTCTGCTATTGCCAGGAGAATTAATCTTGATTTGCATAATACTTCCAACTTCCACCATATAGAATTGTGGCTGATGAAGTTGATGCATTTGATGTACCCCTGAACAAAGAAAAAATAAAAATTAAGTATTTATTTTTATCCTGCAGTAAGAGACTGTATTTACGCTAGTTTCTATTGCTGCAATGGGATATTTTAAGAGATAACTTGGTTTGATGGGCCTTAGTTATCTCATATATTCATTACTATGAGGAATGGATTTTGATGAAATTGTATTTTCATTTTTATAAATCAGGCATTGTAGCAGGGGTCATGTAATGCCTCACCATCCCATCTGCTTTTCAGTAATCAAAATTCTTAATTTAGACTGGTTTGCATTGGGCTAAAATTAAGTTTGATTCCTTTACTTTACACTTATCAGGGTCCAGTAACATGAATGGATTTTCTTGATCGGTGATTAATTTCGGAATGTCAGGTGCAAACAAGCGAAGGCAGAAATCCTCGGAGGGGTGAGGCTGGAGCTCCAGGAGAAGGGGTGGTGTTTGCGGAAGCCCCCAAAGCAGCAGCTGATGGAAAGGCTGTGATTAAGGCGAGGCACTGCTATTGTGCCATGACTGACAGCCCCAGCCTGCACAAGGCACGTAGGAAGGGTTTATTCACAAACTGTGCACGAGATGAAGGAGAAGCCTGTTCCCTGTGCCAGGAGCTCGCCCAGGTGTCAGGGCGTTCTTTGGGGGGCTCAGTGCGTCCCAGCGCGGTGACAGCGGAGCTGCCGGAGCTGCCGGGGTGAGGGCTCTGGCAGGACACCCTCTGGAAACCCCAGCAGCCTTCACCTGGCAGAGGGAAACAGCTGGGCACGGTAAACAGAGGAAATGACTCGGGATGCCTGGAATAGTTCTGTGTGGGGAGGTTCAGGTGCTTCCCACAAGGAGCCAGCTGAGCCTGCAGCTCTTCCCAGGAGCCAGCTCGAGTCTTCTCATGGGATGTGTCAGCTGCCCCACACTGGATCCCCCCATGGATCCTTGGGATGGAGGCTCTTGATGAGGAGTGCTAAGGGAGATGTTTTCTTGGTGTTCCTTGTCCTTTGCACCTGTATTTGATCCAGGTACCTGTGCTGGACTTTGGGAAACGTGGGAATCCCTGAGCTGGCGAAGGTGCTGGTGACAGCAGGATTGGGCTGGAGGTCGTGTGGCCTCTCTGCACTCCTGTACCCGCTTTCTGAAGGGAGACTGGGGTAGGACCACTAAACCAATCCTGTAGACAGCAGTGCACTTCCAAATCAGAGATGTGAGCTCCCAAAACTGGGAAGGTGAAGCACGTTCCTTCTGAGTGCTCACCAGCAAGAGTTTTACAGTCAGAAGCTGCTCCTTACTGGTATTCCCAGCCCTGCCAGGCCTGGTGGGCTCAGCAACAAGCACAGAGGGCTCGGGGAGCCAGAACTGCCCTGCCAAGCAGCCCAGGACTGGGATGAACCACTGCCTGCACCCTCCTGCAGCGCAGACTTTGCTCCAGTCTTACACTGGAAGGGTTCCCTGAGCCAGTGGTGGGTTCTGTGCAGGCCTTGCTCTTGCACTGTCATGGTTTTCAGCTGCTTTATGGAGAGGAGAGGCTGCTTTTCACATCCTTCATCCTGACATTCCTTTCTCCTGATGGGTGTCTTTGCTGGTCTCTGTTCTGGTAGGGCACTCCCAGACAGAGAGTTTGGCAGAGAGGAGCAAATCATCCACCACCGAAGTACAATAATCACTGTTTCCACAGTGATTTGTGAACTGTTTTACAGGTGTCCCCCGAGGAGAGGCCTCCTGTCAGAGGAACATCCAAACACACAGGCATGTCCAAGGGAAGCGGTCAACGAGGAGAGCAGAAGGGAAATTCCAGGGCATGGTAGAAGATGTGAGTAAAGCTACAGTGCTGTAACTCCACCTGTGTGGATGTAATTCCCCCCAGGGTGCACATTTGCTTAGGGAGGTGCTGCAATCTCACAGAAATTAATTATCAAAGGTTGGGGAGAGTTTTAATTTCTTTTAAAAGAATTAGAAGCAGTGTGATTTCTGTGAATTTTAGGGGAAGTTAGGATACAGTTGTGGGATTGACTTCTGAATTTGATGGATTGTCACACAAGGATCAAATCAAGCTGAAAGAAATTGAAGTTGTAGCTGTCATGTGGAGTATGACAGCTGTAACTGCAGAGAGGGATGATCCAAATGGCTTGCCTTCAAACCCCTTCATTTTCCTGCTCACTTGAATCTGTTTGGACAATCTCAGGTCATCTGCTCTGTTACCTGCCACAATTACCTGTCATGGAGAATCTAGAGTCAATTTTACAGAGGGAGCAGCATTCCCAAAATATCTTAGTGTTGTTCCAGCGTACGTGGAAGAATCCCCGGAAAAAAAAAGATCTTTTGTTCTCTAGGCATTTCTTTATGAAAAGTTCGAGCTTGCTCACTTACAGGGTTTAAATGATGTCTATTTATGCAGCATTTGTATCAGAAAGCATTTACACACAGAACGTCCCCAGGTAGGGTTGCCACAAATGCCTTTTTGTGCTGGAGTCTATTGTTCAGTCCCTTTCCTTTGAGTGCTGTATCCCTGGATCCCTGACAGTCCGTGTCTGTGGGCCGGTGTGCAGCCAGGCTCGCTGTGGGGGGGAGCATGCAGAACGTATCTGACATCCCCGGGAGATCAGGATTGCAGGGATGCAGCCTGTGTCACCGAGCACGTACTTGAAACTGTTCAGTGCAGTATTGAGATGTCTTGGAACAATTTTGGGACACTGTGCTTTCTTCCAGCATCACTCCACTCTTGTGAAGGGGGTGGCTGAAGGGGGCAGGAGGATGAAAGAGCGAGGAGAACTTTCGCAGGAACAATGTTCATACATTTAGTGGCAGAAGAGATTGTCACAGAATGTTCAAAGGCACATTTCTGCCTGATTTTCATGTTATTAGTGAAGCTAAAATAATGATTCTAGTTTCATTTCTAATAATGGTTATAAGGAATGGACCAGATTCCTGTTATTGGGGTATTTTTATACCTCCCCAAATGGAGCTCTAAGTGGGTGCAAATTACCTCTGTAATTCACAGGTGTAAGTATCTGCATCCCATTATTAGAAATATTTAAAAGAAGGGTTGGTGGAAAAGCACTTGCCTGAGCAGGGCTCACTGCAAATTAATTATTCCCAAACTTCTACTTTTATTTTTTCTCCGCCCTCCTTCTAGAAAACAGTGGAGAGAAGCTGATGCTAAAGAAATGTTGATTTCCTGACCATGGAGACTTGAATTGTGCTTACACTTGAACAGCTTTGGTGAGTGTTTCCCTCCCAACTCAGTCCACATGCCTCAGCTGGAACTGTGAGTCTGGGTGGAATCTCTGCTTACAGCCCTTAAGTCCTTATTAACTTTTACTCAACACTTCCTTAAACAGGTTAAGATCAAAATGAGCTGAATTTGCCTTGTTTGATGTGTGAGTGAAACCTTGAGTAGCTTGTGCTGTGACACGCAGGGGTTTGTGAGCACCCAGGGGTGCCGTGCCCGTGCCAGGGACCACACTGGCAGCCTTGGAGTGGCAGCTCTGCCTGCCCTGCTCAGGGGCAGCCATTCTGTCACGAGCCAGAACTCAAAGCCAAGTCAGGTCATCGTGTTTCCAGCTGCACACACATTCTCCTGCTGCAGCTCCCACGTGTGTACTCGTTCTTGGAGGCAGCTGGCTGGAGGAGAATGACTTTGCAGCAGCGTGGCATATTTAGCCCAAGGCAGTGGCACACGTCAATGGGTCAGACTGCAGCTTGGGCGGCCTTCTCCTAAACCTGACCCTCGTGCAGAGCTGTTCCTGCTGTGGATGGATGCTGCTGGAGGCCCTGCACTGCTCCTGGCTCTTGTCCCCACAGAGCTGCCACATGCAGAGGGACAACGTGGGGTAGCTCCAACCTTGTCCATGGGAGCCAGAGGGTTTCCTTTGCAAGGAAGGGAGGGGACAGGAGGGGTCTGCACAGGAGGGGAGCCAGAAGGGCACAGGGCAGTGCAGGTTTGTGTGTATTTCTAGGTGGGGTGCACTTGGTGTACTGAGCTGGAATCCCACCAAAAAGCAGCTCTGAGACATGATCAGTCTGCAGTGTCGGGTAGGGCTGGCTGAGGTCACTGAGCCTCATGTCTGCCCCATTTGAAGTTGGTCAGAATCCGAGGACAGAAAATAACACACGATTGTCATCAGCATTTTTCCAGTCTTTGTCAATTGACAGCTCAAAATGAGGAAGGCTGAGTAGCACTGCTCTCATTCCCAGTGGAAAATAACCTCATGCAGCCAAGATGGTCATGAGGGGGGAAAGAAAAGAGATCCCTCACAATTCTTGTCCTCCCTATCACCTGTATAGAAATGCACATCCAGCTGTTCCAAATGGCAATATTCCCACTTAGAAGTGTTAGCTGGCAACAGCAGTGGGGCAGTGCTAAAGAAATGATGGATTACTAAGTTATAATAAAAGGATTATAGAGCTCTCTCTTCCTTACAGCCAGGAATGAATTCATGCCTGTACGTTCTGGTACCCAGTGATGGTAAAGATACAGAACCACAGAGCTTCATTAATGTTGCTGCACACAGAAGTTGCCTGTTTGAACTTGTAATATCCCAGCTGGTGTGTCCATAGAGTTACAGGGGAGGGGCAAACAGAGTAAATTCTGTTCTATGAAAGATGACCAGAACCTGAGGACAGTTTTCCAGATGAGCTGTGTTACAGACAGGCTTGAAAGACAGAGTTCTAGAAACATCAAGAAGGTGAGAAAACCTACTCAAGACAGTCAGTCCTGTGAGCTTCCACTGAAAAATGATTTCTTTTCACTCTGGGATGCTACTTCTGCATCTTCAGTGTCCAGTGAACCAGGTCCTGAGGTTTTGATTCAGCCCTTGCTCATGTCTGATTCAATCAGACTCCCACGGAATGCTGTGAGAAAAAATGAGTGATAATCTGTCATAAAAATTCCTGAGGTGTGCATGCAGCACAGTTAGAGATCTGTTCTGTCTGAGCCAAACTGCACAAGTCCCTATAACTTTTGAGACCCTCTGGAACCGTGTGAAGGGATTTCAGGGAATATTGGCCATGTGGCAGACATTACCTTTATTCTTCACACACCAGGGCTTGAAACTCAGAGGAAAGACAGGTAGAATCTGGCTTTGGAGGGGTCAAAAAGAGAACTAAGTCTTACTTCCTGGCTGGTGCAGCAAATGTCTGTGGAAGAGAGGGATTACAATTATGTCACCTGGCCATTAGGGCCTCCTGCAGGTACCCATAAGGGCTGTGGGAATGAATGCAAGGAGCTGGATGACACTGTCCAGACAGAGCATTTATGTCTGGATTGATTTCCACATGGAAATTCGCCCGAGTTCCTTTTTCCCAAGACTGCCCTTCTGGGAAAACTCACTCCAGTGTCTGATCATGCTGACCTAATCTTCTGCAGCCTTCATACTGCAGCCCCTCCTGTTGTGACAGAGTGGGAAAGGGGGTTGATGCATCGTTTTCTCCTGAAGTGTCACTTTCCTGCTTTTTATCATTTCCCCTTTCTGGGGGCAATGTAATATTGAGTTGCACTGGACCATGACCTTAGCGAGAAGGAGTTAAATAAGCTGGCTCCTGCCTGGAGTGAGGGGTGTGCAGCTTCTCTCCCCCACGTTCTGCCTGTGCTCTTTATTTCTCATTGCAGGATTTATGCTCAGCAGCATTACTGAGTCTCCTGTGCTGGTTTCAGCTCCAGCTGCTCCCATCTGCACAAGGGGATACAATTCTGTGCTGTGCTACTTCTCCTGAAACAGCAAATTTTAGTGTAAATAAATTCCCACGTGAGAAACACACAAGAGAGGAGTTGGAGCAGACAAGTAGGGAGGTCTTAAGCGTTCCCAAAAATTCCTGAAAGCTCTCAGGGATTGCCTTTTTACAGCAAACACTGTTGGAAACTGGGAAATACTTGACAAGAACAACTCCACAGACCCCCTGGGAATGCCCATGAACCACTACAAAGAATTCAGAGAACTTCGCTGGGTGGTGATTACTGCAAATGAGGAGGGATTATCTGTTACCTCAGAGTTTGGGTGAACTTTAATTACATAGCACAGAATGCACAGTTTAAAACAGAAGTTCTGTGAGATGCTTTCCATATATACATTAACCTTGATCCAATTAGAGCATTTCATATATTTGACATTTAAGTTAGACTTTATTTAATAACACAGCTTAGAATATCATTTGAGATCAAAGATGCAGTCTTTGAATCTTTTATCATCCTTTTAAACCTCTTCAAGCCCTTGTCAGTGCCTTAGCATTCTTTTAGGACTAGGCTGAAGCACATGCAGAAATCGCCAAGGTTTTATTAGAAATGATTGCTTGTTTCCATAATGAAATGTAAGAAAGGTAACACAGTGGCCTAAAAGTAGGTGAGAGACTGTAAGACTCCCTGTTAAAAATAATAAACACACTGAGTCATTAAGGCCTGTGTGAGCTCATCAAGTGGAGATTAGACAAGAAAAATGCTGACTGAATTCCAGTGGCAGGTACTCCAGCTCTCCAGAGGGCAGGGGTATTTTAAAAAGAGGAGTTTTTCTTCCTTATGAAGGCCTTTGTCTGTGTTGCTGCTCCTGCCGAGTCCTGTCCATGCAGTATAGAACTGTGATGTGCTGTGGAACAAACAAAAAGTACACAGAAAATGTGGATTTTAAAGAAGTCTCTTCTACTCTCCAGGCTTATTTCAGTTCTTGTTCATACGTGATTTTGCCACAGAACACCCTCTGTTCTGGGGTCCCAAGAGGAGGGCAGAGCTGCTGGCAGTTGTGCTTTGCTTTAGGAAGACACGAGAGGGCTCAGAGGCATCCGTGGACACCTGGATCTGGATGTACAACCATCCCCTGGGCACTCGGATCTGCCATGAGAAGCTGCTGCCCTTTGCCAGAGCCCTTGGGGATGGGGAGGGAAGAGAGATGCTTCAGGACATTGTTCTCCTGAAACAAAGGGGAGTGCATTTAAAACAAACACTTTTTTACATGGCTAAACTCCCCCAACTGCCTCCAGAACTTGCACAATGCAGGCATCTCTGACTTGGCTGAGAGGATTTTTTAAGAATCGACTTCACAAATCGGTTTTGTTTTGCTCTTGCTGGAGGGTGAACAGTAGGAATGCCACAATGGAACAAAAGGGAACACTCCTCCAGCCAAACTGCTCTCCAAGCCCTGCAAACCCACTCAGGCCAATTCACAAGCAGCAGCAGAACGGAGAGAAAACGTTTTAACTCCAGAGATCCCTGCAGTATTGATCTGCGGGCAGGGTTCGGGAGACAGAAAGTGGTTCACTGATGAAAGCATAGGTCAGTGCTCCACTTCAGGTGCTGCAGTTCAAAGCACACCTGAGTGAGCAGGTTCCCATCCCACAGCCACGGGCACAGCGAGCCTGGCTCTGCTTCAGAAACAAGGCCAGAGAAAACATCATGAGACCCATTACTCAACAGAACCTGCAATCCAAGTAAGTGTGTCACAACAGGTGTGTCAGTGTCACCTCTAATACACACGGCATAGGAAGGAACTCGGCCTCTCCTCTTGATTCCCATGGGCGAGCTGGAACCTCAGTAAATGATCTCCTTATCTCTGGATGCAGAAAACAGGCTGAGTGTCACATTTTTACTGATAAAGTAACTGAAAGGGAAGGTATAGGCACTGCATCTTCCAGTTACTCATCCTTGATATAAGAACATGAAGAAAGAAAAAGACTTTGATTAGGCTCTTCAGCATCTGTGTGTAGTCCTTAATCTTCCCATTCTTGGGGATTTTCCCTTTCCCTAACTTTGCATAGTGAGGCTCTGAGGAATTAGATCATTTGTTCACTCTATACCAATCTTGTATATGTTTGATTTTTGTTACTTTGAATATTCAGGTACATAAGACTTGGGGGTAAAGTTCAGTGACTGCCTGAATGTCGTCAAGGTATCAGTGAAGATACCGAGTGTACAGGATCGTGCAAACCCCACGCGGTGGTGGCAAAACACCTCAGGGTGACCCACAGGAGAACAGCTGGAGCCAGGTTCAGAAATAGGTGTACGAGTTCTTTCCTTTGCCACTCAGCCATGTTTGGAGGTCACAGAAGTATCTTACAGGGCAAAGAAACTACACCCTTTAAAGCAGCTTTAGCAAAGCAGCAGCAGCGCTGCTGAATTCAAGCTGTGTGTGTTGTGCTCGTGTCCCGTGTCTGGGAGGGGACCCACGGCTGCCTGGTGTCACCGTGGGAAGGCCATTGTCCCCCGGCAGTGCGGGTGCACAGGGGCCCGAGTGTAGGGAGGGTTCTGGGCTACGGGAGGGAGGGCAGAAATCTGACCCAAAAGTGTGTGCCACAGAAAGCGAGAAGAATTAGCAAGGTGTCACTTTAGATGTTTGGCAATAAATAAGTGTCTGATTTCTTTACGTTTTGTCAGTGTGGTGTCCCCTGGCACCGGGCACAGCGGTGCCCTGGGACACTGAGGACACCCACGGCTCACTGCCGGACTAACCTGACCAGAAAGGACGTGAGGGAGCTCAACCCCTCAGCTTTTACCTGCCTAGAGCCTCCTTCGGCTCAGGCACAACGGTGGCAGCCGGCCGCTGGGCCGGGCCGGGCGGGGATGTGCAGCTGTCCTGCCGGGGATGTGCCGCTGGGCTGGGCAGGGATGTGCCGCGGTCCCGCCGGGGATGTGCCGCGGTCCCGCCGGGGATGTGCCGCGGTCCTGGGCGGGGATGTGCCGCTGTCCTGCCGGGGATGTGCCGCTGTCCTGCCGGGGATGTGCCGCTGGGCTGGGCAGGGATGTGCCGCGGTCCCGCCGGGGATGTGCCGCGGT
>VZTA01019658.1:80463-92009 GCA_013398855.1 Mohoua ochrocephala
GCTGTCCTGCCGGGGATGTGCCGCTGGGCTGGGCAGGGATGTGCCGCGGTCCCGCCGGGGATGTGCCGCGGTCCCGCCGGGTGCAAACGCGGGGCAGCAGCTCCCTCTGCCGCCAGGAGCCGATGCCGATCCCGGCCCGGCCCTGCGCTGCCAACGCGCCCGGGCTGCGGCAGCTCCGGCGCTCGAGTCCCCCGCGTCCGTGCGGTCACTGCCCCGGCCGGTGGCCGCAGCTCCCCCTCCTCGCTGCTCCCCAGCACAGCCTTCAGAGCTGCTGGAGCTGGAGAAACCCACAGGAGCTGGTCTGTCCTTAGTCCAGTTTCTTCAGTTCAAATGGAATTTTAATTGTATTAACATTAGGACAAGCATGCTTTTTGTACTATTTCCCCCCAGTTCCCTGGTGGTTTTAGCACCTCATGCTACAGAAGTGACCAGTACAGTTCTGATCGTTTCTCACTCAGTGTGTTGCTTGGCTTAAAATTGCCTGTAATTATCACTCCTCATTTTCCACGGAGCACAAGCCTGGTCTGGACCCTTAGGAAAGAAACAAAACCTTTGAGGACTTGGTGCTGAAGGCACTGGGCATTCCATGTGCTTCCAGCAAAGCAGCCAGAGGCTGCTGACTTTGTCCTGTGCTTGCCTCTTTCAAACTCAAAGAGGGGAAATTTGGGTTAGAGATTGGGAAGGAATTGTTCCCTGGGAGGGTGGGGAGGCCCTGGCACAGGGTGCCCAGAGCAGCTGTGGCTGCCCCTGGATCCCTGGCAGTGCCCAAGGCCAGGCTGGACATTGGGGCTTGGAGCAGCCTGGGACAGTGGGAGGTGTCCCTGCCCATGGCAGGGGCGGCACTGGGTGAGCTCTAAGGTCTTTCCAACCCAAACCATGCTGTGATTCTATGACTTTAAAGTCTATAAAGGATCGAGATGTGATAATAATAATAATAATAATAATAATAATAATAATAATAATAGACAGAGCAGAGATCTTACCTCCAGAATCATTTTCCTCTTATGCAAAGGGAAAGAACCTGGTTCTTCTTAAAATGCCCTTTAGTGTTGACATTTAGGGGCATTTATTTAACCTCTCCGAGGCCTCAAAAACAATTTGCACAGTAAATTTCACCCTTTATATTTCCAGCTCACATCAGTGCACTTGTAAGGAATACGTAGGTTTCTGCTTGAAACTTTTTGGTGTTATCGTACCTTTTTTTTCCCTATTTGCTTGTGTTTTTCTGCTCTCAGTCATAGTATGAACCTAATTGTTACAGAAAGCATATTCACTACATGAAATTTTAAATTTAGGTGTACAGATGAAAATGATTTTGTGAGAAACACTTATATGCTTCCAGGACCTTTCCCTGGGTCCTGTCGTGGACACCAGTGGTGTATCTGGAAAAAATGGGTGCCTAAAACCCACAGGAGCCGGTCCATCCTTAGTCCAGTTTCTTCAGTTCAAAGCAGGTTTTTCACACTGTGTGCATTTATTAGCAGTCCTTTAAAGCACCATTAGTCTTTGCTGTGATTGCTGCTCCCCTTCTGTGGCATTCCAGCTGCTGATTCACTGCTAAAGAGCAGGAAAATGTGCAGGAAAATCATGATCAAACACCCGCTCCGGAAAATACACAGAGGAAATACTTGAACTGAGCAGACACTGAGAAAGAAGGTATTCCACTTCATACTGTGTCAAAATGTCATTCTTATTTCATTATATAAAGTTAAACATAAGAAGTGTGTGGTAAAATGACTGAAACCACTTGCCATTAGCCATGCTGATAACTGCACTGATTCCAGAGGAAGCACTTAAGTAATTCCATTGAGTTTAATAGGCTGGTAATCAACAGTGATTGCAGCTCAGTCTGGAAAGGAGTGTACCTGATTTGTTACCGTAATGAGGTCTGTACAGCAACCAGAGGAAACATCCCCTTGCCCTGTCTGGGGAATGTGTGGTAGTGAATTAGTTACTGATTGAGCTGGAGAGTGCAGCCTGGGGCTCTGCTGCCACCAGTGCCACCCTTTCTCCATCTCCATCCATCCCCTGTGCTGCTTCTCACTGCTGAGAGACGAGGTTTCTGTGCTTTCCCATCAACAGCTTCCACGGCTCCACGTGAAAGTCGCTGTTATCCCTGTCCCTGGATCTGCGTGTGTGGGAACAGCAGCCTGCTGGGGCCAACCAGCTGAGCAGAGAAGCTTTTTTGCCTCAATTGCTACTTGTCATTTT
Organism: Mohoua ochrocephala; assembly: GCA_013398855.1. Lineage (NCBI taxonomy): Eukaryota > Metazoa > Chordata > Aves > Passeriformes > Acanthizidae > Mohoua > Mohoua ochrocephala. The sequence goes on from VZTA01019658.1 coordinate 82,675, forward strand.
TCAGTCATTCTTTCCCTTCAGGACTTTGGAGTGAAGCTTCTTCATGGAACATCCCCATTTTACCATTTCATCATGAAAATGGATGTGAGCTCCATCATATCCAGTGGTGGTGTGTCCCAACCTTAGCTGTCATTTCTTCACACCTTGGAAGGGGGGACTGAGGGCAGAACTTGGCTCTTTTAGCACAGGCATGTGAGCAAGAGCTGTGGTTTTTGTGACTCACATCTATTTATTTTTCTTTGTACATGCAGTTATCTTGCATATTTCTGGTGCCAGGCTTTCTGCTCGAAGCAGCTGAGCAAGAACAGAGACATTGAGAGTGGATAAGTTGTATCACCAGTATAAATTTACAGGTAATTAAGGGAGATGAAAAAAAACAAACCAGAAATGCAAGTTGGAAAATGGGTCCCTATTCTGTGCCAGGAGTCCTGACAATGCATGAAGACAAGGACAAATGTTGCAATAACCTCATGCTCATCAGCCACCAGACTGGGACAGGACTCCAAACAAATGGGAAAGTGGTTTGTGGTGGTGCTTCTCACACCCGAGCCACTGTCCTGAATGTCCCTTCTCCCTCTGCTGGAAGGGAGAGCTGCACAGTGCCAGAGCCTGGGGACGGGTCATGCATTAATAGCAGCTCCACAGGAGACCAAGGTTGCAATTTCATAAAGGAAAATCCTTCAGTATTCCCAATGACAACTTGCTTTGTCCTTAATTTTTGGGGGGTTTATTTATTATTTCCTAAATAAATTCAGTTAAGTAGTAAGGATTTCCCTATTTTGGAAAATCTCAGGGCCTCTTCCAAATTCTGTTATAATTAGTTCAAGACTATCTCCAACTGTTTTCCTGAGAGGAAACCTTTCCTTGGCTGCAGGAATGTTGGCTCCACTTCCCTGGAATCTTTTAGCAGTGTGATATCTCCTGACAGGATGCAGGTTTCAGAGCGATTGCTCCAGGCTCTAGCAGAGCAAGATACAGGTCTGGGAGCCATTTCTGGCACTGCTGCATGTTCTGGGAGCTTTGTCAAAGATTGGGTTCCTTGATTCCAGGGGCTGAACTTTGGCTCCAGAAGTTGTTTTGATGTTCTCACTGCGCTTTTAGGGACATTATCCTATGTTTGAGGAGGTAAAAATAGAACAAAAGCAGCTCAGGATTGTCAAGAAGGACTAAACTTGATACATCGGGACTGAACAAGGCAGAAGTGCAACACAGTCCTGTCTCCCCAGCCCTCACCGATCCCAGCTTTTGGCAGAGGTCACTGTGTGTGATGGAGATGAATGTTTATTTAATTGTTCTGGTTTAACCTTTCCTGAGAAGTGCTGGGCTGTCCTGAACGTGTGACGTCAGCCTCGCTGTCTGAACTCACCGGTGAAAACAAAGAGAGAGCCATGAACTGGGCACCCCTGAACAGCCATAAAAGCAACAACTGAGGTGGATATGAGCAGAATGAAAGTTCAGATTCTTAAAGGATATAATGTGAGACCCCGTGAAGCTTTGATTTTCTTCCTTTGATCGTACCAGAACCTCCTCTCACACACTGCAAATTCTTCTGTAATTTTGTCTGAACAATCCCACTTGAAATCCCAACAAGCGCAGATGTTCGGGCAGATTTCAGAGCGAGAATGAATAATGAAAGTTCATTATGCTCTACAATGTCCCATTTAGAGCAGTCAGCTCGTTCTGAGCACTGGTTTGAGCTGTAGTGGGTTCTGGGGCTTTCTGAACGGGTTACAGTACAGAAGATGACCACGGGTACTTCTTTCTCCTGCTGGTTGTCATTAACAGGGAAAGGTTTCCTCCTTGGGAAGGTGCTCGGAGGTCTCTCTGCATTCAGCAGGAGGGTGTGACTGTCAGAGGTGACAGAAGGTCTTTAAAACTTCTCATCCTGTGGCCTGAGGTGGAAATGCTGATTTCTGATGGCAGTTTCCTATTCCAGGGGATTCTGTACAGCAGCTGTGGCTTCAGGCAGCCCCTGTCGCTGTTGTCCGTGTCCGTCCCCTCGTGGCAGTGCCCTCATGTGCACATGGCAGCTCTGCCACTGGCTGTCCTCACCCTGAGTGGATCTTACCTGAAAACAGGTAAGAAAATGAGGCGTTATGGGAAAATGAGTGTGGAGGAAGTTAAGAAGTAAAAATGTCCCCCTGTATTGCTCTTACCCTAATCCAGGCCCTCCTTGGGGTGTTGTGGTGATGTAGGGAGAGACCCCCCTGTCTGCTCCCGTCCAGCGTGTGAGCAGCGAGGAAAGAAGGAAAAATCCATGGAAATGACTTCATTGTTTCCTACCCATGATGTAAGGACAGTCGTTTCATCCTTGAGCTTGGAGAACGCAGTTTATAAAGGCAGGGTGGGTTTTCTCCTGGGAAAACAGTAAATAAGTGAAGGATCTGTCTTTCAGTTTTTGTTAGCATGTTGTGGGAAATTGAATTTTCCTGACGTAGGTTTTGCTGGGCGGGGAGGCGGAGGGGAGCAGACTGTGAGGGTGGTGGGAGCAGCAGCTCCCTCGCCGTGTGCGGATCCTTGGAGTGCAGCTCTCGGGGGAACAGTGAATTTCCCACTGACGTCAGCCCACGGACGTCACGCTGACGCATCTGCCGGCCATTAACCACACGGGATGGATCATTACTCTTCCAGCAGGCAAGGACTTCTCTGTGAGCCCTGAGCGTGAAGACAGGGGTTTGTTCATTTGCACTGCAGATGTTCCTTCTGTTGTTTCACCTGCAACTTGTTTCGCAACTTGCAGTTGTGTTGGGACAACGTGTGCCATTTTCTGTGCCTTTGGGAAGCCGCTGACTTCATTTGTTTCAGATTGGGATATAATTTCCACTGGAATTTGGCTTCGTCGTTTTGTTGCCTTTTTCTACTTCGATGTCTTTTCTCTCAAATGTCTTCCTAACATTTTTACAGACCAGTATTTATTGTCTGCTCGTGGCTGCACTTGCAGTAAGTGCCCAATGTACGCCACAGAGAGTTGCTGCTCTGGTCCTGATTTGCTGTTTGATTGAATGTTTTTCAATGGAGATAAGCAGGCATTTAAGATTCCTGCTACATCTGTAAGTGGCCTTGGCAATGCTCAGCGCTAAATCCATCCTGTGCTTAAGCAGTTCACAGTTACCATTGTCATGGTGACCTTTGCTGTTGTCCTCATTCAAATCTGCCAGGAGATAAAGGGTGTAACAGTTCTGAGAAGCTGAGGAGAATAAAAAATGCTCATTAATATTTCACTGAAGAGTGGTGAATGAAATCACACAGTTACTCCCATGGATTCTCTTATCAGCAGGCAAAATGGAGTGGATGGATCCTGGCACTGGCAGACGTTTTCTTGTAGGAAGAATTCGGTAACACCTTCTGTTTGAACAGATTTGTGGGGGTTTTAAGAGACTTGTTTTCATTGAACAAGGAGCTGTGCCAAATTTGACCAGCTCCCAGTTTCCCCAGTGCCTGTTGCTGAAGGTTAGAGATACCCAGTGAGTGATACCAGAACATTGCCTTAAGATCTTTGTTCTGTTTTAATTGAAATTGAGGACTGAAGGGAGGCTGGGCATTGTCAAAGAAATAGGAGCTTTACTGTCTCCAAATAGGATCGCAGATAGGACACCGTTAGGGGCTCAAAGACCAGTGATATCTTCACTGTGAAAAGGCTTCTGGCAGGTCTTTCAGGGGCAGTGATATATGAGACATTAAAATAATAACAGAATCTGATTCAGGAGCCAGCTCGATTTCAGAACACTGTGCTGCTGGATGTTGTCAGGCCCCGGTGGAGTGCAGGCACAGCAGTGAATAATACAAAATCTGTAATAAAAGCGCTGGTAAAATGGCCAGGAAAACAAAATTACTGCACCTTTTCCTAGAAAATAAATCTCTTTTCTGTCCCCTAAGGCTTGTTTTCTGCCATTTGTGAGAAAGAAAGGCCCATTTTGCCATCTAATGCAGCTTACTCCAAATGAGTTTCAATTTTCTCTAGATTATGAAATTTTTTGCAGATCCTAACAACTTCAGGAATTCCAGTATAAAAGGCTTTTGATGGGATACTGAAAATGGGGTTGTCTAACTTAGGCTCAGAGTCTAACAGTAACCTACTTGTGCAGGCCCGATGCATCTGGCAGCATCAAGGCATGTAATCCTGGGCAAAAAGGGTTCCAGGTGATTAAAAATAATGCTAGCACCCCAGGCCCTCACCCCAAAAATAAAGCCATCATTTTGGGCTTGGAGTTAATAGTTTATCTCTCAGGTTAGTAACTGTAAGCTAAAGAAAGTTGCATATTCGCATTCATTTTTGCACACATAGCAGTGAAGTTAAATTTAGTTTATAAAAAACCCCCTAAAAAATACTATGTAAGCATACAAATCAGGCTGTTTTGTGAAGCTCAGTAAACATAAAGGAAGCAGCATTTTAATCAAAATGAGGAATTGCATCCTAATCACCTCTCAGCACATGCATATTTCATAAGTACATGTTCTGCAAAGCAAACGCTGTGTAAGGGGCTGCTGTTCCTCAGCTCCTCATCTCCTCAGCTTTCCCGGCACAAACTCGGCTGTCTCTGCAGAAACCCAGGACAGTGGGAGCCACGCTTTTTAATGGATGTGGGAAATATTGGATAAAATAAAACAGAGTAGCAGCCGTGCAGTGGTGAGGAACACAGACCACTCCGCTCCCAGAACAGCTGCTGCTCCCTGCCTCTGGAATCTGCAGGGCAGAAGCACTTGGGTGCCTCTTTGTCCCCAGGTAATGCTCACATGAGGGCTGTGGAGCTCCCTTGGAGGAACAGGTTGTGCTCTCCAGCTGGAGATGATGCGCAAGGAGCAGGGGAGGTCCCAAGGAAGCGGCAGAACCTTCAGGTGCAAACGCAGTGTGTGCATTCCAGAAACATCCCGAGCTCCGGCACCTGCCAGAAGCTGGGATGTTAACCTGACAGGCATGACAGGAATCAGAGGACACAAGTGCACAAGGTATGAAAGGCACTTTAAAAAGAAGTGGACAATTCCCCAGAGATTAGATCTGACAGCTAAAGAATCCTGATGCTCATTCAATGCAAAGAAGGACGTGAGAGGCTGACACAGCCTGGCTCCCATAAAGTATTAAACCCTATTCTTGTAATGTCAGGTAATGTCAGTGTTTATGGCGTGATTCAGAGAAAATCAGTCCTGTGAGTCAGGGTGGTTCAAGGGTCTTGGAGGTTGAAAGGGATAGTGATTAGTCCTGATGATCCAGATGATCACACTGTTACCTTCTGGTGCGTGCTCATTTATTGCCTACATAAAGTTTAATAGGGATTGAAGGCCTGGTTAATGCCTGGTAGACAGTGTGAGATCACTGCTGTGAACAGCACTGTCAGTACTGCTGGGGGGTCAGGAGAACCCCCAAATTCATTTCCAGCTTTCTTTGGTGTTAGTAGGAAGGGTTGCGGTGCCTTTTCTCCTCAGAACAGAGCTGGGCATTCTCACAGAAACTGAAATTGATGGAGTTTCTACAAACTGAGACCCTGATCCATTGTTTCTGTGATATGTTTTAACTAGACAGTGATAAGTAAAATTAGTTTTTTCATGGACTTTACTGAGCAAATCCCCCGTGTGTTTCACTGGGACAGACACCCTCTGTGTTCACGTGCAAATCTGAAACACACACACAGGGATGGAGGGCAGAGCAGAGAGAAGGAGTTTGTGATTGCAATCATGAATGTGTCTAAACTTTCGATTAAAATTCTCTCCTGATAGTTTAAAAACTGCTCTGGATGCAAGAGAGCGTGGAGGCAATCAAGAGGATTTCTTCTTATATTATTGTTAAACAAGTCAGCCCGAAATCTGCTCCCTGTGCACCTCAGCAGAGCACCCTGTGACTGTGCTCACTGATCCACACTGCCATCCCCAGGAGGGGACTCATTGGTACTGGGGTTTGACTCTCCAAGCACATTCCTGTTGCCTAGGAAAACACATGGATCACGGGCATCTTCAGTAGGTGCTTCCTGGCTTTTTCGAGTGTCGTGTGGTAGAAAAAATATCGATGATCCCTTCAGGCTCCCAGTGTGATGTGTGTGCTGCTGCTGGGCCCAGAGCCAGCCCAGGCACAGACCTGCGTTCCCATCCTGGTGGTGGCCAAGTGTGTGAGGGGAATTTGGCACTCCTGGTGTCCAAATGCAGGCTGTGGATTTCCCAGCCCTTCGTGCCTGGAGCTTCCGCAGTGAGCCGGGGCCAGAACCCAGTGCCCAGGTTTGCAGTAGCTTTGCAGGGATTTAATGGGAGATATTCCAGCCTTGTGCTGCAGTGCAGAAGGGCCCAGGGTCTGTCTGTCTGTCTTTCCTCCCCAGCAGCTCTGAGCTGCGCTGGGGGTTGAGCTGCACACGCTGAGCTGTCCTCAGGCCAGGGTGAGGGGACTGTGTGTGCCCAGGGTGAGGGGACTGTGTGTGCCCAGGGTGAGGGGACTGGTTGTGCCCAGTGACAGCTGTTCTACCAACAGTGACACTGATGGAGACTCCACTTCCCTGTGAACACAGAGTCCAGTTTGTCATCAGCCTCAGGGAATAAGATAAACACATGAACTGAAAAGATTCAGTGTTTGAAAATACTCTGGCTCCTTCTCAAGCATTATTTCTTTTATCTTTCTGTGAAACCTTCATCTCCGAGGGAGTGAGCCATGGTTTCCACCTAGGCTGATGAAGAAAGATGTTTATGGCAAGGCTTTCCATAGTCCCTGGTATCCTGCTGACACACCATGTCCAGCTTGTGCTGGCACTAAGCCTGGCTTCTGCAGTCTCTGTCACAATCTGAGTCTCAGAAACCGCAGATCAGAGAGGCTGCAACTGTCACTGCAGTTGCAAGGCTGTTTGCTAAGTGTGATTTTATCTTGTTTGGGAGGCTTCCCCTCACAATCTCATTAAAATATTCATGAGTTCTTTCTCTTGACTGGAATCATTAATAAATGCTTGATGTCAGTGGCATAGCCTTGCACTTCCTTTCTGGATGGATTTTTTAATATTCCACATGTTCCCAATTTGATACCTCCTAGTCAGGGTGCAGCCCCAGGGCAGAGCTTTGTCTTGCCCGGTGTCCATCCCTGAGCATCGCTTCCTCAGACACACGAGGGACTCTGTGCTCTGGAGAGTGGTGACACTGCCAGGGCGCTTCCCAAGACACAGATTCCCAGGAATTACAGCTGGTGGCAGCCCTGGAGCCCCGCTGCAGCAGCCCTGCCCCAGGCTGAAGGTTCCCCATCAAATGCAGGGTGTAGGTAAGAGCAGTGCTAACCAGCATTGTTCTTACACAAGTTCCTGGTCCTCTAGAGGAAGAATTTGGTTCCAGAGCTTTCTATCTGTCATTAAAACTAGATTTGATCACAGCTCATGGGGCTTAATTTCCCAATCTGCTCGCTCTGCCTTCCTTGGAACTGAGTGGGAGAGAAGGTGATGGGGAAGTAAAGATGGAGCAATGAAGGGCTGAGACAAGCCATGGCAGAGCTCTTGGGAATACACAGCAGGCAGGGAAATGTGCACATTTTACACATGGCTCTTGCAGCCATTCATTTTATCGTTATTGGAGAAAGTTCCATATACACAGCAGATTTTCTGCTGCTTCCAGATGGGGTCACAGCTGGGTCACTCCAACCATATGCCATCTTCCTTTTTTATTCCCTCCCTTCAGAAAGGGATAACTGTTTCTTCAGCAGGCTGGATTCTACGTTGAACCCTCCCTGTGCAGTGTCCCACAGTGGTGTGGTGTTACAGACTGCACAACATTGGCTTTTTCTCCAACATGCCACAGACATTTTGGGGCCTCCAGAGCAGGAGTGGTTCCGAGCAGTGTGGCTGGGTTTGCTCGGTGATGGGTGTGACCTCACTGACACGCTGGGTTACAGGTGTTCTACTGCTGCTGCAGCGACACAGCAAAACCAAAATCACTCACCTCATGCTGGGCTCTGTGTGAAGCGAGGCCAGAGGGGAGATCCCATCTCAATGGAACTTCCCTTTGGGACCATTCCTTAGCGAGGAGAATTCACCCCAGGATAAGGAATAAACACATGCACAGCGAAGGACAGTTCTTGTGCTGAGACCTCCATCATGCAGGGGGCCAGTGGCAGAGGAGGAAAGGATCAGGCACTGAGGAACCTACAGCCTCCTGCCTGCCTGGCACAGTCCGGCCAAGGACGCACACAAAGGTCTCCTCCTGTCTCAGGGCTTCTGCACCATCATTACCTGTGCCTTTCTGGCAGAGCTGTTCCTCCATTCTAGCACTGTTTCTTTAGAAAATTCGGGACACGGGGATAGTGATAACCCTGCCCACCTCTCTGCTCACTTACCTGTCCTTGCCTCCCCCAGACCTACCTGAGTCCATGGATTTAGGGGGAAATTGGGAGTGAAATTACAATTGCAAAGTTAGTATTTCTGTAAAGTTTGAAGATTGCAATGTGACCTCATCCTTGAGATCAGAGAATCTATTTCAGGTTCATTTGCCCCAGCCACGGGAGATGTTTCAGAGCTTGGATCTCCTCAAATGTGCAGGTCAGCTCCCTGGAGCACAGCTGTGGGGGAAATCCTGCTGCCTTTGTGGAGTTGCTTGGTTCTTACTGCAATTGAATTCTCTCTTTAATTTTAAGGTGAAACTGATCCTTCTGTACATGTTTTATCAGAATTTATCAGTCATGTTAAAGAAAGATAAATAATAAAGGGAGCTGTTTGAATTCATCCCTCCCAAGACCTTCTGTTCATAACTAGGGAATGACTGGAGGAAATCTCACCATATTGTAAGTTATGATAAAAGCTGCCACAGAGATGGCATGGTGCAGTTCAGATCATAAAATACTCTGTGTGAGAACACAAACTGAAGTAATACATCACCTGCCTTGAATGGGCAAGGCGATAAAAAGTGTCTTTCTTCCCAAGAACACTGATGAGCACTTCCTTCCAAACACAAACAGGAGGCACAGGATGGACTGCTCTGCCCACAGTGCCAGAAAGCTGCAGAGGGGCAGAGGAAGAAAGCAAGCAGGGGCAGGGAGATGTGTGAGGAGGAAGATCCTGAGGGAACTTGCAGGGAGTTGGTGTTGCTCTCTGCCATCGCGGCTGTGGAATGCGGGGTGCCTGTGACGGCTGAGGCTACAGCAGAACAGTGTTTCAGCCCCTGATGAGGCTCGGGTTGGGGTCGTGCGAGGAATGGAAGTTTGCAGAGCCCAGGCTGAGCTGAGCTCCCACAGGGCAGGTGCCGCCGGGCTGCCTCACACAGCTCCCTGCCGCTCCCGAAGGGTGATCCGGGAGCACGGGTGGCAGCGGGGATGCTGGGGGCAGCGGGGATGCTGGGGGCAGAGGGGATGTTGGGGGCACCGGGGATGCTGGGGACAGAGGGGATGC
>VZTA01019658.1:92025-102199 GCA_013398855.1 Mohoua ochrocephala
TGCCAAGCCCGGAGCACGGCAGTGCCGGGGAATACGAGCGTTCCAGCTCGTGTGCGAGCCCTGGAGCAGCTCGGGATTTACGGGAATGACATCCACGGCTGACATCAGCTCGCAGTATTTGCATTGGATTTCGGTGCCGGCTGGGAGGTGTGGCTTAGCGGGGACACTGCTCCAGGCTGCCGATCCAGCCGGGAGGGAGCCGGGGCTGGGAGCATCCTCGCTCCCTCTCTGCCATCCTGCCGGCACCGGCTCCTCCCTCCTGCAGCTCAGGCAGCGCGGGGTGAGTGCCACAGCCTCTCCTAGATGTGTCTGCCCGAGCTACTCCAGCCTGAACGCAGCCCGTGCTCTGCCTTCCCTCCAGCCGAGCTCCTGAGCGAGGCACGGTGCCTGCCATCCGTCAGGGGGGAATGGCATGTGGAGACCTGAGCAGCCTTCACTCACCATCTTCCAGCACGGGAACGACTGTGAAGAATTCCATTTTTTTTCAGCACCTTTGGTACTTCATTGTTGCCTGGCTTTTTGAGAGCACGAGTTCTGATCATTAGGGGTGCTGCCACCTGAATATTTCTTCATCAGATGCCACCAAAGGGAGTCTAGGAAAACAAAGAAACTTGTGATGTGAAGCTGACAGTTTTGTTTCAGCTGGTGAAAACTTGCAGAATCAGGGAGAAGGCAAAGGAAAAAAATGCCCAGAACAATGTCAGTAACTCCTGGTAATTTGTCACTCAATGGGACGAGCTTCTTCACTGAGAATCACAGCATTATGGACAAACCCAGTGAGCAGAGAACTTGGAATGTCTTCCTGTTCTGTTTGACTTTTGCCATTGCAGTCCCAGCCCTTCTGGGCAGCATTTATTCACTAGTTTCCCTGCTGAAACTGCAGAACAAAACCACGGTTTCGATGATTGTGACCTCTTTGGCAGCAGATGATCTGATCAGCATCATGCCAGTGATTATTTTCATGCTCACGCAGTGGTCAAGCGAAGTCCTCCCCCAGCCTCTGTGCACCACCTCAGCGTTTATGTATTTATTCCAGGGCATTTCTAGCAACCTCAAAGGGTCTCTTATAGTTTCTTACAACTTCTACACCCTCAACACGACCGGGACACTGAGCTGCAGCTCCTCCAAGCGCCGCGTGAGCGTGGTATGGGCCATCCTCACCATCTGGACTGTCAGTTTGCTGATGTGCATTTTGCCTCTCTGTGGCTGGGGCAGGTACATCCCCACGTCGTGGGGCTGCTTCGCCGACTGTGCCAGCTCCTACATCCTGTTTGTGTTCGTTGTGTACTCGCTGTGCTTCTCCCTCCTGGCAGTGCTGGCTGTGCCCCTCACTCTGCAGCTGCTGTGCTCAGGTGAGCCGCAGCTGCTGCACACCGAGTACCTGCAGGGCTCCGGAGGCTTCATCTCCCCTGGGACACCACGGGGCTGCGGCGCTGCTGCCCCTCCGCTGTCACTGCTGGACCCTGGGGATAAAACCCTGGAGCCTTTCCAGAACTCGGAGGCAGTTTTTGGGAAGGGTGTGGCTGAGAGCAGCACAAAGAGCAGGAGCTTCACGGTGGGCTTTGCCCAGAAACGATTCTCGCTGATCCTGGCACTGACCAAAGTCCTTCTCTGGCTCCCAATGATGGTAAATTCTCAGATGGCTTCACTTTCCAGTGTTCACTTACATTTCAGTGGGATGTGACCTGTGGGCCATGGATTGAAACAGATCAACGGTGGCCATTGCAGTTGCTCCTCGTAGTGTAGTTGTGCCAGCAAAAGTCCTCTCCAGCAGGTCTGTGTCACTGCATGAGGTTAACTGGTGCCCAGTGGGTTTGGCAGAGCCTGGTTCATCGCTCTGACACTCTCTCATCACATCATCCATGTTGCATGAATATCGGGGGCAGTAAGGCCCCCCTTTGGTACCCAGCTGTGGGACGGGGTCTGCTCAGCATTCTGGGGCTGGGAATTGAGCTAAGGGCCCCTCTGTCCTGTCCTCTGAGACACATCCTTTGGGTTAAAAAATAGGAGTTTGGGAGAAAAATGCAGTTTGGTTGCACCTTTGTAATCCCTGTAGTGCCGGGGTGGGAGGGAGTGCTGTCGTGTGCATGTGTGCGTGTTTGGGAACAGGAACCTGAGGAAGGGATCTGTTGGGAACAGGGCACACGGCTCTGGGGCAGTCACCCCTGCCCTGGGCGTGTGAGGGTGGGGTTCCTTGGTACCACATGGGACTGGCTGGCACTGGGAGCTGTTCAATGGCACCTCACTATATTTAGCTTCTTCAGCGAGGATTTTTCTGAGAAATGCAGCACGAGAGGAGAGCAGTCAGCGTGTTGCCTCTGCTGTCTGTTAGAGCCAGAATTGTTGTGCTCAGCAAACACTAATGACAATCTGTGTCTTACAGTGGTGTCATATTCATAGCGAGATGTTCTCTTTGTTCCTGGAAGCATCTTGTGTGCCCAAAATGATTTAAATTTCAAAATGCTCTGCCTTTCAGATGCAGATGGCTGTCCAGTACATCGCTGGGCTGCAGAGCCTTTCGTTTGAGACCCTGAGCTTCCTGCTGACTGCACTGGCTGCCACAGTCACCCCAGTGTTTGTCCTGTCACAGCACTGGCTCCACTTGCCCTGTGGCTGCATCATCAATTGCAGGAGGAACTCCTATGCAGTGTCTTCAGAAGATGCCAAAAGTAAGTGTGGAAGGGTTGCCTTGGTGTAACAGAGGTTGCCAGACCTTCCCTGGTAACCTTCCTGGCATCTTCTAGAGCCCTGTTTTCCCTTGGGCTCTATGTAAAAACAGCTGGAGGACCGGAGCGGGTCAGGGGGAAGGGACTCACAGGGATCATCTGGTCTCAACTGCAAATGTTAAGGGCTAAATATTTCTGAGGATGTGGGAGTTGTTTCCCATTCTCCGGAGTGAAAATCCTCTACTATCAGTGAACGAATTCCTGACATTCCCTGCATGTTCAGGGAGAAAGAGTTCCTGAATCCTAGAGAAAAGCCATCCTCAGTGCATGGCTTTCACTTGCTTTAAACACATTCTCCAGGTGCAGAATGGCTTGTGCTGCCCCTGGTGCCCTTTTAGCCACTTTCCCAGAGAGAACGACTCCAGTTCATCAAGAAGGCAGCTCCTTCTCAGAAGTCTTTCTTCTCAACAATCCATTCTTTTTATGGAGAGAAAATTGCCTGTTTCCAACAGGAGCTGGATAATTTATTCCATGTTTTAGCATGTCATTTGCATTGTTTGTAATCTTTTTCTTCTCCGTCTCAACTCCTAACACAGTTTCTTTCCTTCCTGCTTAGCCAAGCGCAGTGCTTTTGAGTTCAACCTGTCATTCCAGCAAGGCTACGGAATCTACAGGATATCCCAGGAGAACCCTCCCCACCACAGTGGCGATGGTAAATCCACGTCCTACCACAGCCTGGTGAGCTCTGACTGCGAGGAGCCGGGGCCTGGCAGAGGCAGCGCCGCCGCCGGCTCCGGGTTCCTGCCCAGGGCATTGGGACACGGCGCCCGGGGCACCCCGGGGGGGGCTGGGACAGGCCCCCCATGCCCCCCTCCCGATGGGCCAGGGGTCTGTCAGGGCCAGGAGGGCACAGACTGTGACCCACCAGCATTCCCTGAAGGACCAGAGTGGAGGCTGTCCCACGAGGAAAGCCACAAACCGGAACTCTCGGACTGGGAGTGGTGCCGGAGCAAATCCGAGAGGACCCCTCGGCAGGTAAAAGAGGATTTATTCTTTTCTGAGAATAAGAGTTTCCTTATGAAATAGGAATGATTTTTACTGACATTGATACTTCTATTAGTCCTATTTTTTAGTAAAACTCATCCATGGCATTGAATAATGTTCAGTAACCACAGACCTATTTGCAGGTGCTGATCCTGCAATAATTTCTCACTTGTGTTCTTAATCATGGGGTTTTCTTATTTTGTGTGCACCTGCACGCCTTGTATACGCTAAGAATGAAGTATGAATGATGTTAATTTATCTTAATTAAGAGGAAGTTTCTCTCCAAAAGATGACATTTTCCAGAGAATTCCACTGTGGAATTCAGTGGCCATTGGGCGTTACAGTAGGGGGGAGTGGGGTAAGAGCCCATGCAGTCTGTGAGACCAGAGCTCCATAAGGCTTTAGGTTGGAAGGGATCTCTGGAAGTCACCCCATCCAACCTCCTGCTCCAAGCAGGGTGACCTCAGAGCCAGATCAGCTCGTGCTCAGCCTTTGCACACACACAGGAGATGTAGAAGATGTATTTTGTATTCAAATATGGGAACCTCTCTCCATCTGATAAACACAGGTTTATCATCTGAGTCATAGTAGGAATTTGGCTGATATTTCAAATCTGACTGATCATCCCTTTCATAAAAAGCCAATGCTCACTCTGTTGCAGTGTGCAGAGATGAATTCCTGCATTTGGGGGCAAAGGGAAGTGATGACTCAGCCTGGTTTTAATCCACCAGTTCTTGCCAAGGCCTCATGTGCCATGTACAGCCTGGATAATAAAATCACTGCATCAGTAGGTTCATAACTGTGGCTCTCCTTGCAGGAGTTTCCAGATGATGTTTTAAAAAAAATAAAATTCCTTTCCCCATGTCCCCTGGTGCCAGTTCAGATGCGGCCCCGGGACTGCAGCAGGTAAGAGCAGCTCTTTGTGAGCAGCTGGCAGCGACTGCCTGGGGGTGTTTTCTGTGCCCTGGGGCCTTGCATGGCACTTTTGGACATACTCTTCACTACTTGCATTACAAAGAATCACAACTCATCCACTTCTGACACTTTCCCAGGTATAACCCCGTGCCAGGCATTAAAGCTCCTACGGGGTAAAAGTTCCAGGCTTTGGAGTTACAGCTCTGCCTGGTTCTGACATTCAGCAGGAGCTGCCACAGCTTCACAGCTGACATTTGCTTTGCTGCTGGGAAAGGGCAGAGTGTGAAACCCCTGCAAGCTTTGTAAAAATAACTCTAATGCATTGCTCAGGTGTATGTTGCATGAAAGATCAATTTGGGCCACACATTAAATAAGTTGAAAACCATCTCCTTTACTCATCCTGTCTGGAAGTCCCAAAGTGTCTAAGAAAAGTCACAGTGTTCTCATCACTCTGCATTTCCCACCTGTGTTAAAAAAGGAGACTCCCCCTGGCATTAATTTGCCACATCCTTCTTCAGGAAATACAGCGGAGCTTACTGGGGTCCATAAACACAGGAGTGCTTACTGGGGTCCATAAACACAGGGGTTCTTCCTGGAGTCCATAAATACAGGGGTGCCTACTGGGGTCCATAAACACAGGAGTGCTTACTGGAGTCCACACACACAGGGGTTCTTATTGGAGTGCTGCTGATTTTCTCTTGAGGAGAAGCTGTAGGAACTGACAGTAGGAGGGAGAGCAGCCATCCCCCACGGATGTGGGATCAGTGAGTTTGACTGAGCTGTTTGAAGAGCAGGGTGCCAGACAGGACCCGGGACGCCTTTGGTTTCCTCTGGAAGCTGTGGCCTTGGAGAGTGGCACTTCTTTGGGGTGACAGTAATGATTGTGGAGCTGGTTGTCTCCTCACTGTCTGTCCTGTGAGTAAAGAGTTGCTCCATCAAAGTGATTTCTCTGGAATAAAAGTGGCGTGAGAGAATGAGGCAGCAGGGCCTGCTGAATACATGATAGGGTGGCTGTAATGGAGAGGGAGAGAGAAAATGCTACTTGTCATTTCTAACTCCTGCTCAGCTGCATTTTTGAAAAATACCTTTAACATCTCATAAAATACCCGTGTATCTCCCTTCTAAAGAGATCGAGTGTAAATATGTCATGTCTTATTTTGCCTATACTTCAGTGCCCTCAGGCAACAGAAATCTCTCAGGCTGGCAGTTTGTTCCAGGCTTGCTGATTATTTTTCTCTACTTCATCTGTGGGTTGCCTCGAGCAAACTCTTTGAAGAGACTCTGTACAGGACCTATTTATGTGCCCTGCAAGGAAAGAGACGGGGAGGCCGTGCAAGTGACTTCACTGAGGAGGAGCCAGCGCAGGCAGGAGTATTTTAACATGATAAATACACAGCATCTCACTCACTGCAGGAAAGCTGTGAACATTCCCTTAAACACCAGGCACAGCACAGAGGCTGAGTGAGGGATAGCCTTGAAGGTTCTCTTTGCTTCCCACTGGCGGGTGGGGATCTGTACCACCTGTACCCCTGCTGATGTGCTGAGCTGTTCCCATCAGGGCTCTTCCAGGTGGTTGGAAGTTGGTTCCTGATTTCCAAAGAGGTTCCCGTGGCTGGAAGATCAATGTGACATTTCACCTTCCTCTTCTCACTTTGCTCCCAGAGGCGTGCGTGGTCTGTGCGATGCTTGCTGGCTCCCTGCTGCAGTTCCACTGCCATTGGCTCTCTCTGGAATTGCAGAGGAATAGTGGGAGTAGAAGCACTTGCCCAGGAGGGCAGGGCTGGATGCAGCTCCCAGAGCCCTTCCCTCACAGGTGTCCTCATGCTGGATGCTCTGTTGCACTCGCTGGTGCTGACTGACATTAACCCAGGTCTGTCTGATCGGGGGCCAACGGCGAGCGCTGGGCTCAGGCCACCTGAGGTGAGCTTGTCTCTTGCTGTCATAGCCCCTTGGCTCTGCTTTTGCTGCAGTCAGCCTCAGAAATAGCAAATCATTGCAGTAATTAATTTCTCTGCAGCTAATTTTAATTGTTAGGGAAGTGGAAGACTAAGTCTCTATTTTAAAACAAACAGAAAACTCGTTGTCTCTGGAAAGAAAAAGCTGGGATCCTTACTGGAAACATTCTAAAAATAGACCTTTTCATCTCGAGCTGTGTTTGACCCAAGTAATTAGGAATGCAGCCTCCTCAGAGCTGTTTTAGGTGGCTGGTTTTCTGCTTGGGAAGGCAGCGTGGCCCAGCGGGAGCAACTCAGACATGGCACAGCCCGAGTGTGCTCTGGGTGCTGTGCCTGTCCCAGGGAGGAGGTGCAGGCTCCAGTGCATCTGTGCTTCTCTGTGACACTGCTGGCACACCTGTCTGCTTATTCCAGGGCCCGTGGCAGTAGGAATTGTCAGGGAGAGGCTACAGAGTGCCTGTGCTTGAGTCCGTCACCAGACACCGTAGAACCGGCTGGGATGGTGTCCCAGTGTCCCACGCAGCCTCCAGCTGCTGCTTTGAGCATTTCCAAATGGAAATCTGTCTGTCAGAGCCTGTTCCAGCTGCTGTGGGACTCAGATACCTCCAAGCCTTCCCTGTGGACAGCATCCTCCCTGGTGAATCCAGCCCAGACTCTGCTCAGGCAGCGGGAACAGGACAGGGAACCTGGTGCTGACCCCCAGTGATGGTGGGGAAGGTTTTGCCTCATTGCAACCACAGCTGCTTCCTGTCTTCTGTGAACTCTGGAAGGTGGATGTATAACTAAATAATGAGGGGATTTGCTTGATCAATTCTGCAGAGATTTCTCTGCTCAGAATGCATCAGCATTCTGTAAGGAATGAGGACATTTGTGATTTATTTCACTGGGATTTTTTTGTCTTTCCTTTTAAAAAATGCCTGTGCTGGTACATGGAATTCTCCAGTGAAATCCCTGTCCCAAATTCCAACAGCCAGAACATTCTCCAGGCATTGTGGGCAGGGGCTGCATGGGGCTCTAAGTTTCCTGTTCCTCCTGAGGAACACCTGTGTGGAGGTGCTTTAAAAAGAGAAGGGGTAGTGCAAATTGTGTGGGAGAGCTGTGTGTGTTATTTCCTTTGGAAACAGTTTTCCTCTAAATGCAGGGATGCGAGGTGTGTGGGAAAAGCAGGAGGGGCCCCGGAGGGGCAGAGCCCTCAGTGCAGGCTGGGGCAGGGGGACGGCAGATGTTCAGGAGCAGCACCGTGGGTCTCCTTCTGCTTCCCCTGAGGTAAAACCGAGCCACAGCCTGCTCCAGCCGTGGGTGCTCCTGCTCACCCTGGAATAAGGCAGGGCTGGGATCAGGGACCTGCACAGGGGCACCGAGGCTGCTCTGTGTTACTCAGAGTCCTTCCGCTGCCTCCTGCTCTGGAGTGAAATTGCGTTGTTAGGCTGCAAACCAGAACTGCAGGGAAGCGTGGGAGTGGGAGGCAAAACACCTCACAGGATGTGCCAGTGGAGCCTGGTTTGCTGGTGGATTCCTATTTGTTGCCACGGATGTGTCATGAGAAGCAAAAATGGGTATTTAATAATGGTTTCAAGGTCACTTTCTGTTCTCATTAATAATAATTAATACTGAAAGTAATTCCAGTAATAATCAGTGTCACCTGGCTGTACCTAAACCCAGGATGAATGCATTTATCCCTCCCTTGGACCCCATAACCATGTGTTCAGTCCCAGCGCTTGTGCCCACCGTGCTCCCCAGAGCACGGCGTTGTGGTTTGCAGGGACAAACGGATTCTGTACTTTAGAAACAGGTGAAGGTGTCTGGAATTGAACATTGCCACTGAAACTGTTCTAGTGGGAAATGAGTGTTCAGTGCCTCCCTGGTTAGTGACTGGGCAGTGACACAGGAGACCTGTGGATCTTTTTCACTTTAACAGTAAATACTGATTTCTCAAGAGAAAACTTGAGAAGACTTTCAGAAAGAGACACTAAGTGATTGGGAAATGTCTCATTCTCCAGACCTGGAGTGTCCATTCCAGCAAGTGGAGATTGCTCATTCTCCCTCCAGGCGCCTCAAACATCCCCTCCATGTTCCTCATGTTCAGTCTGACAAATCAAAGTGTTTGATTAAACAGGACATAACCTTGCACCGATGGAATCAGCTTTTATTTAAACTCTGGTTTTTATATTCTGTAGATGCCATAGTGAGCCACAGTTACTCGGGACTTCATTCACTAAGGTGTATAATAACACTAAAAACTTCTTGCTACTCTTTCAAGTCATAAATGCCAGGTGTCTAAAATTCTGCAAGGAAAAGGCAGTAAGATGAGTTAACAAACGGAGCATACTTGGCTGATTTATGATGGATTTTGACCTGGACAGTGCTCCCCACTAACGGTCCTTGTTCCCCTGCAGCGCGCGGGCGGGGCCCTGGCCGTCCCTCTGTGCGCCTTCCAGGGGACCGTGTCTCTCCAGGCCCCCACCGGCAAAACGCTCTCCTTGTCCACGTACGAGGTGAGCTCCGAGGGGCAGAAAATAACCCCCATGTCCAAGAAAATCGAGGTTTATCGCTCCAAAAGCGTCGGGCACGAGCCGAGCCCGGGGGAGCCTCCGGACACGTTCGCCGACACGAGCGTCAAGATTCACCTGGAGGTGCTGGAGATCTGTGACAACGAAGAGGCCCTGGACACCGTGTCCATCATCAGCAACATCAGCCAGTCCTCCACGCAGGCACGGTCGCCCTCCCTGCGCTACTCCCGCAAGGAGAACAGGTTTGTGTCCTGCGAGCTGGGGGAAAGTGCCTCCTACTCCCTGCTCATCCCCTCGCACAGCCCCGGCAGCGACTTCAGCATCTCCATCCCGGACACCGTCGAGGCTCACCGGCAGAACAGCCAAAAGCAGCACTCGGCCAGGGCTGGGTACCAGGAGGAGATACAGCTGCTGAACAAAGCCTACAGAGAGCGGGAGGAGCAGGGGAACAGCAGCTAAAGGTGTTTAACCTACACGCCTCAACTGCTCTGACAGACAGTGCTCCCCTCGGCTCGAGCTACCCAAGCAAATACAGGATCACCTGGTTTCTTCCTATCATACAAATTTCATTTGGGCGCACTGTCGGATAGATTCAAACTGTTAATGCTATATCAAGGGGATAACAAATACTCAAGTGCTTTACAGCTTTCCATAGTGAGTTTTAAGTTATTTATTTATATATCTATTTATTTGAGGAAAATGTGTGTCTAAAGGGAATCCTAAATAAAGTCTTAAACCCCAGTTGTGGTGTTTGCTGGCACTGGGTGGTGTGTCTGCAGGAACCGGTGGAAATGAGGGAGCAGCCCCACAGGTGGGAAGTTACGGCGGTTTTGACGCACTCGTCAACATCTAAATCGACATAATACTAGAAATACTTTTCTAACACCTGGACATCACTTAAAGCTCATTGGATTAAATCTCCCTTCTTGTCGATTAGCCCTGAAAGTATACGAAGATCAAACGTTAAGAAAATGACACACATTCCCCATTCTGCACGACACCGGCCGGTCGGGGACTCGAACCCGGGCCCAGCCGCGCTGAGGGCGGCGGGCGGGCGGGCGGAAGTGCGGCGGCGGATGAGGCG
>VZTA01019658.1:102366-147441 GCA_013398855.1 Mohoua ochrocephala
GGCCGTGGCCGTGGCGGCGATGGCGGCTCAGCCTCCGCCGCCTCCTCCTCGGCGGGCGGGCCCGGCGGGCGAGGACGGCACCCCGGCCACCTGAAGGGCCGCGAGATCGGGCTGTGGTACGCGCGCAAGCAGGGCCAGAAGAGCCGGGACGCGGACCGGCAGCAGGTGAGGGACGCGGGGACGCGTCCCGGGGACACAGGGCTCCTCCGGCGGGGACGCGTCCCGGGGACACAGGGCTCCCCCGGCGGGGACGCGTCCCGGGGACAGGGCTCACCTGCCCGGGGGGACAGCGGTCTGTGCCGCTGCACCTCGGAACTGCGCCTAGGGAAAAACGTAGGTTTGTGGTCGTGCCGAAGAGCCTCGGTAGGCGGAGAGCGCCGTGTGAGTGTTGCTCACACGGAATTGTCTGTCCGTACGCGGGGTCCGCGCTGATGGAGGCTGTGCCTTTCTGCCCTAGAGAGCTGTTGTACGCATGGACGAGCGCAGGGAAGAGCAAATCGTGCAGCTCCTGAATTCCGTCCAGACCAAACCCGACAAGGAGCAAGAAGCCATGTCCTGGTGGTCTGGAGATGAAGAAGGGTAAAAAGATACAATTTCCCGTTCTTTTATTTATTTTTAATTGCACAAACTTTCCATAAGCTGGCCGGAAGATGTGTCAGAAGTTATTTACCTTTATTGAGTGAATTGGCTCAACAAATATCCTCAGGTTTTTCCACGTGTATGTCACACTGAAATGATTGTAGCCATTCCTGTAAAACTCTTTCATTATTGCTGAGTTTGGGGTGTTAAATTTCTATTTAAACTCATAAAACTTATAATTGATCTTAAGGCACACTAGAGTGGATATATGGGATTTTTCAGCTCCCTTGGCCTCTGGAATTACTCTTCCAGAGGTGGCTTTTGACTTCTGTTTTCAGTTATTGAGCAGTCTTGGAACATTTTCTCAGTGTCTTAAGCAGGGTCTGTTCTGGACTTGTAGAGGATTTTCAGGAATAGCTGGAATAGGCAGGTGTGCTGAAATGAGGGGATTTGGGATCCCTTTTCTTGAGGCATCCAGTTATGGGGCAGTGGATCAAGTGGTAATTCTCTGACGATGTTTTTTTTTGCTTTGTAGCTTCGTTTGGTACAAAAGAATGTGTTGTTTTTTAGATCCTGATGTCAGGTTTTTGGCGGTTGGTAGTTTGAGACTTTAATTGGTTTAATGACTTTCACTGTGGTGACAGACCCAGAGCAGCTGTGGCTGCCCCTGGATCCCTGGCAGTGCCCAAGGCCAGGCTGCACACTGGGGCTGGGAGCAGCCTGGGACAGTGGGAGGTGTCCCTGCCCGTGGCAGGGGTGGCACTGGGTGGACTTGAAGGTCTTTTCCAACCCAAACCATTCCACGATTCTCTGTTCCCATGGACTGCTGGTTCATTAACTGCTGGGTGTAATTACATGCACTCTGCATGTGGCCAGGCACAGCTGGGGAGTCTGAAGGTTTTGTTCTGTGATTCCAGCCCTTCTCCAGAACAGCCTGCCAAAGTGAAATCAGATGCTGAAAAAGCTCCTGTAAGACAGATACCAGCCTTTGAAAAAACATCCCTGGATTATGAGGTGGAATATCTCTGTGAAAAAACTGAGCAGGATGCTGATTTAGATGAGCGACTTAAAGAAGACTTAATGAAGAAGAGATCTGATCCCAGATATATTGAAATGCAGGTACTTTTCCCTGTGTTAAGTTGAAAACTTTTCATTGATTTTTTTTTAAATTAAGCTAACCTGAAAATGTAACATCTTGCAATTTACTAGAAATTTGTCATGCTGTTACTTTTGCTAAAAATTATCTTTAGAATTCATAAAATTCATACCTATTGATAGAACAGTAATTAAAAATGGGAAATCACAAATTTCAGAAACATGTAGAATCTGAAATTTGAAGCAGACATGTTGTTTCGTTGGGTTGGTTTCTGTTTCTTTTTTCTGGATTGTGTCCCTGCAGTTATGTCTGAAACTGAAAGCACAGCACTGGGCTCTGAAGGAACTGCCTCTTGAAAACAGGGGTTTTGTTGTTAACAGCCACATAGAGAAAGTTCTTACCCTGAACACCAGGTCTCTCTTCCATACCAGGCCCTGCTCTCGCACCTGTACATACCTGCCTTATCATGTACTGAATTGTTGGGCTGAAATCATTTTTCTAAATGGAATGAAACTGAAACCACACATGGAATTGAAGTTGTTTCCCACGGGCCTGTGTTTATACAAGTGTTGCGGGGCAGTTTGTCATTGTTTTGCAGTTTAGCCCAGATTAGAGGCGAAATCTGTTCTGTTGCTTCAGTGTTGAGAAGATGTTTAAAGAGAAATGTTTTTTTCTTTTTCCCAGAGATTCCGAGAGAAGCTCCCCTCGTACGGGATGAGAGAGGTGAGTGTGTACTTGAAGAGAGAGAATCCACGGTGCTGTGCTCCAAAACAGGAGAAAGCAGTTGTGAAAGCCCTGTGCCTGGCAGCAATCCTTTGTGGCCTTCAGGAAGGGGAGAAGCCCCCCAGGTTCTGACCCTGGGGGTGATTTCTCTCCAGACTGTACCAGGGGCTCTCTGATCACGATGTGGGGCTCAGTACAGCGTTCTCATGGGAGCACAACTGGGAACACGTGGCTGCTGCATACATTTAACAATCAGTCTTCTTTTCCTGCCAGTTAAACTTCTAGAAGGCTCCTGGTTACTCAGATTGTTGTGCTTTCTTCTGTGCATAAAATTGTGCCCTTTGTTGCACAATTAGCCAGTTTAGAATTGAATATAACGCCAATTAAGCCTTTTTAGCTTTAACCACAGCCTTAATGGCTGCACCGATGGCCTTCAGTGCCATTAGCTTCCCAGTCCCAGGATAAGGTCAGTGACAGTGGGGGCTGTTACCAACTGATGTTAATTCTTCAGGTGATATCCCCTGCATGCAGCAGAAATGGAGTATTCTGATATGTTTGCTTTGGCAGGCTCAGTGGGTGATTAGTGAGCTCCTTCCTACAGTTCCTCCATTTGCCATAATGTCCTTTCTGTTAGCATTTGTTTCTTAAAATGGTCACACCCCCCTTAGCAGTCCTTGGGGTGGGGAGGTGGAGGCTGGGAAGCTGTTCCTGTCGGTACAAGAAATGTTAAAATGCTCTGCTGAAAACCTTTAGTTCGTGGAGGCTTGGAGTGAAACCGGGCAAACTTGTGTTCAGTCTCCAAAGATCTACAGGAGCCAAGTAGGAAGGAGAAGGGTTAAAAGTGTGTTTCAGGCTTTCATTTTAGTTCTTTTATGTTGTTTTCATAGAGGATCTGAAGTATTTAAAGCCAGTGTTGAGGTTGGGTGTGCTTTAAGCCCTACACGTGGGAAGTGCAAATGTGCAGAAATGACTTCTGTGAGGTTTAAGCTAAACTTTTTTTTTGTGGCATTGCAAGAAGCAGCCGAGCTTTTCTTCAGCTGCTGACACTTTGCTCAGAGTTCATCCCACAGGAGCAGAGAATTGTCAAAATCCTCCAAAATCCGTTTGCAGCAACAACGCGGTAACTGGTTTGCGTTCGTTTGGGCAGGAGCTGGTGCAGCTGATCAACAACAACCGCGTGACGGTGATCAGCGGCGAGACGGGCTGCGGGAAGACCACGCAGGTGACGCAGTTCATCCTGGACGATCACATCGAGCGCGGCCTGGGCTCCACGTGCCGGATCGTGTGCACCCAGCCCCGCAGGATCAGCGCCATCTCCGTGAGTGCCCCTTGCCCTGCTGCTCGCCCAGCACCCCCGAGCTTTTCCCTGATCCCTCTCGGCGCCTCAGAGTCTGTTGCAAATAACAGTTCTGTTAATGTGCACTAATTGGATATTCACAAGGTTTGGCCGTTGATGGAGTACTGGCACTGCAGCCTTGTTCTTCCCTGGCTTTAGTCATGGGTTACATCTGTGATTTTAATGGATTTGGGCAGTGCAGATGTCAATTAAGATAAAAACTATTGTTGTGTCAGGCCCTCTAGAGGTGTATTAATGAGCAGGAAAGAGTCTGGCTTTCAAGTGCTCAGTGGTTACTCTCCGTGATAGTTCAGTGTCAGACGGGCACAGCTCACCCTGCTCAAAGGGGAATGTGCTGCTAATGCCCCGGTGGGTGTGTGCCTTTAAAGTCTTGTCCCTGGGCTGCTGCTCTCAGGGGAGGAGAAAAGGTGGTTTTCAGGGCATTTCTTTGTTATTTACAAACCATCTCAGTTCCAGGTGTTCCTGCTGATGAGCAGCTGAATCACAAATCAGCTTGGTTTTCTTTCTCCCCCTCAGGTGGCTGAGAGGGTGGCTGCTGAGAGGGCAGAGGGCTGCGGCAATGGCAGGAGCACGGGGTACCAGATTCGCCTGCAGAGGTGAGCGGCTCCCTGGGAAGGGCCTGTTGGTATCCAAAGGAGGCAGTTTGAAAAGTAGTTCTAAAAAGAAGTAACTCCTTTCCTGCTGGTATTTTCCCCTAAAGGAATTTCTGCGAGGAAGGAATGAGGTTTTTGAATTTTATGAAAAGGTTTAAGAACAGTTACTGTGGTTTATGCCCCGTGTGACAATGGCTAGCCCAAGTTAGGCTTTGTCTAGTAAGTCCTGGTTTCAGCTCTTGTAAAAGGTTCTGCTGTGGGCAGAAATAAAACTGATGTCCCTAATCCCATGAATTTCAAGGAAAAGTGAAAATGCTAAAGGGGAGAATGCTCCAAACCATATTTCTGTGGAAAGCTGTGTATTTGCTACACACATCTATGGACTAATGCCCTGGGACCGTGTAATGGGTGCAGTGACAGGAGCTTGCAGAGCAAAAGCTCTTACATTTGGAGTCAGATATGATTTTAAAAAGTATCTGAAGTGGTACCAGCACATGATGGAACCCTATTGTTGAAGCAAAACTGCAGGTGAGAGAGGACAGCTCAGCCCTCCCAGCATTTTAATTGGAGTTCATAGAATCTCTCCGCTGTTTCTCCTTGCTCACGGTGCTGTGCACGTGAGTGCCCTCTGTTCCGAGCCTGGAGAGCTGCAGGAGCTGGGGATCAGCACCTCGATGTGCAGGAGATGGCAAAGGATGTCTGGGAAGTCAGGGCCTCTCCCTGGTCCACTCCCTGTCCACAAAAGTGATGCAACAGTGGCCTAATTCCTTGTTCCTGCCATTGTGCTGCGAGTGAGGGAGGCAGCGAGGCACATCTGCATCGTGTCTGGAAGGGCACCTGCAGTTGGGGTTTCAGCTTGTAAAGTATTTTGTTAAATACAAAGGAGAACTGAGGGTTCTTATTGTGTCTCTTTCAGTCGGTTGCCAAGGAAACAAGGTTCAATTTTGTACTGTACCACGGGAATTGTCCTGCAGTGGCTCCAGTCAGACAAGTAAGAGCTCCTGTTTAATGAGACACTGAATGCAATTATGAAATGAGTCCTGAGCTGTTCCAAACAGTCATGGCTTTGCTTTATAATTTTTCTAAAAACAAAAGTTTAACTTCTTCCTCTTCTATTTTAGGCACTTGTCCAGCATCAGCCATGTAATTCTTGATGAAATCCATGAAAGAAACCTTCAGTCAGATGTTTTAATGAGCATTATTAAAGATCTTCTGAATGTTCGACTGGATCTGAAAGTCATACTGATGAGTGCTACTTTAAATGCAGAGAAGTTTTCTGAGTACTTTGGTAGGTGAAATGCTTCCTAGGAATGTTCCTCTTAAGTAATTTTGGCTTCTACAGTATAGTGCAGTTGTTGAATAGTAGAATTTATTTGTATCAAAAGAAGAAATTACTTCAATTTTAGAAAGATTTGCCAGCTGCTGGAGATGCAGTTTCTCTCAGTTTTATCTCATTGCAACCTGATACTGCTTCTTGTTTTGCTTTTCAGACGTGTTATGGAAGCAGAATCCAGAGTGTTTTCCCAGTAAATATTTACCATGTTTTAGCATTCTTGGTGTGAGTGGGCAAGCAGATTGAACTTTAGTTGTTCAGTCTCCCAGCTTTTTCTAGTAGCTGGAACCAGTTGGACATCCTGGTGTGCAAAATGCTGCCTGTGCTTTTTCCTTCAGCTGCCTTATCTGGGGGCGAATTTGGCATCTTCCGTGACAATTGGAAATGTCCTGTAGACACGGCAGCTGTATTGCACAAATAGTGAGGAATGTTTATTGCTTGTGTTCTTTCAGTGCAGTATTTTATCAGTAGTTTTAAAACAGAGTTCTGCCTCCCTCCACAGACCATTGCCCAATGATTCACATCCCTGGGTTCACTTTCCCAGTGGTGGAATATCTGCTCGAAGACGTCATTGAGAAGTTGAGGCAAGTGTTTTTTCTGAACATCATGTAAGAGAGCATTTGGGGGGGTTTAGCTTAGAGTGTGTGTGTGCGCAAAGATTAACTTGGCATAAAGAAGAATTGCCTGTATTTTTCAACAGAAAACCTTCCAAGGGGGGCCTTGTACTGTAATTACAGGTGGCACACAGCTACCTGGGAGTGTTGGCTTGAAGGAAGAACAGTTTCTCTGTTGGTGTGGTGAATTTTCAGGTCTCTAAATCAAACTAGTCTCACTTGCTGTTCGCTTTTTTTTCCTACGTGTTCTCATGCTTACTAGGGTTGGTCCCTGCTTTTGTAAGACCTCTGTCAGAACAGAAGCTAAAGAATCTTTACTCATGGTCTAGCTAAAGCACAGCATATTGTCCATGGTTTGGAAAACTGCTGTGCAATAAAAAAAAGAATGACCAGTTTCCAATGGAATTGTGTTTGCTCCTCCTGTGTAAAGGTACACCCCGGAAAAGATGGACCGTCGGCTGCACTGGAGGAAGGGCTTCATGCAGGGCCACGTGAGCAGGCCAGAGAAGGAGGAGAAGGAGGAGATCTACAGGCAGCAGTGGCCAGGCTACCTCAGGCAGCTGCAGGGCAGGTTGGGCCCAAGTTTCTCTTCTGTTTTCAGTTTTCAGGCAGCTCTGAAGTGAGAACCATAAATCAGTGCTGCATTGTGTTGCTGGGCTTTAGTAACAGTGGGGTAGTGGCTGCTGTGGAAAGTGATGATGGAATTCCCTGTGCAGTTGGCTGGCAACCAGTGAAGTACTTTAGAGACAGCAGAATTAGCTCCCTTTGAGTTATTCAAGTTAAATTTCAATTCATTACTTAAATATAAATTGTCAGTCCCTGGCTCACCCATGAGAAGGAGAGGGGTCACGTAAGTGCTTCAAAGACAGTTCAGTCATGACATGGTAATTCTTCAGCTGTTCTGAACTGACAGTAATCACACTGAACTAGATGTGGAGAGTGCTTTGGAGGTGCAGGAATTGCTCAGACAAAGAACGGTGCTGATTGGAGGCGGGCTCATGGCTGGGTGGCTCATCAGAGCCTGGCAGCAGGAGCAGGAGGCCCTGGCTTTGCATGTTCCAAGGGACCAGTGTCTGTGCTCTCCCTGCTGCAGGTATTCAGCAAGTACAATCGATGCTCTGGAAATGATGGATGATGACAAGGTGGACCTGGACCTCGTAGCAGCACTAATCAAACACATTGTGCTGGAAGAGGAGGTACAGTGGGACTGAGCTGGGGGCAGGGGCAGTGCCAGAGCTGGCAATGACTTTGGTTGGTCACACAGAAAGAAGAGAATTTATTTGCTCCTCTAAGTAATTGAACAGCTTTGAATTACTCTTGCATTCAGATAAATACATGTAGGTAGCTCTTTTATGGAAAAAAACCCTTGACAGACTGTTCCAGAGTGGGTCAGTGAGGTTTCAGAGCTCACGTGCCCACCACGTATCAGGGTACAAGGAGCTGGCTCTCTGCAGCGTGCGATGTGTCCTGACCTCTCTTCCCTTCGCTCCCTCTTTTCCCTGTAGGATGGTGCAATTCTGGTGTTTCTGCCAGGCTGGGATAACATCAGCACTTTGCACGAGCTCCTGATGTCACAAGTCATGTTTAAGTCAGGTAAAACCCAAACTCTCCATGGGAGTTCTGCGGTAGCATTGGTGGCAGACTCTTTGTGCATGGGGTTGCTGCTATTGCACTGGATTCATTTTTCCCCTCATCTCTCCTCTCCAAAGCGTTTCAGCAGTTTTTGTGTGTCTCTGGTATCGTTCCTCTGCTGACAACAACTCGTTTTCCTCGGTGTGGGAGTGACAATCTGAAAAACAGCCTGACCTGCATCTTGTTCCCCTTGTCCTTTCCTGTAGCTGGGAGAGCTCCCATCCAGAACAGCTCCGTTCTGTGCTTCCTCCGCGCTTCATCCTTGAGCAGCCTCCCCTGCTTTGCTGACAGTTCCCTTAAATCCTGTTCATTTGAGAAGCTTTCTTACCGATTCTCAAGTGCTCTGTGCCTGTCTGACACACTTTAACTTGTCCCTTTGCATCTCTCCTATTTCCATCTCGCCTCTCTTAGCTGGGCTCTTGACTGTTCACGTGTTGACTTGCAGTGTGGCTGTGTACATTCCATAGATGCAGAGTTACAGTTGATTGAAAGACTGAGTGTCAGTTTGTGTATTAAACTTGACCATTATTAAATAACTTCAGAATTCAAAAATGAAATCTAAATTACTGTATATAACGTCATATATTTTCTTGAACTTGTCATTTATAGCATCATAAAAAAGGCCTTTATATCTTTTTACTTTGGAATTTGCTGTTATGATACAAATATCTGTGATCTCAGAGCAAGAAACAATAGCCTGACTTGCAGCCTATTTTCTCTGTTCTGCATAGTTGCTCTAGTTGATTTTCCTGTAAAATTGGAAGTTTCTGTGCTTACACCGTATCTTTTACTGATTTTTAACTTTCAGATAGGTTTATTATCATACCTTTGCATTCATTGATGCCTACTGTTAACCAGACTCAGGTATGCTGCTCTTTTATTGCAATATTTCACAACTACAAAAAAAAAATAAAAAAAAGAATGAAGCACGTGTTTGGTTTTGGCAAGCACATAAATGGGCCCTGGATAATTGCAGGTGTTCAAGAAGACCCCGCCGGGAGTGAGGAAAATCGTGATTGCAACCAACATTGCAGAGACCAGGTAAATGCTTGCCTGCCCAGAGCCAGGAAAGCTGTGTGCTTAACAGAAGAAATGGACGTGATAATTTAAAGTATAAACCTGTTTGGTGTTCCCAGAAATGTGTTTCTGTGTTTGTGCCATTCATTTACAACACTTTGTCTTTAGAAATATTTATAGACTAAACAGAGTTTTCCTATAATTGTTTTAAGCAATTCAACAATACATTGTTTTGAACAATTAAACTACAGGAATACTAAACAATTACTAGAATGACTTGTGCACGATAATCTGAGCTGCCTGTCCTCTCTTCAGAACACAAGTGGGGACCTCTGCCAGACCCAAGAGAATAACTCAGCTCTTTCTTGAACTGTTCAGTAACAGTTCTTAATGAAATTCCAAACACAGATTTTTTTTTTAAATTGCTGACTCTCTTTGGGAGGGAATAAAGAGAGGCCAAACCCAATCCTAGGTCACACTTGCAAAGATGAAAAGTTGCTTTTTTCCCTCTTTTTTTCAACAGCATCACAATCGATGACGTCGTGTTCGTTATAGATGGGGGGAAGATAAAGGAGACTCACTTTGACACCCAGAACAACATCAGCACCATGGCAGCAGAGTGGGTCAGCAAAGCCAACGCCAAGCAGAGGAAGGGTCGAGCAGGAAGGTAAGAACAGTGGGTGCTTAGGGGAGTTGGGAGATGTTGAGTTTCCAGCAGTGCTGAAGGTTCTTCTTCCTTATTTGCATGTGCTGGCACAGCTGGCTCCTGTTCCTGGGCAAGGAATGATCTCCTTGTCTTCCTAGGAAGCTGAATTGACTCGTGCTGCGTTTAACTCCAGGGTTTCCCTCCTATAGAAGAATGTCCTGCGTTTTATTTTGATTTTTGTCGCTGTGTGCCCTCACATCTGATTTATGAGGCTGATACGTTAAAATGGAAATGGCATAAAAATTAATTTTTGTGTTCTCTATGCCTTTTTCCCGCTGATGGGTCTGTGTTTCAGAAGACTGAAGTAAGTGGCTTTTGCAATTGGATACACTTCAGTTCTAATTCCTCGAGGGGTTTTGGGAAGGTTGTTGTAAGCAAACACAATCATAATATCTCAGTTTCATAGGGAAAAACCCCCCACAACAAGTGACCAAACCCAAAGGAATTGTTTCTTTAAATCATGGCAGAGTTCAGCCAGGCCACTGTTACCATCTGTACAACGGACTGCGTGCCAGCCTTCTGGATGATTATCAGTTACCAGAGATCCTGAGGACACCTTTGGAGGAACTCTGCTTACAAATCAAGGTAAACGGAGGAATCTTCAAATATATTTATTATCTACTTTTCCATTGGGATAAGTGGTTGAGAGAATAAGTTAATGCAACTGTGACCCTAGGATCGTTAAGCAAAAATTCTGTTACACCAGAATTGCAGTGTATTTAGCCAATAATTGCAGCAACTTTTGTAAATGCACACTTGTATCTGGGTGCATCAAACCCAGGGGAAACAGGATTGTCTGGTATCAATAAAAGGTGAAGTCTCCTAACAAAGATTTGGGCTGTGCTTTCCCCCAAATATCAAATGTCATTCAATCAGAGAAGCTTCAGTGAGAATGCCAGCGAGTCAATTTCTGTGATTTCTTAAAAGAATTTTACTACAAAGTAGTTTCAGAACTGGTGTGAATTTCCCTTTTTGGCAGCTTGCGTTGAATTCCTTATGCAAGCAGAAGGAATGCCATGTGTATGTGAACCGAACGCAGAATAGATCCTTCTGCCACAAATTTCATCACTAGTACATTTTTTTTATCCTTAGTTCTTAACTAAAGAAATTCTGACTGAAGCTGCGAATTACTCACACTGTTTCAATGAGTGTGGTTACTGCTAACTAATTTTAGGCCACCGTCTTTCTCCAGCTGCTGTAGGCTTTTGTTGTGATGTTTCTTTCAGATCCTGAAGCTTGGTGGAATTGCCTATTTTCTGAGCAAACTGATGGACCCCCCGTCTCGTGATGCTGTGACGTTGGCCATAAATCACCTCATGGAGCTGGTAAAGTGCTGCTTCACGTGCAGGAATGATCTGTTCAGGGCCGTGGTGCTGTGTGTGCTGCCAGACAGGTCTGACTGCACAGCTCTGGGCACTGCAGCCCCTCGCCCTTGGTGCAGAGCCCTGGGGTACCCTCACTGCACAGAGGGAGCGCTTCACATAATCTGTGATGCTTGTGGGCTCTGAGGGACTTGTTAAACGACTCCAAACAGACACGTGACCCTGCATTTAAGTTCCCTGCAGGTGTTGATTTAACTCCCTCCTCTGTAGCCCTGCTGCCTCCCCAGCCTTCCTGCTCCAGGTGGAGCAGTGAGGAGTTGGAGACAAATGGGGCATATGGGAGAAGTGCCTTGTGTGTCATTGTTCCCTTGGGTGCTGGGGAAGGACAGATTCGTGACACGTTTGTTCTGCTGACTCCTTGCTCTGGTGTTCTTTGTACAAATGAGTTGTAGCCATAAATAGAAACATCTGATTTGGATGTTAGTGGGCGATACCCAGTGGCTTTTCCAAGGAGATCCTCCCCATTTCACATGACGTGTTTGTTCTTTCCCTTCCACCCTTGTCCTGGTAGAACGCCCTGGACAGGCAGGAGGAGCTGACTCCCCTGGGTGTCCACCTGGCACGGCTGCCCGTGGAGCCGCACATCGGGAAGATGATCCTGTTTGGAGCCTTGTTCTGCTGCCTGGACCCCGTGCTGACCATCGCAGCCAGCCTCAGCTTCAAGGACCCTTTTGTCATCCCTCTGGTAAAGTCTCACAGAGGACAATCACACATGTGGGAGTTTAAGAATCTCAGGAGGGTACTGGGACTTAGTGAGGTGTTATCGTTTAAGAGCACTTTCATGAATGTCATGTTAATTACATTTTTACTAGTGAGATTGCCTTCACATACTATGAATTAGCATTTTTCCTATGGAATATTGGAAATAACTGTAATTTTCATGTATGTTACACACAAAGTACTGCTGTATAGATGTACCTGAATTAGGAAAAGAGAACTGTCCTGTCAGCCTGGGTATTATATAGGTTCTAATTTTTAGGGCAAAGAGAAAGTCGCAGATGCGAGAAGGAAGGAGCTGTCAAAGAACTCGAAAAGCGACCATCTGACTGTGGTGAATGCTTTCACTGTAAGCATGTTTTCATGTGGGTTTTTTCCTTCTAGAATTTTAATTTGAGTAATATAGACGATCCTAAGGGAAAAACTTGATCAGTTTATGCTCTGTAGGCTTTCTTTTTCGGCTTCTACAGAAAAATAAAGCCAAACTGATGTTCACCCTTCTAGTGTTGCAGAATCTTGTCTCCAGGCTCACTGACCCGATGTCTGGTGGCTAAGTCTGAAAAAGACAAAGGAAACATAGCATTATAGTTACCTTGCTGAAGTTGTTCATTCTCGTCCTTCTGGCCTCTACGAGAAGCCATCTTCAGAAGTGTTGGACATTTTGCTGTATTGTGTTGGGGTGAGGAGAGGAGGAAATAAATGGCCTGGAAAACGCAGTTACTGCCCAGAACTGTTAATTACAACAAAGGGTGCTCTGGCCAACGCAGCCAGATATCGCTGCTCGCCAGGGAGAAAGGAAGGTTGTGATTCCACATGTTGTGAAATCGTGTTTTTCTGCACCGTGGTGTGTGCACATACACAGAGAATCAAAGGGTTTACTTTGTCCCTGCTAGGGAACATGTGACTGTTGACCTCCAGTTTTCGCTGTCCTTAAGTTCGTAGTGTGTGTTCACTTACCAACACCTTGGAACTCCGGTTCTCCTTTCCAGGGCTGGGAAGAGGCTCGGGAGAGTGGTTTCAGGAATGAGAAGGACTATTGCTGGGAACATTTCCTGTCCTCAAATACCATGCAGGTAACAGCATCCTGCCAGGTTAAAACAGGCTCCTGTGTGTGGGGAAGAGGAGGAGCCTTTGGCGCAGCATCATTCTGGGGCAATTCTCGTTGTTTCC
Source organism: Mohoua ochrocephala (assembly GCA_013398855.1). NCBI lineage: Eukaryota > Metazoa > Chordata > Aves > Passeriformes > Acanthizidae > Mohoua > Mohoua ochrocephala. The sequence continues at coordinate 115,286 of VZTA01019658.1, forward strand.
TAGATGCTGCATAACATGAAAGGGCAGTTTGCTGAGCATCTCCTTGCAGCTGGATTTGTGAATAGCAGAAACCCCAAGAATCCCAAATCTAACACCAACTCAGGTAACCGTGGAGGGAAAGGGAGAATTTATCCCAGCTGAAATCACATCTTGCAGAACTGCCTCACTTACTTTCCTGTCCCCTGCAGGGAATGAGAAGCTGCTCAAAGCAGTCATCTGTGCTGGCCTCTATCCCAAAGTGGCAAAGATCCGGCCCAGCTTCAGCAAAAAGAGAAAAATGTGAGGGTTTGGTTTAATGTTGGTTTGTATTCAAGATGTTTTCTACGTGGCATAGTTTGGCAAGGTGAAGCGGTGGCTTGAGTGCATGAATGAATCTCATTTTACAGTTTGAGTCATGGTTGTGTGTTACTTCCTCTGAGAAGGGGGTGGGATTGTGGATTTTTTAACATCTGGATTCCTGCTAACGCCTGAAATAATTTGTGTGACCTTATCATGCCATGGATAATGTTACAACATCTCAGTAGCACTGCTCTAAAGGGGTTCTACGGCAGCGCTTCAAACCCTGTCACTTCTGGTTATTTGGGAAGAGACCAGGGATCCTGGTCTGTTGATTTATCACTTCTTGTATTATCAGACTCTGCTGTTGTTGTTTTTTCTTTGAAGGGTGAAAGTTTGCACCAAGACAGATGGCTCAGTTAATATCCATCCCAAATCGGTGAACGTGGAGGAAACCGAGTTCCATTATAACTGGCTCGTGTACCATTTGAAGATGAGGACCAGCAGTGTGAGTCGGGGGTTGTGCTCGTGGGGTTTATTTGTTTTGTTATCCCTTTTAAAATGAGCTTGGATCAGGGTTCAGCGGGGATGTGACCAGCCTTTGTTCTGGGGCCTTCCTGTCCTGGGCCACTCCTTGTACACACCATCATGTTTTGTCCTTTGTGACACTGGGGGTGTTGTACCACAACTAATGACCTCCTGTGGTTTAGTTCTTGGGGGTTTTTGGAGGATTTGGGGTTTTTTTAAGGTCTGGCAATAACGAGTGTAAATTTTTTTATTTTAGTTTATTTTTTTCATTTCAGTTCAGTCTTAACACTTCTCAGTATGCTGACATTTTTTCCTCTCATTGTTCTGGAACATCTGGTTTGATTTCACCACCGTGTGAAAGACCGTGAAGGACTTGAAACCATTTTTGCTCTTGTTCAATCTGATTTCATGTAACTTTTTTTGACCTGAGTTGCTTCAGGCATCTTCAGAATTTTTGAGTAACTGAGTAATGGCCTCTGGAATTCTGCAGGAGTCTCGTTAAGGATTACTGATGGCACTTGAGATATTTTGAGGGTGATCAGACAGTTCTGTTGTTGTGCAGATTTACCTGTATGATTGTACAGAGGTGTCTCCATACTGCCTCTTGTTCTTCGGAGGGGATATCTCCATTCAGAAGGATAAGGACCAGGACACCATCGCTGTGGATGAGTGGATTGTTTTCCAGTCTCCCGCAAGAATTGCACACTTGGTCAAGGTAACTGTGCTTCAAAATAATGTACACGAAGGCTCAGTGTAACACCGGTTCTGCTCGGGCATTTCTGGATTTGATATTCCCGTGTGCCTATTGATTCACCACTCAGGGAGATAGATGGTGGTTGAAATGCACTCCCCGCAAGCAGCTCAAGCACACAAAGTAAACAAGAGAGATCTAATTTAGCCCAGCAGAAGCTGTAGGATGACTTGGTCAGTGCAGAAGACGTCCACATGGATATGGAAACATGAGGGTGGGGCTCCTCAGCTAACAGGAATAGATTCTGCAGAACTGTTTAATATTAGATCCCAGAAATCATACCTCTTTTTTTAAATTTTATTTTTATTTTAAACCGCTCTCTTTAATCCTGAAATAGTCAGCTAATGGATGTGTAGGCTGTTAGAGGCATCACATCCGGAGCTGGTCATCTCTCATCGAAGGTAACACTGCTGGGTTTTGAGAGACAGTGTTTGGTGCTGAAAATAGCAGTGTGGAAATGAATTGATGGGAGAAAAGCGGGTGTAAAGGTCAGGAGAACAGAGGGCCCGAGGCATTGGAGCCTCTCTGTGGATGCTGTGTGTCGCCCTAACTGCCCATCTCTTTCCTTTTCCCTTTTTTTCCTTTATTACAACACTTTCCAGAATTTGAGACAAGAACTCGATGATCTTCTGCAAGAAAAAATAGAAAACCCCCAGCCCGTGGAATGGAATGACATTAAGTCCAGGGATACAGCAGTGCTGACAGCTATCATAGACTTAATCACCACGCAGGAGAACGAGGGCGTCAGGAACTTCGCGCCGCGCTTCCAGGGCGAGCGCTACAGCTGACACACTTCACCTGAGCCGCGCTGCCAGCCGAGTCACCTTCTTTTTTATAGCATTTCTTTAGCTAGAGGAACAACTTTTGTAGGGTAAGCTGGTGATTTCCTCATCCTGAGGAGCAGTTATTCGGAGCTAGTTGGCAGTACGTGTTCGTGCATGTGTTCTGTGCTCAGTGTAGCTTTGTGAGGAAGAGAAAGGCAGTTGTTGGATGGTGTATGGCTCTTGTCCTGCTGTAGCTGTTTTCTTTGGGTTTTTGACCCATCAGGTAACAGATATTTAAAAAACCTGCTAAAATACTGCTTAGTAATACCTAAACTGGTTTTTTTTTTAATGGGGTGTGGTGAGGGATTACACTTGCTGTGTTATTCCAGCTGTGCAGCAGTCTGCTCACCAACACTTCCACAGAAGGTAATCACAGCTTAATTAAACTAAACTTGAAAACACTTGGTGAATTTGTACTGTGGGAGGAAACAATCTTCAGAAATTCTCCTTTTCTGCATTTCATCCCATTCAGTTAATCATCTTTTGCTTTCTGTCCCCATCCATCATCACTGCTGACTGAAACTGCAGATTACAGAAAGCATGGTTAGATAAAAGTCACGCTGGGTTATGCGTTAAGGTTTCATTGCATTCGAGTTGGGTTTTCTTTTTTAAGAAGTTCATGTATGGGTTATAGTATTCCATCAAAAGTGGGTTTTTTGCAAGTCTTATTTCAACTGTTCTCAATGTTTTGAATGTTGTTCTGTTTTGGATGATTTCCAGCTATGGAAGAATATTTGAATAACAAAGTTTGTTAAAGATTTTGAGGTTTATCCTCAAGGAAAAAAAGCTCTTGTTGTCTCCATTTGTTTGCCTGGAAATATAACTTTTCTCCCTTCTTTGGTGTTTCGTTGGTTTTTTTTTCTTTGCAAAAATGACCTTGATCATCAAGCTCGGGAGGATTTATGTGCTTTGTCCTGAAGAAAGCGGAGCAGCTCAGGTGAAACTTATTTTTTATACAGAAATAAGGCAAAGGTACTGGCTAGATGGTGCTTTCCATTGGGTTAACAAGGGAGGGAGGGTGCCAAGCTCCTCATTGCCACTGCCAGCTGCACAAAACACATCGTTTAACCTCCCTCCCCACCGCCAAGGGACTCTTTCACCCTCAGGTGTTTTAAATGAGGAGGCGGAGGAGGAGAATCCCCCGGCCCCGGGGGTTGGGGATGCCGGAGGGAGTCTGAGGAGGGGAAAAGAGGGCACCGGCGGCTGCAGGGAGGGAGGAGCCGGGTACCGGAGCGTTCGCTGGGCGGCAGCCGGGCTGTGAGAGGGCCGTGAGGGCCGCGGGAGAGCCGGGCGGGAATGGCCACACCACACCCGGCCTTGCCGGCGCCCGGGGCTCGGCTCCGCGCGGGCCGCGGCCGCTGCAGGATGGGGCAGCCACGGCGCCACTGCAGGTAAGCCCCGGACTCAAAAGGGGAGAGACAAGGGGACTAAATTAGCGATAACTGTGTGGAAATGGGAACGAAATAATTGGTAGGGGGGGAATTTCTGTGCTGGAAACAAAGGGCGTCGCTGGGGCAGGAGGGAACAAAATGGCGCTCAGCCCTGAGGGGCGGCGCAGGGCCGGGCTGCGGGCAGGGCAGGGCAGGGCGCGCTGCTCCGCGCCACAAATCGGTGCTGCCACAAATCGGTGCTGTCACAAATCGGTGCTACACTGAGGAAAAGCTGGCGGTAGCACTGTTACTGGTGGAGCTGGATTAAGTGTCAGGAAGAAAATACACGCTGGCACATGGTACCTGCATTATTCCCCTTTCTCATGACTTTTGCAGTACTTAAAAGAAACGATGGCTAATTTTCTAATTAATAACACAAAAGGAGGGCAAAAAGAAACGGTTGCGATAGAGCCTGGGTAAGAATGGCAGTTTTGGTTGAAGATGAGTTCCCTCAGACCCCACATTGTGGGGGCTCAGGGTCAGCAGTGGCTCAAGGGCCACCCCAGAAGAAAGGCTCAGAGGGGGCACAGGTCAGATGTTAGGAAATGATATAAATGTAAATAGTGATATTGCTGTACTTCTTCACAGGGCTTAAAGCACACAGCCTTCTCTTTTACGCAGAAAGGTACCAGAAACCTCTGTGCGCTTCAGAGTTTGAAAATGAGCATAAATGTTAGGGATGCTGGATTAGAGTTAATTTTCCTTGCTAAGAGTGTGTGTGATGCTGTGTTTCGATTTGTTGGGCTGCACCTTCCAGCTGAACTGTGCCAAACTACAGGCAGCAGAGGGAACTGAAGAGTCTTTTTCCACCTCCCTCTCAATGGTGTCTGCACAATGAGCTGCTGTCCCAGGCCATTGCTCCACGTCCAGCAGGTAACTGGGATCGATGACAGATGAAGTAGGACACAGGATGGTGCTATTTATCTTTACAGAACAGGAAAATCTAAAATGCCAACATTTACTGAAGAGATTTAATTTCTCTGACAAAAATGACATTAACGACTGGCAGTTTTATGGTGTTTTTTTTTTTTTAAAAAAACCCTTTTTTAGTAAGGATTTAAAAGCATTTTATTGATTGTTGTCCTATAAAATCATACAAGTCTTTTAATTCCTGAAGAACTGTGTCCAACAATAGGAAAAATGAAAAATATCTTTACAAAACATTACAGCATTTGTGGAAAAAGTAGGTATGAAAAATATATACAATGTATTAAAAAATCTGAATAAAATTAATGCCTGGATTTATACATTCAGTTATGTGTTAAACATCCGCATGTGTACAATAAAATTTGTTAAAACAGTAGCAGTATTTTTACTATGTTAAATAAGTCTTTGTTCAATTTACAGTTTCTCTCATTACTATTTTATCAGTCCACTTATAAATTAATTTGCAAGGCTGTATAACCACTGTCACACTGTCCAGGTAAGTATTTTTGTACAAAATTACTGCCTTCCTACTGTAATTTAAATTGTTAGAGAGACACACATTTACAAACACCCCATTCACTCACCACTCCACTCAGCATCTTGCAGGACAAAAACCAGCATCCATCCCCTTCCCAGAGGATGGGGAAGGCAACGAGAAGAAAGCCTTGGTACTACAAGTTGTCCCCTCATTTCTAGTGAGCAATTTCCACACTGCTGCAGCAGCAGCTGGTCCTTAAAAGGGAGGGTTTTTATCATACAGACTCGCACCTCTCTCCAGACACTTGCCCTGGACTCTGCTCACGCTTGAGTGCATTTGTTCCCAGAGCACTGAGTGCATTTCATGTTCTCCTCATCACACCCCTGCTGTGAAGCACCAAGCGAAGTGCAAGACCCCATCAGAGTCCTGAGGAAGGCAGAAACAACTGCCCCCACTTGCAGCAGTTACTCTGCACTAAAATACCTGTGCTGGGATGGAGCAGCAGCACTTCCTCTGCAGAGCGTGGTACCTTTCTCTTGCTTTCAGAAATCCTTTGCTCACAGACTGTGGAGCCAGTCTGAGCAGCCCCGTGGAGTCAGAGACCACCCCCACTGGCACAGCTCCGGAGTCCTCGTCGAGGTTGTGCCAGCTCTGCCTGTGACAGGCCGGGGACAGCCCTGGGTTGGCACTGGAGAGGTAGGTCAGCCTTCACAGAGTACAGAGCTGGTCACTCGAGTTCAGGTGCCACACAGCTGCTGTCCCGAGGGGAACTGTCCCCTAACACAGGGGCTGGGGCTGTAGCACTGCAGCTCCTTAGGAGCAGGACGCCCAGCACTGCTGTTCACCACCAGCTCTGTGCCTGGGGCAGGGGGCCCAGTCCCCCACAGAGTTCTGCTGCTGAAAACAAGGTCAGACGCTCAAAACCAGCTGGAGCAAGAGCGTAAGGAGACAGTGATGGAGGAGCTGCAAAGGAGTGCCCAAGCCACTGCTGCAGTGGGCTCCTGGTGGAGCCAGGGTTCAGCTCGGAGCTCTTGGAATGCCAGCGGAGAAGGGATTGGGAGTCTCCAGCGCGCTGCTGCTGGGTTGGGGCTCTGGTGTGCCCCGTCCCAGCCGGAGCCGACAGCAGCTGGTGCAGCCCCAGGATGTGGGGAGAGGACAAGGCTACACGTTGGTTTCCAGCCCCAGCAGGCGCCCCATGCGCTCCATGTTCTTGTCCAGCGTGGCCCTGCAGGTGATCTCCTTGGCGCACTCCGAGGGGAACCAGCCCCTCTGGCCGTCCCGCAGCCGCTCCCCCTCGTACCAGCCTGCGGGGAGGGGACAACAGGGACACCTCTGCAGCTGACCCCACGCCTGGCCCGTGGCACTAAGGTGACCCAGCTGACGGCCAGCACACACATTCTGCATTTGCCTGGCTGGGAATCAAGTACCAGTTTAGGATAGCTTTGGCAGATTATTTTAATACGGCCAGACCAGGAAAGAAACAGTATGTGCAAAGTATTGCACAATGTCACTATTTTTTAAAATACTGTCATTCAAATATAGTTTGAAGTAATGCTATGTTACCACTGTAATCTGAAAAGAGCAATGCAGCACAAGTGACAGGATCTCTGATTTCACAGGTAATTAAGCAACAGCAAGTTAGAATTGAGTTCCTCAAGTGCTGACAGTGTCCCGCATCCCTGAGCCAGCACTTGGTGCTCTCGGTGCAGTTGTGGGCAGGTCCAGGCAAGAACTGCTTTGATCCTGGGATACCGGATCCTGCGGAAAACCTCAGCAACGACCCTGTGCCAGGGCTGCAGCAGCGGGAGAGCCCAGGCCACGGCACAACAGACTGGGGATGTTTCTCTTGGACAACGCTGGCACTCACTAAAATGTCTGAGTTCCACGTTTTTAGACAAATTCAGTTTCCTATTTGTGGACACCCCCCATGCCAAAACCGGCCAGCAGCCACATTCTGCAGCTGGTTGTATCTGGTGCTTCCCTTAGAAACCTGAACCCAAATGCTCACGCTTTCCTTGGAAGCTGAACCTCTACTCACTGCAGCCCTGTGCTAATAGGAAACAAGTTTTTGTAGCTGGACCCCCCCCGCAGAGGTGACAAATGGTTACTGACAGCAAAATCCCCACTCACCATCGCTCACTTTCTGATAAACCAAGACGACATCAGCGACTTGGAGAGAGAGTTCATCGGCCTGCTTGGCTGTGTATGTTCTGATGATCTCCACCTGAGCCAGAGCTGGGGAAGGAGCGAGCCAGGCTCAGTTCAACCAGTTACAGGGCAGGGGCTTTTATTACAACACACCACCATTTATTTAAAAATATTCCACTCTACACTTCCCCCCCTCCCTTAGGGTAGTTCCAGCCCACCCCAGCCCCCACCGAGGGCAGAGCTGTTCCCCTGCAGAGCATACACGGGTCCCAGCAGCTGTCACTTACTGGTCCTGTCCGTGTGGTGCCCCTCACCGTCCTGGCCCAGCGCCGTGATCCAGCGGGCTCTGTCACTCCTGCAAAGCAGCAAAGCACAACCCGGTGTCCTGACTCATGTCCTGGATCATGGTCAGCACTGAGACTGCCCTCGCTTCTTCAGTGCCAGCATCTCTCTCTTCAGCACCTGTGAGCAACCCCTGTGTATCATCACCTCTGAGTATTCTGTGCCTTCTTCGCAGGGCAATAGAAAGTTCTCACCTAACGCTGGTACTTTTGTCCTTGGGACACACACACCACAGGAAGTGACGAAACAGGACCAAACTGTGCTGGAAATCTTTGTGTCAGAGAAAACATTTCAGTTTTACCTGCACAAAACTATTCCAAAGGCACGCTCAACTCTCTGAACTGTTTGGCCTTAGAGATTCCCTTCCCATCCTTCCCAAAGCACAGGATGAGAGTATAAAAATAGGTAACTTAAAATACAGGAAATTCTTTTCAGACTCTTGCTCTGAGTGATGATCAGCTGGACTGCTATTTATACTGCAAACAGCATAGAACAAATCAATAACAAGTCTGCAGAACAAAATGTCTTTTCATACAAAGCCCAGACAACTAAAAATGTCCTGCATTTTTTCCCCAATAAAATTGCATTTCCAAACAAGTCTGAATCATCTGCTGCCTTCATAATGAGATCTTTAATAGAAAGCACTGATGATCTTTAGTTCCTTTCACGGTTATTCTAAACTTTGAAAGCCAACCTAAAACGATCGATTTTTCCAGGCAGGGACACGTCTGGAGCACTCCCTTTCATGTCTCTGTCCTGCCTGCAGCTTCCCCCAGAACAAATGAACTCTTTCAGTGCTGGGAGGTCGCGTGGAAGTTGATGGCACCCCAGAGCAGGCACTGGCTGCTGCTGGTTTCTAAGGCTGGACACTCCTCCCAGTGCCCAGGAGAGCAAGGAGTGGGGCTCCTCCTGCCTGAACCCCGCTCTGCTCCCCCTGCCGCACCATCCACCCATCACCACAGCGCCCTGCGCCGGGCCCGGAGCGCTCTGGGTGTGCCTGGGGACACTCCTGTGCCACGTCCTGGTGCTGTGCCCACACAGCCCCGCGGTGACACCCACCTGGCAGCGCTGACCCTCGGGGTGAGGGCCCCGAGCACGGGGCTGGCCCTGCACAGGACCCTGCCCGAGGCACAGAGGCTGCACCGATCTCTGCAGGCAGGGTAACCGAGGCCTTACCCACCAGTTTAAATTCATAAACTAGAACAAGTAATAGAATAAATAATAAATATGTACTACTTCAGCCAGGGCGAGAGGGGCAGCCCGTGGACACAGTCAGGTGAAGAAATCTCTTAAGCAACTGTACTCACTGAGTCTCTGCTCCCAGGAGCATCTCCACCCTGTCCCCAGCGTGGTTGCTGAGGAGCACGAGCCTGAAGAGGTGGGATGCAGAATTCCGGCCGGAGTGGAGCATCCCTGCGGCGTTCTTCCCGGGAGAGGAGCCGGGCTCCTCCCCGTCACAGGGCACCACCAGCAGCTGCTCCCGCAGCGAGTACTCGGTGACGTTGTAGCTCTCCTCACTGCAGGGCACAGCCAGGAGGAAAACACCGGGTCAGGTTCAGGTTCCCATTCCCTTGGTCTGGAAGCAACCGCAGTCACAGACACCACGTCTAATGCCGCGGTAGGGACAGTGCTTCCAGCACCCCACAGCTCCACACGGGGGTCACCAGCTTCTGCCGGCGAGTTTGGTGTGACACAAAACCCCTCCTTCAGCTCTGGGGGGCACATTTTCACTGGGGCTCTGTGAACTCAACACTGAGATGGCTTCGGGTTCTTTCTGCACAACAGCTTTGTGCGCTTCCAAACGACGGGCACAGAACGTGCTGCCAATGGAACCAGTCCTGCTCAGATGCTCTGAACCAGGGAAAGGGTTGGTTGGGGCTTGGTTTTTTTGAGAGAGGTGGGTTTTGTTTTGTTTGGGTAAGTTTGGGGTTTTTTGATTGTGTGGTTTTTTTTTTTAAAGAAGTCAGTTCAGTATTTTAGTCTTCTCCTTAGCCAAGGGAAGAACTGGCAATACCAGCTGGGAGTGCTGCCATCCCTACCTGGGAATCTTGCATCTGAGAAAGAAATGTGTCTGTGCATTTGTGCAATGAATAACAAATGCATTTTTTATGAATTAATCAACTAGTCTGTACATGTGCACAGCTAATCATAACTGCACTTCTTAGTAATTAATCAACAGATAAACCTCTAGAAAACCTTCCTACTCCTCACCTCCATCCCACAAACCAGTTGGATCAGACTCCTGCTGAAGGGAATCCAAACACATGTAAAAGCAGCCACTGCATTTGAAGCAAGCCCTCTGAGTCCATACCGCACTGATTGCCCCCCAGCCCTCAGCTCGTGCCCTGATCCAACCACAGCCAGGCCTGTGGGCAGGACTGGGCTGACCCTTCCCGAGCTCCAGCCACACCTCGGCTGGCCTTTCCCCAGGATCCAGCATCCCTACGCCTGCTGCCACTGACTGCTCCTCTCAAGACACCGCATTAGTGCTTGGCAAGTATTATGTCTTTTTTTCATGATTTTTTAAAAAAAATCAGATTGTGCCCCCACACAGCAGGGGCTACAAGGACAACTGGCAGAAGAAACATTCCCCATAAACTAAAAGCTGGACAGTGGGGAAAAGCAGATTTTTATCCCTCTTCAAAGCCTTTGCACCATGACACCCCCCAAGTCCCCGTGTCCCCTCCTGCCCAATCCCGGGGAGCAGCCCCGTGACTGCAGAGCCCTTTGGCTCCCTGCTCCGCAGGGTCTCCAGCAGGTCAGAGCCACAGTTCCCGAGTAGTTCCAGCACACAAAGGCGGGACAGAGCCAGGCAGTGGCTGCTGAGCTGGGGCTGGAGATGAACTCTGCCTAAAGCCCCAAGTGCAGCCTCAGAAATGGCCATTTTTAGCACGCAGTGAGGAGACACGTCTTAGTGCAATGTTAAGAATCTGCTGAGATTCAACTGCTCGAGGAAAACCACAAACATCCAACCTCCACTAGCAACAAACATTTCTGTCCGCTGCTGTGGTGCCATGGCAACGCTGTGGGTGGGAGCACGGCTCACCCAGAGCTCCAGCGCTGCTAACGAGCTCTGGCACTTGGCAGAGGGAGCTTCACGCTCCACCAATCGTGGGAAGTGTGGAGGGGAAAGGACATTCCCAACACTTTATCATTCCCAAACTTCTGCCTTTGCTAGGGCATCAAGAGTGAACTTTTTAATTTGCCTGACAATTTGGAATCTTAATTGTGTTTGCCAAAAGTAAATCCTGTTTAACAAGCAGTTACTTGTTACCCATGACAGAGACTCAACTCCTGAACTCATTCCGCAGCCAGGATCATGTTAAAAGTCACTGTGATTCGAGGATTGAACACAAAAGCAGTTTCATACTGGTGAAGCTCTTACCTCTTTTTCTTGGTGACAATGAGGACGTCGTTGAAGAGGAAGAAGTACACCTGCTGCTTAGAGGTTCTTTTGGAAAAAAGTCCAGTGTCTTCTACATAGGCCGTTAACTCGCCCCTTTTCACCAACCACCGTGAGGAGGAAACCAATGGAAATGGCTGCAAGGCAAGAAAATCACATTGTAATCCTAAATTAGAGAATTTTTTAAAAATAGAGAACAGAGTACGATCTGTTTGGGGAAAATGCTCGAATAGACTCAAAGCTCAGAGATTACAAACACAAAGAGGTTACCAAAGTTTAAGGGACTCCATCATTGCTACAACACACAGGTAACAGCTGCAAATACCTGGGAATCACTCGGGCACCTGTCATCACTGCTCATCGAAAACAGAAGTGAACAGACCTGACTGGTCACCCTGGGGATGGAACAGACTGTGAGACCTCCCGAGGGCACAGAGCAAAGCCTGACTTCAGGAATGTGTCTGCAGGGTGAGACAGGCTCCCGAAGCACACGGGGACACAGAAGTGACCTCGGTACCTCTTGGAGCAGAGGTGACGTTCCCTGTGCCGGCGTCACCCGGGAAAGGCGGGCAGGGCTGCACAAACCCTCCTCCCCCGGGAGGTGCAGGTACAACCTCCTTCCTTCCACACCTCTGGCGTGCTCTCCCTCGGCAGCGGAAGGGGAAGCTTTCCATGGCCTTGCTGTTCTCATCAGGGGCTCCTGAAGTGTCTCAGTTACCTGTCAGGCTTTCCTCCAGAGGGATAATTAGGGATCCTACAGCTCCTCTCCTTATCCAGCTCACGTGGAGCAGGAGCTCCCTTTTTCTCTAGGTGAGGCCCAACGCCTGCAGCAGCTGCAGCAAGGCCCCGGAGGATCTGAGCTGCCTGATGGGAAGACTTGCCTTTATTAATCCAAATTACTCCCCCAGCTGCAGGAGACACCGAGACCACAGGAGGACCTTTTGTTTCTCTGGGCCGGGAAGACGGAGGGAGATGCGGGACTGTGCTGGTCACACAGATCCCTCTGAGGCTGCACCGAGACGGACGCTCCAGGCAGACCAAGGGCCGCACTAATGAACACAACTGCCCGTTTTCCCCTCATTTAAGCACCTTTCACATGCTTTTAAAAAACATCCCTTCCCGCAGTTTGTCAGCTGCCTTCCCTGTTCTGCGTGAGCTGGCTTTTTGTATCCGCTAATCCCTCGGCTGAGCCAACTGCAGCCTGCCTGTACCTGCTGAGCCAAACCCAAACCCAGCGCCGGCACTGAGACCTCGCTGCTGGAGGAGCAAACAGGGACTCCCTAAAACAAACCCCCACAACCTCTCTGGTGCAAAAGATGCAAAATTTAAGAATAAAACCTGCTGAAACTTTATTAAAAATTTGATTCTGCAGTTGAGCCATGTATGAAAGCAACACAAGATCTGAGTCACTTCCCTTTTGCTCCCATGAAATTCTCCACAGTTACATCTAACAAAATAATAAACAAATCCCCGAAACTCTGTGAGGCTGGGCAAGAACAGAAATACTTTAACTAATTTACAATGGCTATAAAACAGAATTACAGTCCCATGATGACTGGTTTACAAGCAAAATATACTTTCAAAAGTTGTATTTGAGGATGAACAAAAAAATTCCTCTAATCTGTACTCCAAATGAGTTCATCCCATTTTCCTAAATGACTCTCTTCCAGAGGCAGCTTGGTTTTACTTTAATTTTTCCTTAATTGCCAAAGGAGCACATCACGTGCCCCACGTCCCTGCTGCAGAAAACAGGCTCTCAGGAGGGAAAAATGCATTTAACCAGAGCGGGGCTTCCCTGCCCCACTGCAGGGCTGGGGCTTGCATGCACAGAGGGAAATCTCACACAAAAGCACACAAAGACAAAGCCCCCAAAGCTGCTGCTGCTGCTGCCACGGCACCAGCACGGCACCAGCACGAGCTGCTCGGTGGGGTGGGGTCACCCAGGAGCCACAGAGCGGGGAGGGACAGAGGGATGGACAGGGACGGGAGGGATGGACAGGGACAGAGAGGGATGGACAGGGAGAGGCAGCACATCCCTTCCCGGGGGAAGGTGAGTGACTCCAGCCCCTGCAGGCCCAGATGCCGAGGGGCTCCTGGGATCTGAGTGGAACCCCAGAGCAGCTCAGCCCCGACACTGGGCCGGACTCGCTGAAGACTTGAGTCTGTTACCACCCATCAGGAAATGCTCTGGTGTCGCTTGCCCAGAAGTGTTTTATTTGTTGTTGCCATTGCTATAAGCAAATATTATTACTGTCAATTTTTAGTCAAAGTTTGAGAATGAAAATGCTTTAGGCAAGTTGAAAATGTCTTTTTGGAGGCAGCATTTGCCACAAGCCTGACCCAGAGCCTTTCAAGAGCTGTGCTTTTAAAACCATGACCTCCACTCACTGCATGCCTGATAATGAAACAATCTTCTCCCAGAAGAATCCTCATTGTGTACCGGTGTCAGACATCAATTACAGAAACGGGATTGCAGCAAATACTGAATAGAAACAATAACTGTACTTGGAGAAAGTCCAATAAACCTCCCCTACCTATGGCTGGGTCTGCTGTTGTTTCCTATTAAAGACTGATTGTACAGGATGTTTTTAGTGGAAACCTGTGATAGCCCATCCTTAAGGGGAAGGACAAACACTCCCAGGATCCTTCCCCGGCCTGGAAGGGTTTTCCCAGGCACACCTTTCCCCTCAGGTACATAAGCGAATATCAGCACTGAGCAGCAGCCTTTGGCCTCTCTCCCAATGCCAAAAATCTTCTTTATCAGCAGCTTTATCTTTACAGCAAAGAGTACCCTTCATTCAGTGGTTATTCAAAATCCCTGGTGCTGTAGCATCACCTTCTACTAAAATGAAAATACTTGACCAAAAGTTTTCATTTCTTTCCTGCCACAAGAGATTCTTTGCAAGAATCACTGTGGGATATGACCGTGCTGGGAAAGTTCCACTGTTCGCTGTCCCGACTGGCCAGGAATACAATCCTCATCCTACCTTGATTTTGAATTCCAGCTGGGAGTTAATTGTGTACATCATCTCCGTCCTCTCCATCTTGCGGGCGCCCTCGTTGCACAGCCGCACGAGCTGCAAAGGAGACAGGGGCTGAGCAGGGCCCTGAGCCTCCAGCACAAACTGCTGCTGCCCTGGAAAAGGCACCTCTGGGGACACAACCCCCCAGCAGGGGCACAGCCACCACCACGAGGTGTCTGCGGGGCCCCAGAGACCAGGGCTGGCCCCGCGGCTGCACCGCCCCGAGATCCCCCTCGCCCCAGTGATCCCACAGGGCCCTGCTGAGCCGTGATTCTCCACGGGGAGCAAAGGTTCAGCCCAAGCTCTGGCTGAGCAGGGCCACTGCTCTGATCCAGGCTGATGATCGGCTCCAAACACACACCCTCCTCCCAGCTGGATCAACTTCCCACGCTGCTCCCACACACAAACCCAGAACCACCACGGTATCATCAGCTCGGGATCTTTTCCCAAGTAAGAGCCAGTAATTCTGCACAAACCCAATCCCCAGGGGCCTTTCTGAAATACAACAATGTAGAGCTTTTATGCTTCTGTGCTCTTCCCGCCTGCATTATTTATGCATGGAAAACATCCATTTTTCCCTGGAAGTACACAGGAATAACTTAACTTAATAACTTGAGAGCGTACCTTGCTGACTTCTTTCAGAGCCTGCTTGCAGTTCTCGTATTTTGCCGAATCCTTGGGGGTTTTCTGGCAAATAGTCTGAAATAAAACATCAGTTACTCCAGAGGACCAAGCAGCACAGATTGCAACCCACAGAGGTTTCACATCTTAACTGAAACCCAGGAGCTGAATCACGGCTGTGGACTGGGATAAAGAGGGAACACCGGTCACTTGGGCACACTAAGGAATGCCTCCCTGGAAAGCTTTCAGGAGCAAAGTGATGCTTTGCACCTCTCAAGACAAGGTTTACACAACCATCTCCAAACATAAAACAAAACTGAAAGAGTGGGAAATAAAATGCTTGATTTGCTTGTTTGGATTATTTCAGCCAAAGAGGGGAAGGAGGCGTAGGAAAGAAAATCCCAAGAAGGGGAAGGCACCCCCACTGACACACTGCAGGAATACTGGATTGTTATTCCATTTTTTACCTAGAAATGTACTGCAGAGAAGAGAGAATTCAACATCCATGAATGAGCTAAGTGTCCAGGTGATCAAATTAACGAGTGCTCAATTGAAAAATACACAGAACAAAATGATCAGTTCTGTTTCTGGCTCCTACCAGTGCTGCAGTCAGAGCCTGACCACAATCTGCACTCCTGCTGGCGGTCCAGCTCCTCATTTAGTTCTGGCACCTTGACTGCAATACCACAGCTTCTGGTGTGAACTGTGCCTCACAAACACTCCCTGGTGCTCCCGTCACTCTCTCCGAGTCCCCGGCCATGGGAGGGACAGCTCAGCGCCACTCACACACAGCTCCCCTGGGAATGGACTCCATCCTTCAGGCTCCCAAGAGCATTCCCTGCCAAAGCGCCCTCACCCAACCCAGGTCTTGGTTTTCAGCTGCAGGGTTCATTTCAATCCTAGCACTACATACAATTTTGTGCTGGCTCCTCCTGAGTTTCAGAACTGTTTTGACCCTTTACTGTGCAATTTTCCTATTAGAACATCCAAATATTTAACTTGTGAATGGGGGAGCAAGAGGGCCCAGTCCCAGTCAGCACACAAATGCAGCAGGAATCCAAAATCCACAGCCCAGAACTGGTGTGGGGGAGAAGGCATGAAGAGACTGCAGTGAACCAGAACTGAGTATGAGAGAATGCTACCACTGCAAGAACATGCAGCAAGGAAAGAGGGAAAAAGGTGTTCTCACATCCATCAGCAAGGGAAGACGAGTGACTCTCTGCATGGGGAGGATGAGGAAGGAGATCATGGGCAAATTCCGGCAATCCTTGTGGGACTCGATCCGGGACAACACCTCCTTAAATGCTGGATTTGTGGCTCTGCGGAGAAAGAGGAGGAAGGAATTAAATGGTGTTTTACCAAACGATTGTGCAAGCCGCTAAATTTTAAGTAAACCATTATTTTATTAAAAAGGAAGCGTGATTTGCAGGAGTCAGACCACCCCAGCCTTCAGCTCTAATCCCTCAGATCCACCAGCCCAGCACTGGCACTAAACCTCAGGCACTGCCACCCCTGAGCGTGAGGGCAGAGCCAGGTGTGCCACCCAGGGCCACTGTCCCACTGTGTGACACGGAACCGACGGAGGAAGGGGAATGTGAGCCGTGGCCTCGGGCAGGATGGGGCTGTGCAGCTCCCAGGCCCCTCACAGGAAGGTGCCCGTCAGGGACAGCCCAGCGTGCCACAGGGGCACACGCCTGGCTGGGAGCCACGGGCTGGCACCAAACCGCCCAGCCCACCCGTGCCACCCTGCAGGGAGGCTCTGCAGTGCTCACAGCAGTCTCTGCAGGGTTCTCTGCTGATACACCTCGTTGGTGCAGTACTTCACGTAGGGGTCGAAGGTGGAGCTCGCGTGTCTCGCCACGATGTCGCTGATGTCGTCGATGAAAATGTTGTTCTGGTGCCTTGCCTCGAGTTCTTCAAAGAACCTGTGGGGTTAAAAATCAATTGCTCACTTTTGCACACAAATAGCATCTTTCCTTCACAACATTCACCTGGCACAACCCACGGTGCTGTGGGCTGTTGTTATCAACTAATGGCAGCTGGGCTGGTGTGTGACAGGGTGAGCTCAGCCCTCCTTTGGCCTGGCAGCGAGGGCAACCCTGGCAGGACCCAGCCCGGGGGTGCTGCTGGCCCCTGGCAGCTCGGCAGCAGCGCCGGCAGAGGCACTTCCCACTCTCCCACTGCCAGAACCAAACAGCATCACTGAGCTGGTCAGACCAGAATTTCCAGAAATGGGGTTGGAAAAGAAATGAAACTACTTCAAACACACATTAACACATTTCCTCTTGCAATTAAAAGCAGCACAACACCAGAAGTGCTCGATGAAATGCAGTATGTGTGGTTGCTGAGCCAAGGACAAAAGCCGTGTGGTGGTGGAGCAGGACACGGTGCTCCACATCCTCCAACCCTCCACTGGAACCAAACACGGATTGGCAACACCGAGAATGGGCACAGAACCCAAAATCCTGGGCTGGCTCTTCCCCTCACCATGCTCGTTCTGACAATTTCCCCCTTGTCCGTGCTCTGCTCCACACGTGACTCTCTGGCCACTGGAAGCTTCCCGCTGCTCTCTGCACTCCCAGCATTCCCAAAGCACAAGCCTTGATCTCCGTGGTGCTCACTGGAAATCCCTCACTGCTTGGGGGGGAACAGCTCACAGATCAGCTCTGTGGTCACTCTTCACACATGGAAAGCTGTCCTGGCTGCAGCCTTTGTACATCAGCATTCACTGCAAGAATCCTCAACTCCCTGGAGGCAACAAGCTCATAAAAAAATTCTCACATAGCACAGAAAATATTAAGGAAATACTCAGAACATGTGAGCTCACATTAAGCTCCAATATTTTGAAATCTGCTTTATTTAATTCCAGTCCTTTATTCCATTTTTTCATCACTAACAGTGGCTCTTCAAACCTACCACCTTTTCTCAAGGGATGTTCTGCACAGCTTGCTTTAGGAACACACCTCAGACATGTGAGAGGAGCAGAACAGGATGAGCAGCAGCTGATCATCCCCGTGTGCAGCAGCAGGGCTGAGCTGAATCACGGCACTCTCCAGGTGTGCTCAGGAGCAGCTGCTGCACCCAGTGGCTGCCAGGCTCTCACTGGGTCACTCAGAGCCATGACAACCAAGGGGATCCCCCTGTCACTGCTGAAGGCAGAGTCCCCCCCATGCAGCCTCTTCCAAGGCACAGCACAGCTTGAGTGGTCACAGCCTTGTCCTGTGCTGTGATTTGGGGTTCAGTGTCGGGACCAGCCCCAAGGGGCACATCCCACCCAGCACACAGGGACAAACCCTGACAGGGAGAGTTCCCTGAAGTGTCACTGGGGTCCAACAACAACAACAACAACAACAACAATTACCTAGAAAAGAGCCCTCAAGTTTGGAGTGTGCACGTCCCAGGAGGCACAGCAGAGCCCCACCACTGACTGGGAACTGCCACGCTGGGATTTGTTTCTCTCTGCTCAGACATGTTCACGGCTGGCAGAACCTCCCACTGCTGCCAAGTCCTTTTGCTCAGGAAATGAGGAAATCCAACATTTCCTGCTGTGTTATGGCACACTGACAAGGTGCTGGACCCTGCTGGGCCACAACTTCCACCTTCAGAATTTATCTGGTGCTTCATCAGTGACATCATCAGAGACAGGCACTGTAAGAACAGTACAGATCTGGGAGAGTAGGAGACTTAGAAAAAGAAAAGAAAAAAGGGAAAAGAGGGACAAAGAGGAGCAGCAAATCCAAGTCCCATCTCCCAATATGTCCCATAAGGAAATCCTGCATCAAAGTTTGAATCAAAAGTTGTGGTTTTCCACATCTAATCTGCTAATTATTAGAGACAATCAGGGAACCAGACACACCATAAACCCTTTCTCTTACAATTTTAGGGCAGATTGTGTCATAAAGCTCAGGACTGAGGGATGGAATGATTCCATTCAATTTAACCAACGAGGAATTTGCTGTGATGTGTACAGCTTTTTCTGCTGAATGACAGAAGGATTTATTTCAAACCTCTCTTTCTGTTAAATCCAGAACTTTTCTGGTTAAAGTTAGATCCAATTAAGTGAAAGTCAAGCAGCATCACAGGACAGAATTTGATTTCCCTCATCTTGCCCTTATGTTGTTTAAAAGAACCATCCCCTCCGCAACACTCCTGAATCCGAGGGGTAAATTCAGAAGTGCAGGTTTAGCTCCAGGTGCTGCTGACACCATCCAGGCACAGAAGCCCCTGGAGTGGCAGCCAGTGGAATTCAGCTTCTTCCCCCTGGAGACAGGGGCACTGGAGTAACAGCTGCCAGCTGGAGACAACTACAAGTAATAAAGATTTCTGAGTGACCTCTCCAAATCTGAATCCTCTCAGCAGGAACAGAATCTGAACATCTCCAACACTGTTGTTATTTAGGGAAGGGGAGCAGGGTTTAAAATAGTAAAAATGGGGAAAACACGCTTATTTCCATAGAATTTCTGTGCTGAATCAAAATCAGTTTTTACCCCAAAAAAGGCTGTAGAGAGGGTGATTAAAGTGCAGAACTGAAATGAGTTTGTTTGGTGAGTTCCCACAATCTCAGCAGTGGAAAGCAGCACGTACCTGCACACAAATGCAAGAGCAAACCCTGCCAACTCACAGCCCATCAAACACCTCTCACAGGGCAGTACCCAGGAGCAGCTCCGGAGCCAAACAAGGAAAAGCTGACCCTGCAGCCTGTTTGTTCCCTCTGTAACCCAGCTCCGGGCCAGCCCACGCCCCAGGGCCTGTCCCGCTGCGGAGCCACTTGCCTTTCCAGCTATTTATAGTGCCTGGCAGGAATCCAGAGCCACGGAAAGGCTGCAGCAGCCCTGCCCAGATATCCTGTTCCAGAGAGGTTCCCGAGACAGCAGGAAGGTGCCCGCAGCACCTGGTCAGAGGTGGGACCTGCAGGACAACAAATGTCCATTCAGCCAATAAATGCCTCCCCAGACACTGGGACAAGGAAATGGGGATGTCTTTGCTGAGTCATGGACCCATCACAGCCGGAGTGTTCGTGTTCTGTGATCCCAGGATTGAGACACAGAGTTTAAAATCAGTCAGAACCTGTTAAAATGTTTTTGTTAGTATCTTTTTCTGCTAATGCCGATCGGGTATCACAAAAGCATTTGCCTTTTGCTGGCCTGATGGCAGAGAAGGCACAAATGCTAAAGCTTTCCTTTCTCCTCTAAACTTGGAGCTTTGACCCTGCAGACCACCTGTCCCTCAGTTTCCCTGTAACTCCTCTTTCCCCAGGGAGGCTCCTGGGGAGCTGTGCCCTCTCTTGCCCACTCTCTGACCCTGACACTGATTTCTCAGACTGATTCCTGACTCATTCCTGGCTGAGCTGTCCCCTGGCATCCCCACCAGCCCAGCCCCACAGCCCCTGACAGGGCTGGAGCTGCGTGAGTTTGGGTCCCAGCACTTCTGAGCTGCACATCACTCAAGGACCGATGGAGCTCCGGCTCTCTGAACTCACCTTCCAAGGGGTTTCCATAAACACACCCAGCATGTGCTGCACAGATTATCCATCTCCAGTCCCCTGTGTCAGAGACATTCCAGGGAGCTCCCAAAAGCAGGGACGGTCTCAGCTCTCTGCATTTTGCTTCCAACAAAGGCAGCTTTGTTCCCCCAGGAATGGCCCTGTCAGGCACTACAGGCCTGTCCTGGTGCTGCTGCAGAGTTTCCATTAAACACGTTCCAAGTCAAAGTTCCTAGACAGAGGCTTCAGGCAGTTTTGACTAAAGGTTTTTATAAAGTATTTTTATCGGCTCAGGGTCTTCAGCTCACCAAACTTCTGTCCGAGCAACCAAAACCACTGGTAACAACATCCAAACTCAGGTTTGCGCTCTCAAGCAAAGGCTGCTTAAAATACAGCAAAATGGGACAGATGCTCCATTTTCTAACAAAAGGGGGGATTTTGCTACTTTGAAACACCTTGAAAATGGAAAGCAACAATTTGGAGACACCAAGGAAGAGGCTTCTGGTTTAAAATCACTTCCATTATTTACACAAATGATGTTGCTCAAAGCCAGCACAAAGTTTTGTTTTAGTTGAACAGTATTGCACAACTTGGGAAAGAAATTATGTTTTCATTTAAATTTAAAAAGGAGTTACGACTTCTGATTTTACCCCAAGTCATAAAGAACCCAGTTCTTAAACCATTAGACTTCACAGACAAGAAAGAATAAGATTATAATTCTAGGCTAGTGTGGTACTTTTCCATTCTTTTTCTTTCCTCCCCCTCCCACTTCCTTTGAAGACTATTAATCAAAAGGGATGTAAGAGTTCCCCTAAGAGTCCTGCTCTCCCCACCCCCACTGTCTTTTCCTTTTACACCTCACACTTCATGCAAGGAGTACCTCTAAAAGGAACTTTTCCTTGGGAACAAAGGCTTTGGAAAGCTGCACTCCCAACACCTGCAGTGCCAGCCTGGGGTGGCCCTGGGGCCACACAGCCCCAGCCTCTGGCAAAAGACCTCAACTGCAGGAGGCAAAGAAAGGGGAACAGGGAGAAGGAAGGAAGGGTCCCCAGCCAAACCCAAAGGGACTCCTGCTCTGTAGCTCCTAAACTGGGTTTGCACTTGGCACAACACAGCACCTTCCATCAAACAAGATCTTGTTACTACATGAACTTTAGAAGACAAAAGTCAAACTGCTGCCCAACAATGTCAGATTCCAGGCACTTTGTGGTGTCTCAGAGAAAAAAGCCAAGAAATGACTTTATCACGACTGGGAATACAGAACTCCCCAAGTTCCACCAAGGTAAATGAGGGTTTAATGCTAAAGAATTCGGAACTTTGAAATTGCTACAAAAGGGACAAAAGAAGGGGGAACAAATTCAAAAAACATTCAGAATCCTTATTCAACCTTCAGCCCCCCTTCTGAAAGGAGGCCAATATTTCTCTGTTCCCCAGGTAAAGAGATCTGTGTAGAGCTGCACAGAGCTGCAGCTGAGACCTCTCAGTACTCCACTAGCCACGTGCATCCCTCAGCCACCATGCTCACTTCAGACTGGAAATCAGGAAAAGAAAAGCAACACAGACATTTTGGTGTTGTAGTTGTGTAGAACACAGTAATCCACCTGCTGCTGTGAACCAGAACAAGTTGCAAGGAAGCAAAGCCGCATTAAGCAACTTTTTGAAAGAGAGTGTGAAGTACTCCGAGAGCACATAAATATGCATGTCCTGGGTTAAATAACAGTGCCAGTAACTACCAGCCATGAACAAGACTTTTCTGCATTTGTATCGTGTAAGAGCTGCCATTTCCTCCTCGTCAGGCACTCTCTGTAGTGTGCCTGTGTCCCTTGCTGGCTGCAGGCTGAAGGAATGTCCCCAAAGGCGGCAGGGCAGGGCAGAGCAGCTCATCCCGGGCAGCAGAGCCAGGCCCTGGTGTCCACTCAGGGCTGGCAGTCCCAGAGCACAGCGAGGCCTCAGGACAGCACCCTCTGCACCTCCTGGCAAGAGCCAGCTCTTCAGGGCAAGTATCAAACTCCAGCTCAGCTTTTAACAGCTCAGCAAGGCAGACTGAGCTTTATTTGATGCCCTGTAAGGACGAGGCTGGAATGCCTGATGTATCAGCATTCTCCCATTCTCAGAGACACAAACCCCAGGCCAGCCCCATTAAAGGTGAGGCTCTCACACTCCTGTGCATGTCTCTGCCACTTGCACTTTCCCTCTTCAAACCAGCAGGAGTTTTGGAAGAAATGGTCACCACTGAAATGGTTACTTCAGCTTCCAAAAAGAAACCTGCAGTTATGTTTAAGGAGTTCTGTTACATACAGAAATGCCACGCTTACTTTTTGCTTGCTTCGTAAACATCCGTGATGTTGGAGAAGAGGTGGTGGCTCTCTGTTTTGGTCATTGTGAGGCTCAGTTCCCTGGAATTTTTAAACATCCGGATCAGAATCTCCAGGCTCAGCAAATAGGAGTGCTCAGAAGATATCACCTCAAATATTGCCTGCAAAGTGGAGGGGGAAAAGAAGAGACTTATTAGTGACTGGGCTTTTTTCCTTAAAAACAAAAGGACAGTGTTGAGCAGGGGGGCAAAGCAAAGTTTCGGATGTAAGCTAGAGTTTATGACATAAATATTCATCTCTGTAATAGCTGCATCATTAATTAGAAATAAATCATTTAATACTAGAAAAAGAAAGTCTTTCTTAAGAAGTCTATGTTCAGAGTTTTCAATGCAACTGCAAACCAGGAGCTTGAAGATAACTCAACAAGAAGTGTGACCCCACGAGCACAGGAGTAAGGCTGGAGGCACGAGGCTGAGGCCCCTCGAGCTCTCCCCACACTGGTAACGAAGTCACCAGCACAGGCAGCAGTGGGGCAAAGACACTTTGCTCCTCATGTGCAGGGAAGGGAGGGAGAATCATCTCACCACGACCCAAACACATTCTGGAGAATAACAACCAGAGAAGGGGGTCTGACAAACACCCAGGGGCTGGGGGCAGCTCCCGGGGCTTGCTGGGCGTTCCTGGGGGGCACCTGAAGCCACGCTGGGGTTCACGGGCACGGGATGAGGGTCAGCAGAGGTGTGAACCCCCAAGGGCAGTAACACACCGAGGAGGCCGGGTGCACCCTGCCGTTGGTACACACATGCAAAGGTACTTTCAGCTTGCAAGGAGAGATCTACTGAAAATAATTGTAGTTCAAATCAGTCTGTGACACATTTTCTTTAGCCAAAATATGCACAGAGATCTATCTCACTAACAGATTCTGAAAGATGGGATGTGTATGAAGACAGCACCTGGACATTAATCAAGGCAGAAAACCAATAAATATATTTTTCTGCAGTGACAATGTATACAATATAATTATAAAATAATCTAATAGGCTCTAAAAAGCAATTTAAAGAACAGATAAAGAATAAATGATAAAAGGCAGTTTAAAAGAAATACAGCAAAAGCATGACTTGGTAATGTAACTACAGCTTAAGAATATTTATTTAGGCTCCCTCAGAAAGAATTGGCCTTTAAAATTCAAATAAAAACTCCTCAGGCCTGAAAACATTATTGGTAACATTAAAGACTTTACATTTTAAAGGCATCCAAAGAACTTGTTCTTTTTGAAAGGATGCAAGTATGGCTCCAGGAAACACAAACTAAAGGCTCCTAAAGGATAAGGCTGAAATATATGCCTTGTCCCAAAAGCTTCCCAGCAGGAGGAGGCTGAGGTATGTCCTGAAGAGGAATGAAGATACTGGGACGAATTCCCACGGCAGGTAATGCTACAGTGCTGCTACTAAGGCCCTGTGTTTCCTGGGGAAGGACATACCTCAGAAGGAGCTGCAGGGACACAGCTGCCTAGGCCAGGCTACGCCCTTCAACACCTCCCATTCACTCTGACATAGCCCCTGTAGTGAGGAAGGAGGGTACAGCAGATGAAGAGGACACAAGGAGCAAAGGGGAAGAGGAAAGTGGATGAAGAGGACAAAAGGAGCAAAGGGGAAAGAGAGAGAGAACAGAGAAGCACCCCAGAGCTGCTGCTGCCAGCAGGGAGGCCCCTGCCCCGCTCCAGGGCACAGGGACCAGCGGGGGCCCAGCAGGTACTCGGTGCTCGCAGGGGGAGGCACAGCCCAGGGGCTCTGTAAAAGCTGCTCTTTGCTCCTCACTGCTATAAAAATTCACGTGCCACCTCCTCCCTCTGTGAGCTCAAGGTTAATGTCACCCCTTCCCCGGCACAGCGGCGACCCTGGTGCTGCCAGGCTGGAGCTGGTGCGGGGAGCAGCCCAGGAGCCCCTGGCAGGGACACGGGCACCTCAGCACACACTGGGTTTATTTTTCCTCCCTGGGGAGAGAGGACACTTCGCTGCAGGGCAGGAAGCCAAGCAAGGAACTCTTATCAACGTCTCCTTATCAACAAACAGAGCACTGACCCAGGCGAGCAGCGCAGCCCTGAGCAACCAGCCCCAAAGCACAGAGAGTACCTCCTGTCTTTTCCTTTCCTCCTGGCTGATCGCTTCTGACAATCCGTTCTTCTTCACCTAAAAAAACAAATCAATCGATATTTTAATACCTTTTGTGAAAAATGTGATTAAAAAGAGATACAGGACTATCAAAACCCAGAAAGCAAAGCACCAAGGAGGGCCTGGCTCTACAGGAGAGCCAAACACAGGAGCCCAGATCAGGAGGGACACCAGGGCAAGGGAAGGGGCCACAGCACCACACAGGTGGAAGGCCCCATTCTCTTCGAGGAGCAGAGGTGCATCACAGACACAGGACCTCACACGCACTTCCCTCCTCCCATTTCTGTCACTCTTCTCCAAAAGCTCCTAACATACTCTCGCCAACAGCTTTCTCTTCTTGCTCCACCTGCTCCCTGTAATTTTAAAGGATTTATTATTCCTCATTTCATGGCTGCATGCCAGGCCCCACAAGGCTGGACAGCAGGGGTAAAGAGGTGCCACACTTGGGTCTGCACACCAAAGTACAGACTCACAGGTAAATAACTATGGGAGGAACATCAGCACTGCAGCGTGGGAGCCGCTGTCCTGTGGAACACAAGCCACGGATTCCCCTGGCACCACAAGCAGACACTTCTGGATGCTGAGCAAGAACTAATTAGATGCCTTTCCATTAAACAATTAAAGTACATTTCAGTCAGCAGCCCGAACGCTTCAGAGCATTCCCGAGGAAGTGCAATGGCACTGAAAGGTGCAATGTCACTTTCTTCTGGATGCAGTGGAAGAGTTTTCTAAAAATACACCAACACAGGAAATACCTACGAACACATCCCCCAGATTCCAGTGCTCCCTGTTAACACAGACACTGCCAGTGTCCAGGGAGCTCCGTGTGGCACCTGCTGAATTCATGCTCCAACCGCAGCTGTGCCCCGTGGTCGCTGCTGTCACGCGTGGGTGAGTCTCAGAGCACACATGAATTCATGGTACACGAACCCACAGGCCAAGGGCCCGGCCTCACACCCCCCATCAACAGCAACACCTCCAGAGAGACAGGGCCCAGACAGGGACACTACTTTGGGCATTTCTGGGAAAGAAAATTCAATACCTAATTTTGACACATCCAAAACGTTTAAGCTGAAATAACCTAAAAAATGTCACGTGTGTGATACTGAGCAAACAAAAACTTCATTTAGGCTAAGAATGTGACCAGAAGGAATGGAAGAGGCCCAACATCACAGCTACTAAAGCTGTCTGTCATCACACTGGACTGGCTTTTCCCCAGCAATGACTGATTCGACCGTGGAGATGACGAGCAAAGGATGAAAGGAGGACAGGTGACCTCTGGTTAAGGACATAAAGTTCCTTCAAAACAAAGAGGTGCTGAAGAGGGGGAACTCACCAGAAATCCACTAAGTGGCTGCACATGCCCAAAGTGAACGTAAGCCCTTTGATATGGGGAGAGAAAGGGGAGCCAGTGCAGAGATCAGCCCTGAGGGTCCCTGACAGGCACAGCAGGGCTCTGGGCTGGTGCCACGGAGAGGAGGCAGCCCTGGGCAGGGACCCTGTGAGTGGCTCTGGAAGGAGGCAGCCCTGGGCAGGGACCCTGTGAGTGGCTCTGGAAGGAGGCAGCCCTGGGCAGGGACCCTGTGAGTGGCTCTGGAAGGAGGCAGCCCCGGGCAGTGACCCCCTGAGTGGCTCTGGAAGGAGGCAGCCCTGGGCAGGGACCCTGTGAGTGGCTCTGGAAGGAGGCAGCCCTGGGCAGTGGCCCTGTGAGTGGCTCTGGAAGGAGGCAGCCCTGGGCAGGGACCCTCTGAGTGGCTCTGGAAGGAGGCAGCCCTGGGCAGGGACCCTCTGAGTGGCTCTGGAAGGAGGCAGCCCTGGGCAGGGACCCTCTGAGTGGCTCCACAAAGCCACTCACAGCAGGTGATTTGTACATGAATGAGAAACTAGTCACAACCAGGATCAACCTCAGTTTCACACGTGTGAATACACTTCAGCAAGACAGAAACACCCTTTTTCATTACTGTTGTCATAAAGAATTTGACAACTCCATAGCTGAAGTGCACTGCCCCTCAAACACAGCGAGGTCGGAGCTGCACCAAGTGCCAGGGAAACCTCCTGCAGAGAGAGGGGATCCCTCTGCATCTGCCCTCGGATTCCCAGCACAGGCACTGCTAACAAACACCAGAAACATTATCCTCCTCCTTTCCTAACATATGCTGAAACCCAGGACTGACATTTTCCAGCTGACTTCCTGCGACAACTCCAGACTCACTTTTTAACTTTTTAATACACATTGACAGCATGTAATTTTTCCAGAGTTATAAACACAGTCACTATGAGTCTCGGATTCCCAGATTTTGTTTTCTCCATGCACCACCTTTTCCCACATACTCCCCACTTCCAATCTTGTAAATCAAATACAGACAGTGCACAAGTTTCTGTGCGAGGAGCAGTAAAGAGCAAGTTGGTTTCTGTAAGTGAAGCATGGCACAGAAGAGTTCTCCTCCTGAGATGGTCCTCATGCTATTTTTGTCTCACAGCAAATTAGTGTTTTGAAATTATCCTTATTATTATTACTAAATAGCATTCCTTCCAAAATACCTCAGCTGTTAAACATTTAACTGCCCAGAAGGCAGAAAAAACAATTCAACTCCATTATAAACACTTTTTTTGCAACATGAGGCAAATGAACTATATTTAAAGTATTTGATTGTTGAAGAAAATTAAAGCACTTCTCTTCAAAACCACGTTGTCTTGCCTTCTTTATAATTACCCATTCAGAGAGATTCATCTTTCAGTACTTTAAACTGCAAAAGGTCATCAGCATCTGTAAGAGAGCTCTGCTAATCAGACAGCCTAACCAGCCTTAGGGGATCTCCCCGAGGCTTAATCCCTCATTTATTGGGATTTACAGAGCTGATGGTCAAATACTCCAGGTGATCTTGTCATGGCATCATCTCTCTAATGCCAGAGATGAGGATCTACAACATGCTACAAGTTACGTAAACAAAAAACCACCTCAAACCCTTCATTTCAGGGATATCCCTCCAGAAGCCACAGAAATGATCAAAGAATAACCACACAAACACGGAATTTTTATGGTTCCTTCAGTCCCAGAATCGTGTGTACGAGAAAGAGCTGTGGCAGGATGAGCTGCTATCAGTGATTTGTCGGGTTATTAGCAGGGAAGGCAGCAGGACTGCAGCACCGATGGAACAGCTGAACTCACTTTGTTTCACGATGCTGCTCCCCAAAGCCCTGCAGATGCTTCCCAGCCTGTGCAAGGGACAGCACAGCACCAGCAGCTCCTCTCCCCACTTCTCAAAATGCTTTCCATTAAACATCTGCACTGGAGTCATCTTAAGAGCTGGTGTGGAGTGATTTAGAACAATTCAGCAGCAACTTGTTTGTGACTAACTGAAGCCTTTAGTATAATTCACCCTTTCAGTGAACTCACACAACCCTTTTTTACTGGATCAGTAAAGTTGTGTCTTTGCCAATACAGGACTCTAAAATGAACTCGGTTTCATTGTTTTTTATGTGAAACAAAGACCAGCAACTGATTGGGACTTCCATGTCGTTCTTATGAGACAAAAAAGATGATGACAAATTTCAGCCAAAAACTCCAGCAGCGAGTAAGAGAAGACTTTGCTTCAACCCACCCCGAGATCCTGTCTCTGGCCATACAAGGATCACAACTCACCACAGAGAGCTGGCTCCACGTCGACCTCAGGGGCTTATGGTGAAAAACAACCTTGTCGTCCAACTTCTGCTCTTGGGGCTCAGACTCTTCATCAGAATCGATGTCCAGAGCTTTTTCCTTATAGTTCTGGTATAATACAGCATTTTCTGTCAAATAACAACAGTATGTCAGTCATTGCTAGAAAGTTTGTTTAGCTGCTCTCATAAAAATTTAAAGTAACATTTAAACAATGAAAGAAACCAAAGTGTCACTGTGCTGCTCACACTCCACGAGACAAAGATAGCATCTGATTTGGGCTGGACAATGGTGCAGTACAGTGACAATGGATCACTGTACCCAAAGATCCTCCCAGACCGAATTAAAGAACAGATGTGGCCTTTGTCAAGAAAAAAAATAGCAAACAATTTTTTCTTCCTTGGTTTGCTGTATGCAGTTCTGTAATTAACCAGCAATTAGAAAATGGGATCGTGTGTCAGTGGAGCAGTCACTGATCTGCAAGTCTCACTATTTTCACGTCCAGGAAAAGCACAGTGCCCACGCCAACCTTTCTTCTGTCAACTTTAAATACTGTCCTCACGTTCCACTGTTTCCCAATTTCAGAGATCTGAGGTCACAACTACTCCAAACAGAAAGTCAGAAGCTTGCCTGAGTAAGCACGAGACCTATGAACCTTAAGACCAAATCCACCCATCACGTATTTGAGTTCTGCCATCATTAATTCCGTGCTATCAGTGGCAAAGGAACGCAGGCGTGGAGCGCTCCCGCTGCTTCCCAACCTCCCTGGCCACACACCCCTCGCAACAGCAGCGAGCACGGACAGAAATCCAACACCACAAAAACCCACAGACACATGAAGCCATCGAGCAGGCAGGCTCTGAAAGGTACTTTTAGATGGGCCAGGCTTTGGATAACATCCAGTCTTCCCCTCCAAGAGAAAGGGGAACTGAGGTGGAAGTTTGGCTGCTCCAGGCAGGGCCCCAGCTCCTGCAGTCCCCCACCTGCCTGGGTGGGTCTGTCCCACCCGCTCACACCTGCAGCCCTGCCTCGGTGCTGGACCAGGTGTGGCCTTTGGAGCAGCTCTTTGGGAAGGGTCTGTGGAGTTTATACACTTTTAACAGAGGAAACTGTTACAGCAGCTGAGTTCTGGGAGGCATTACAGAGAAAGTTATCAGCTGGGATCGTCCAAGACAGAAAGGAGCCATTGGAAGAGAATCTAAAAACCATCATCAGGAGACAGTGTGAGAAGAGATAAAAATGAAGAGTAGGAAAGGGGATGATGCAAAGAGAACACAGCTTTGAAAACAGAAACAAGAGGAAGGTAACACAGCAGCTGAGGTGACCTCAAAGAGGCATTAAGCAGAGAAAAGCCAAGAGAGTAGCAGTTATTATAACAGAACTTCTGTGGACTCATCATAGATGCTTTTCTTGTTGAAATATTGGGAAAAGCAGCAAACTTGGCAAAGCCCAGAATTAATGAGTAACACAAAAATACGGATCCAGAGACAGTGATTTTCTGGCACTTGAAGTCTAGGTAGCAAGAAAAGAAAATGCTTAGAGTCCAAGGATTCACCCCAGCACCCTGAGCTGATGAGAAGGCAGAAACAGCTGCGTGAACCACCAGCCCAGAGTAACACCAGACTCAGGTGTGTGCTGCAGGGACAGCCCCAAAGCCACGAGGGATCCACAGTGACCTGCACCTGGGCAGAGCCCCAGGAACAGGCAGGAAGGCAGTCCCACACGGAGGAACCCACTATGGAACTGCACAGAACTGCCAGGGCTGAGGCAAACACAGCCAACAGCTCAGTTTTTAGGAAGGACGGGAGCTTAAGCGGAAAAGAAGCCCTTGACACACCTTTTTAGTCTGCCACTTTATAGTCTTTAAAATATCCCCAAGGTGTGTCTAATGCCAAAATAATGGTCCCATATCCCAGTCAGTTTACTGAAAAACAAGGTGCTGAGCCTCTGACTCCATACAGAGAAGTGTGCAAAACGCTCCTGAAGTTCATCTCCCTTGGGAGTTATTAGCAAGTGGGGACAGAACAGGGCTCACCTTCGCCATCGAACGTCCCTTGTCCTTTCAGCATCTTCTGCGGATAATTTCAACAGGAAAGAGAGATATGTTAGGAGGAGGAGAATGCCAAATGATCACAGTAACAAGAACTTCTGTTTTATTCAAGACTTGGGCTCCAAAGCAACAGGCTCTAATCTGTAAACTTCAGATGCTGGACAAGAGTTCAGTGAAAACAACTGTGTCACCATAGAAAGTGAAAAGCTACTCTAGTTTCATTTCTCTCGTGCCTTGTTTATGTGTATTTTCCCTGTGTTCCAAAAGCACACTACACTGGCTTGAGAAGGGTTCAGTGACCTTGCAGCTCATCCCAGTGTCTCGGGGCTTTCCGCGAAGGCGCAGCGCTGAGGCTGCCCCTCCACACTCTGCAAACAACCACCACTCCGAGCACTTTGTCAAGGAGCCTTCTGAGAGCACAACAAGCCTCTGAAACAAAACAGCTGTGCTGGTGCAAAAGGCCCCAGGGCCCAAGAGTCTATTTAACAAAACACTACTTGCAGAGAGCTCCGTAAGGACAGGACAGTGTCACGTCCTCCTACCATAAACATAACGCACTGTTCTAAGTCTACGACCAAACCAAACCAAACCAATCCACCCCACACTCCGCAGCTGTTCAAAATTTCATCGATTTCTATTTTCACAGAAGCATCCACTACCATAATTTCAAACTGGCTGAAAACTGCCATAAAGCTGATAATTATTTTAAAAGCTACAGCATCAGCTCTTGGCCTGGTGTGCTTCATTACACAATTCCAAGCACTCCACAGAAATCTATGAATTTATTTCATACAGTAACGAATTATATTTAAAATAAGCAAATACAATATTACACTATGATAAGTAAAAGAATACTACCAATATGTCTTTATAATTTAATACATTAACATTCAATATAAGTCTACTGCAGTTTTCTAAGGGATTACAACCAAGATTTAAAAACAGGCATGCTGCTTTTACTTTCAGGCATTAAAATTAAGATATCCAAAGTGATTTCTATCAATTTAAAAATCACTCAGTGATTTTTTAAAATACTTTAAAAGTAATGTCTCAGATAGAGGAGTGAGGGAGGAAGTTCATTTTTCTGTCTCTATTCTAGCATGCAAACTTTATTAAGACAATGTCCCTTTTTTTTTCCTGTTTATTCCTTTCTGGGACACAGGTTTTAAGCCAGTGGTTCGGTTGTGAAAACTGGAGAATCCGGCAGGAAAGGCGAGCTGGAGGCGGCCAGCAAAAGCTCTGAACCGCCTGGATTTCAAAAGAGCCGCGTCCCTGCCGCCTCCAACACTTCGCTTGGAAAACAGCACTTGTAAGACTCACAGTAACTACGAAAAGTTTTGTGTTAGCAAAAAACAAACTGAAACCTCCGAGCATTTATGGAAAATGCAGAATCAGCAGGCCACGCTCCCGCGGAGCCCACACCTCCACCCATCAGCGCACCTTACCTTTATCCTCCCCAGGCTCGAGAACTTCTCCTTATCTTCAACCACCGCTTTCAGGATGGGCTGGGACATTCTGTTCTTCTTCTTGCAGTTGGCGGAGCCGTCCAGGTCCACGCCGCTCACCACGGCCCGGCGGTAGGACGTGGAGCGCAGCCCGCGCCGCAGCGTTCCCGGGCTGCCCGGGCCGCCCTCGGGCTCGTCCTCGGGGTCGCTGCTCAGGGGCAGCCGGGGGGTCTCCACCAGGCTGCGCGCCTTCAGCCCCCGCTCGTAGCCCTGGGCCCGGCCCG
>VZTA01019658.1:157422-224560 GCA_013398855.1 Mohoua ochrocephala
AGGGCAGAATCCAGCCTCTCCGAGGGCAGAATCCAGCCTCTCCAAGGGCAGAGTCCAGCCTTTCCGAGGGCAGAATCCAGCTGCTCTGAGGGAGGCTCCTCAATCACTTTAACAGGTCTTGCCTGGAGCACAGGATGCAGCAGCCTGTTGGGTGTCCAGCTACAGCCAGGGATTGAGAGTTTAAGAAACCATTCCCAAAGCTCCTGAGAATTCCTAGGGAAATATTTAAGGCAGAAGCAAGAGACATTAGAAAGGACAGCCAGCTGCAGATGCTCTTATCCTTGTGAGTGAAAACCTAGGAATACTTGAAATACTCCAGATAGTTATGACTGGGCAGCAAACACCACAGCAAAGATCTCTTTGTTTTAAGTAAATCATTAACAGAGCAGGCCAATCACAGTGATAAAAACCACACTGATATTCTTGGACTGAACCCCCTCACTGTAACTGTCCATCCAAAACTAAAGCTGCAAAAACTGAGATGCTTCCAATAGGGGAAAAAAACACATAAAGCACGAGCTCCTGGGACGCAAAGTTTGGAAAGCTGATCTTTGAAACACAGGAGGTTTACTAGAAGTGTGTTATATTACAGCAAAGGAGGTCTGCTCTAAAATTTCAGTCCAAAAATAGCCTTTCTCACGGACTCCTACTCTGAGTGAATACATAATAATAATGATATAATATAATTAGAAACCTTTCTTTGTCCTTTGCACGGTCGAATTCTAATTCTTAATTACCCAACGGATTTAATCCATGGTTATGTTTCCAGAAAGAAAAGTGTGTTTTAACAACAGTCCATACCTGGTTTCATAAACTCCTTGCCTTATTGCACCTGGAGGGATTTAGGTACCAATATATTTGGCATTATTTACACTGCTCCTATTTTGAACCAAACAGGTTTGTGGAGGAAAAGAAAACTAATAAAAATAAGTGTTTCTCAGTTGTCCTGTCTTTTATGTCACCACATACACAGGTCAAACACAGCAAGGAAATAAGCCTTCAGTTTAAATAGCTGAAGTTTTTATGTGGACTTCTACACCCCCAGGAAACTGATATGGAAAGGGAGAAGGTAATGATAAGGAAACCCCTTTTTTCCGGTCTCACGCACCTCAGTCCTGCAGCACCTTGCCTTTATAAACCCCATAAAATAATTTCTTCCCACCATGCTTCAATTAATTGCACAGTTTTGAACACATTAGAGCATCAGCTGGCAGCCCCTCTGCTCCTGCACAGGTCGTGTCTGTTTAACAAGATCAGCCTGTCTGTCCCAGATCTGCTCATTCCCCTTGTTTTCATAAAGCACAATTGTAGTTCTTTCCTTCCTTGGCGGAAAGCTCAATAGAAGAATGGCCTTAATCCATTAAAAACATTAAATCACGTTTGTAGATGGGGAGCCCTTGGCTCCATCCCTGCCCTGGGAATCTCATTGATGTGCTAACACAGGCCTTGCTGGCAGCCCTCACCCTGCTCAGGAGAGGCCGGCGGAGCCAGGGACAGGACAATGTCCCCCTCCTGATTCTGTCAGCAGAGCCAAGGACAGGGTGAATTCCCCATCCTTACTCTGTCAGTGTGCGAGGGAAGTGTGGCCACAGTTCACACCAAGGGTGCTACACCCTGGCATTCAGCACAGAAACAGGGAAGAGAGATGCATTATTTGGGGGTGAATATGGAAACACTGCTTTTATTCTACGTACTCTAATTACTTGGGCATTTTAGGCACATTATTAGATATCTATCTTTATATGTACAAATGGACATCTTGTTTTCCCTAGAGAAAAGGGAGCAAGAGAAAGGCACACACAGGGGACCAGGGACAAGGACAGTGCCTCTGCACTGGGAGATGCCCCCAAAGCTGGAAGGGCAGAACCAGGCACATCCCATAAAGCAAGAACAGGGCTGCTGGAGAAGCTATGAAGGATCCGTATGGAAGGATCCGAGAGACCCTTCAGGGCTGTAGGAGCAGGGGAAGTCCCCTGCGGAATGAGGGAGTCCCAGAGGGAAGCAGGGCTGGAAGGGGAGCTCTGGCCCTGTGCCCACTCAGCTCTGCACTCCTTTACCTGGCACACAGCACTGCCAGGCCTGGTGCTGAGCAAGGGAAACTTCTCGCAGGTTCTTCTCTTCTTTTAGCACACGTATGTCATCAGTCTCGTACCTGTGCGTGCTCATGCACTCCCATGAACCTTCACTGAAAAACGAATCCCTCTGTGCCCAGCCCTGCCCTCTGCCCAGCTGAGCTGCCTGCCCGGAGTTTCCCAGAGCAGCAGCTCACGGACAGCCCGTGGCTGTTGGGGAAACACGAGTGTTCACAGCTGACCTGTCACCGACAAAGAGTCGGAGGTCCCTTTGCCCTGGGGACTGTTCTCCATTGTCCCGCTCCTTCCCAAAGGGGACAGATATTTCTCTCATTTGTGCAAAGGGAGGACAGGCAAATAATGAATCCCAAAATGGGTTGTTCCTTCAGAAGCTCCCAGTAACCAGAGGTGATGCCAGGATGGCTGTTCCCAAAACGCACCGAGCTTTGCACAGGGCTGCAGCACAGGACAGCAAATGGAAAGCAGCCACTGCTCACACATAAAAGCTCCTGTCAGGGCAGAAGAAAGGCTCAGCATGGTTTTAGTTCTGTATTTAAAAAATACAGTAGGGAAAGCTCTTCACAAAGCTAAACAGAGGCAGCTGAGCTGGCAGCTACAGCAGCCCCACATTAATGAGCTCGGAACAGGCCCGTTCCGAATCCAGTAGGAGAAAGATTGCAAGGTATTATTTTTAAAAGATCCGTTTCTCCACCAGGCCATGCACCATCATTTCACTCACACATACTTCACATTTTGTCCATTCCTGTTTTCTATGGAGAAGTGAAAAGACTGTTCTGAGAAACCAAAATGGAACAGAATAGATTTAAATGTGCCTTTGTGATAAACACTATTAAAGACTGTTCACTTAATAAAGAGTAAATTATAAAAGGAGTTCTTTTAAAAAAATAATCACATGTAGGGATAATCACTATGATTCTTAAACAACTTAGGAGTTATTTCATACATTTCAATACCTATTAAGGGTAAGACAGCGAGCAGAAGTGTCCTGCCTGGAAGATTCATTTATTTTATAAGTCACTGCTAAACAGACACTGTGTCTTACAGGGAAATGGATGAGATGGAACAAAACACCACTGGAAAGAGAATGTCCAAGACATGGAAAAACAAGTGAAGAACAGGCAGTTCCAACTTCTGTATTCACAGGCCAAACCCCAGTCAGTGAAAATGAACAGATGACTTAATCACTTTGGTAAATAAGGGCTCTGTTTGGATGTCCCCAGTTTGAGAGAAAGTTCCTGTCAGGCTCCTTGCTTTACCCTCTGCCCTGGGTGCTGCAGTGCAGGGCTCTGCAGGGCAGCAGGACGAGCTCCAGCAGCAGCTGCAGGGCACCAGCACTGTCCCTCCTCTCCTGAGCACGGTCCATCCCCTCCCCAGCGCTGTCCATCCCCTCCTGATCAGGGTCCATCCCCTCCTGAGCACTGTCCATCCTCTCCTGAGCACGGTCCATCCCCTCCCCAGCGCTGTCCATCCCCTCCTGATCAGGGTCCATCCCCTCCTGAGCACTGTCCATCCTCTCCTGAGCACGGTCCATCCCCTCCCCAGGGCAGACGGGGCCCTTTGTTGGGTGCAGGTGGCTCCGTGGTGGCCCAGGCCGTGGAGCACGGTCCCCAGGCTACAGGAGGTGCCGTTCATGCATCAACCAAATCCAAGCTGTGTGTGGGACAAGTCTTCTGAGTCTCATCCAGGGCCTGAGCCAGAGGACCAGACTTCCCTGGAACCGTTGAGACACCAATGTCCCCTGCCCTCCGTCCTGCAGGGCCGGGGCTCCCGTGTGCCAGCAGAGGTGAGCTGTGCCACGCCGTGTGCCACTGCCACGGCGAGCGGCTCTGAGGGACCTTGGCCAGCAGTGCTGAGCACCGGGCAGGTGTGGGCAAGTCACAGCCCCTGGGGGCCCCTCAGGGAGCTGCTCTGTTCTGTGGACACGGCCATGGACAGAGCACAGCAGGACACAGGAGTGCCCAGCAGCTCCTTCAGCTCATGGGAATGTTATCAGGTGCTGGGAGGTTTATGGAGCTACTTCAGAAATCCCACTGGAGTTGCTTCAGAGAATGGTTTCACCACTGCCCTTTCCTTGCTAGCAAGGGAAAAGGGAAAATGTTCTTTCCTTCTGTGCCTTGCTCCAGGACACTCTGGCTCGCCCAGTGTCCAGCCAGCAGCACCCATCCCTGCTCTGCACCCACGCTGTCGGTGCCAAACACCCGCGGGGCGGGTTTGTGTGCAAGGAGTGACAGGCTGACAGGGACTGGGCTGCTCACAGCCTGCTCTGCAGGGACAGACTCTGGCATCTGGGACACCAGAATCCAAGGCCTATTAATCCCTTATTTCTTCTGCAGTCCAATTCTGTGGAAGATAAAGAGCTGAAGTTGTTCATGACTTACATTCCTAGACTGATAA
Organism: Mohoua ochrocephala; assembly: GCA_013398855.1. Classification (NCBI taxonomy): domain Eukaryota; kingdom Metazoa; phylum Chordata; class Aves; order Passeriformes; family Acanthizidae; genus Mohoua; species Mohoua ochrocephala. The sequence continues at coordinate 161,910 of VZTA01019658.1, forward strand.
GCTTGTTTCCAACCAACCTTTACAAGTCTCCAGATGAAACTGCAGTGTGACTAAAACTTCGAAGGTGGAGAAAGTGTGAAAGTGTTTGACCTTGGTCATTGGTTCCCCTAGTAGCAACAGAAGGATTACATTCAATCTTTTTTTCACCTTATTTTACAATATGTTTCATAAAAGAGCCTTGCAGTGGGAGAAATGTGAAAAGCAAATGGAGAAAGTTAGATTTCCCTGTCCTTGAGGAGATAAAATTCAGCAAAGCCAAAGTGACCCTGGTTAAACTACTGGATAATAAATGGATAAGCCTTTCTCCCCAGCCTCCCTGCAAACTTAAGACTCATTCCTAACAGCATTTTTCATTTGTTTTCAAAAGCTGCCCAAGCTGAATTCACTGAGGTTTTTCTGCATCTGACTGATCTCACCTGGAGACAGATGATAAATAAGAGTCCATCAAAGAGTCCAAAACCCACATTCCTAACCAGGCTAAATTACTGCTGACCCAATGCCATTTCAGTTCTGCCCACATGAAACAGAGCTGCAGCAAAGACACAGTGCGATAATTGCCATTAGACATTAATTATTAGCTATTTTCATTTTGCAGTGTTTTGCAGGGACAAGCATTCACGCAACCAGCAATTAAATCACTTGCAAAACCCCAGTTTGTAAGAGATAAACCAGTTTAAACAGATCCCACAAGCAGCATGTGTGTGATTTGCAAAGACGTCGAGTGACCCTGATCTCCAGACACTGTTTTTTTTCTCACATTGCTTGTGACTCCTGCGAGGCCTCGTGCACGCCGCCCTTATCTGTTCCAGCCTTCCATCCCGCATTCCTGCCCCATGTTCCCGGGGCTGATGCCTAGCGCTGCACAGACAGGGAGGGACGGCGTTTTCCTGGTTTCCCCTTTGCCTCCCCAGCAATCAGCCCCCATCCACGGCAGCTCTGGTGCCGTTCCCGTCTGGAAAGCCATCCACAGGCAAACCCCTGCACGAGCCGGCTGTGCCCCAGATCCTGCCTCCAGCAGAACCCCGAGTCTGGTCTGGGACCTCCCTGCCCCTCCCTTCTCCGAGGCTGCTGCGGGAGCCTTGGCAGAGAGCTTTCAGCACGAGTGCTGTTCAGTGACGCCCCAGTGACAGTTCTCACAGACCAGCGTGTCTTTGACACCAGACCTCAAGGAGCAAACCAGTGAAAGGCAGTTTGGATGAATCACTGGAGAGCAGTACCCTGAGATTTACATTTCAGACTCCACTTAAGGCCCAGTTCCTCTGGTATTCACTGCAGTATTTCAGCTGTGATGAGCACATGTGGCATTAATAAGAAACACAACAGACTGTAACGAGAGTCCCACTGCTGTCAGTGCAGCTCAGGAGAGTAAATAGAAAACAGTTATTTGTAGAAACACTAAATCATAACGAGAGTATTCAAGAGCCTGTGACAGAGAAAGCTGCACAGTTTATTACTGGACTTGGAGTTTATATGAACCCTCAGGCAAAGATAAATAAACCTCCTGGCTGGGAGCTGGGGTGTGGATCAGCCTGCACGATCCGTGTGTCCGGGAGGTTGGGAGCTGCTGGGGAAGCCGTGGGCCGATGCTGGGGCCAGCACGGGCCCAGCACGAACCTGAGCTCCTGCTCAGGCTCCAGCCTGCGAAGGACACCACATGCAGATAACATATCTCACATTCTTTGTTATATCAAAAAGCACCAAACCAGCCCTTTGATAGGAGCTGGACCCACAAGAGCAGCGGCAGAATTTCAGAGCGGGAGTGAGCTTGAAGGAAGGCTCAGAGATGTGACATACTTGTTCCAAATTCGCAGTACTGATCAAAGGGTTGACATGGAAAAACATCCCAGAATTTCTTCTCCCCTGTAAATTAGCAAGCTTCCCTCATTCAGTTGTACTTGATTGTTTGTGGGAAATGCCCTTTATAGCAGATAGGAAGAACACTGAATAAAATTGTCAGAACAACGCTGTCTGTCATCTCTTGCCTTCCCCAAGGCTGTCAAAAATGAAAGTGTTTAGCATATATAGATCACTGGAGCATTTTAGAACTGTGAATTTTGGTTTATCTACAGACTATCTCTTTAAAGAGGCAGCTGAGAGCCCCTGCACTTTGAATAAAGCCTCCAGGAGCATATTGAAACAAATCTCTACACCACCCTTTGGAATTCAATCTGTTCCAAGTCAGGTCGCAAAAGAACCTTCTTATTTTCCTTGTGCCTAGAGAGAGTTCAGCACAGGGCCAAAGGAGAAATGGTTCGAAATATTTAAAAGGGAGAGGAAATTTAAAAAAAAAAGGAAAGAAATCTCAGGAGAGCAGATCCTAGAAATACTGAAGTTTAAAGCCTGAGAATTGGCAGGCGTCCAAGTAACATAGTGGAGAGACAGTGGGGATTGCAAGGAATTGGCAGGCAGACAGCATGGGAGATGCCAAATGAGAGCTCACAAAGAGTGAAATGAGTCAGAACCTAGAGAAGGAGATGTGAGAAAGAAAACTCAGCACAAGGGAGAAGGAGGGAAAGGAGACACGATCCAGGACTCGCAGCTTCAAAATGTTGGACAGAAATAACTGAATAACCCCGGTTCTCCAGATTCAATATGGTTTGTGGCAGGGAAAGGCAACAGCCCGGGGTGAGGGGCACACAGAGAAAAGCGCTTGCCGGGAACCGGGATAAAGCAACAGTCCGGAGAAGGCAGTGGAATCAAAGTCCGGAATCCCTTCTGGGCAGGGGAGGCGCAGGTTTCTGTGACCACTTCTCTCCTTATCTGCAGGCTTTGCTATGCAAAGGGAGGCAGGGCTGCAGCGATGCTGCTGGAGGGAGGGACGGAGCAGCAGATTGAACAGGAATGCAGTCCTTTGGAAATTCTGTTGGCTTCATTGGAGATTTCAGAAAAACCTGCAAGTTTAGGCTCCATCTGAAAGTCGTGCTGCACATGACTCTCAGCCAGTCACGGCTTTATTTCCGTCTCTACCTGCTTGCCATGGTTAGGGAACAGAGCCTTGCCTGCTAAGAAAAGGCAGAGCCCTTGTTTCAAGAGAGATTTCAAGATAAAAGAATGTGCCACTTGCTTTGCCATCTCTGCAGCATCTGCTCTTCAGCTGTGACCTGGGCACACACGGGTGCTCTGTGCTGTGGCTCACCTGAAATCTTGAGCAACTTCCAGTGCGCTCACCTTCCCTCTTTAGGCTCTGACCTCTGGTGCCCCGTAACCTGAAGTCACCAGACAAGGACACATGCTGAATCTTTACCCTGAAATAGTTAGTGCAATCTCTTTATTATTCGTGCTCACTAGTTTTGATTACACAGGCGGCTGCAGTCAGATCCAGCAGCGCTGCACGCGGAGGCACACGCACACATCCAACACAAACCACCCGGTTCTAATCCCAGCAACTTGGCTACCTTCTCTCTTCACACCCATTTTCCCTCTTGACACAAAGGTGTTGTTTTACCATCACCATCTCACATACAAGTAGGCCTGAATCCCTCTCTAAGCAGCAATTGGGGTAGATAAGAGTGAGTGAGTGGGTGGGTGGGCGTGGAGGAGGCAGGTGGGCTGCTCTGGGCTCCCAAAGCTTGCTGAGCTCACAGCTCAGTGTGACAGAGAAGAAAAGCCAGACCCAGTGGGTGGGTGTCAGACTGCTCAGACTTGTCAGAGATAAGGCCTTAACACCTGGGAGCTGCTGAGGACGAGGAGCACCCGAGCAGTGAGCGCTGCCCCCGTCCCGAACCGGGGAGCACACGCGGGTTTCCATGGCACATTTACCTCAACCTCGGGGCACTCACACGAGCACTGCTGGCATCCAAAACCTTGGGATACCAGGACGTCTGCAAACACAGCAAGCACCTGCTGTCTCCTTTCTCCAGGTGGAACACCAGCTCTTGCCTTTGTGCCAACCTGAGCACACCCCGAGGTGCACACTCAGAGCATCCCTCGAGACAGGAAACCCAAAGCTATTACAGAATAGCCACCAGCTGCTGCGTGTGGTGATGATCCCATTTCATACATCCCATAATGAATTTGCCGTACAAAAATCATGAGAATAAAGGAAATTTTTTGAAGAACATTTTTATAATTAATTTTGATATTTCAGGGAAAAAATCTCCCATCCTTTTTGACTTTTTTTTTTTTAGAAAATATGAAGTGATTTAGAAATTTTACAGTGTTTTAGAACACTTCAGACTGTAGCAAGCTGTGCACAGGGCTTTTGTAAAGAATAACCAATTTCATACATCTTATATTCACTACACAAAACAGTGAGCCCAAAGTTAACTCACCGTTTGGCCACATCCTGGGAGCTAAAACAGAGAGGGGCACACCGGTGTCCTGTTTGTAACGGGGGCTTCCTGAACCAGGACCTGTCCGGGTTTAAAACTGGTCAAGTGAGGGATTCCCCCACCCCAGTTTCTGGCAGGGTCCAGAAGAATTTCCCCAGCTGCGTGGTTTTGTTAAGAACTACACAGAGCAGTATCGTGGAACTTGCCCAAAACCCAAACCAAAGTGGCTGTGCCACACGACGGGCCGGGGAGCTGGGATGGATCTGGGACATCAGGACCCAACACCTCAGGAGGAGCGAGGCACAGGGCCCTCCAAATCACAGTCACAGCTTTAGGAAAGGCAAAGCCTCTGGGACTTTTATTGCTTTTGGTGAAAATTAAATAAAGGCAGTAAAGCTCTTAAAAGAACAGAAAGCTCGTGGCAGAGTGTGGCCTCACATGTTTATCCCATGTCTCCAGAAGTACTGGGAGCATTTGCCATGTGGAAAAGCAAGCCAATCAGCTATTTTTAGACTCACTTGATTCAACACATATGGACTGAATTCTGTTAGAAATAATGACCTTCTGATGTAGTTATTGCAAGTGCCACTAGACAGAGCTGTTCATCTGATTTCTAACCTCAGCAATGCTTACGAGCCCAGTGCTGTGCTGGAAACCCAGGAGGAGTGTGTATCACAGGCTCCTTCAGAAAAGTGGCACATGCCTGTAACAACTGCCTGCCATGTGCAGCTGGGGTGTAGCTTTGGCACACACTATAAATAATCTCATCACTGGAGCTGAGAGCTGCATCTGACCCTTATGAATTCCCTGGTCACTCACCAAGAGCGAGTGATAAAGAGATGACAGATGGAAGAAAAAATCTGTTTTTTTTCTTGGTTAAACTACAGTGTATGTGTTGAACTTGAAAATGAACACACCTAGAGATCTAAAAGTGCTGTGACGAGTCCCTGACTGTGGAGTTACTGTCAAAGGCATTTTACCAGAATTTGGGGAAGGCTCAAACAACAGTACCTTTGGATAACAGAGAAGTTTGTATTCCAGGTAGAGAGCACGCATTCAGACAGTCCTTAAGGGAGTGCCAGTGGACTGGACTCAATGATTAGAACAGTGCAGGTTGTTCAGACCCAATATTGCAGTTAATCACTACGTAATGCCTGACTGTGGCTGGTGCAGGATTGCCCAGTCCCTCCCACCAGGTAATGCAGAAATCACCCAGGAACTTAAATGCATGGAGCTGTGCCGGTTGATAGCATCTAATTATCTGCTTTTCTCTCATAAAATTTAAGGTAAACCACATTTTCTTTTAAGAAAAGCAAGCCGTCGTTCTGGGAGGAAGCAGAGAGAGATCAGCATTAGCACTGGTTCTCCCGGGCTCACGCCCTGATTTGCATCACGGGCAACCCGAAGCAGGAATTTCTGGAATTTCTGCAGCTGTAGTTGCAGCCTTGATTTCCCCTCGTGATTGGAGTCAAACAGCTGTGCAGCCACAGCCAGCTCCAGGCCATCCGCACAGAGCGGGGCTGGCGGAGCCTTTTCAGAGGTGCCGGTTCATGTCCCTGCTGCTCCCGGGTGTGGGCGTTCAGGTGCCATCTCTGTGCCAGGCTCAGGGAGTGCTGAGGCAAGTCACAGCCTCTGCCGGGCAGGGACCCTCTGAGGATGCGCAGAGGCCACAACAGGGCTGAACCTGCCCACGCATCACACCTCAGGACCTCGGTCAATGTCTTTGTTGCTTAAGAACACGCCTGTGGCTCTTTTTTCTCACTCACTCAGCTAACTCTGACTGCCGCAGGTGTGTTCTGTCAGTCCTTGCCCCGGTCCCACACCGGTGTTTCCCTCAGTGAGCTGCTCCCCCCAGTCACCCTCCTGTCACACTCCATCCTGCTCGGCAATACCCAGAGGTGAGATAAAGGCCGCCAGGCTGGCCTGGGGTTCCGTACCCTCCTGCACAGTACCGCAGGCGGTGGATGCAGGGCTGGGCTTTGCTGTGCCAGCACCATCCCTGCCCCAAACCCCGCCGTGCCCAGCCCGGAGCTGCTGCGCGGACACGGCTGCTCCAGAGCGGGGAGCTGGGCTGGAGCGGGGCTGGAGTGGGGCTGGAGTGGGGCTGGAGTGGGGCTGGAGCAGGGCTGGAGTGGGGCTGGAGCGGGGCTGGAGCGGGGCTGGAGTGGGCAGCAGCTCCCGCTGTCCGCCCACTGGGACAGCAGGAATGAGCTCCATCCACCTCCTGCCCTGGGCAAAGTGCAGGGCACGGCCCAGGCCCCAGCACGTTACACCAGCGTCATTTAGTAGCTGCAATTTCCAGTTACTAATTATTGCTGTAAAGCTTCTGAACTCTGTGGCATTTCTTGCACCTATGGCCTCCTCACTTCTTGCTGAATTTTGAAAGAAGTAAGGGGTTAGTCATATCCACGTGGAGATTAGAAAAAGGAAACTATGATCCTTTTGTCAGTTCCTCTGATGACCTCTGGACATTGGCAAAGGATTAGTCAGGTTTTGAAGATGTGTAAGGCAGGAAGAAGCAACAGCAGATGTGTAGGAAACACTGCAAGGAAGATTCAGACGTGTATACACAGCTCAGAGGTTGAGCACCCATGTTCTGCTTTATTCCAGCTCATCCTCCCTCTGGGACAGCTCAGTGGAACTGTGTCAGCAATTTAACATTCCCTGTATGCCCGGGACTTGCTTTCCTGAAGTTCAGTTCTGCCGTGGGACTTCACTGAGGACATGAACTCCGGATCCTTGGATTTCAGTCACAAGGACGCAGTAGAAAAACACAAGAGGAGATGAAATCACCGGCAATATTAATGTTGGCCTCCTGTCACTTAGCAGGAGACAAGACAAAAAAGGCTCAAAGAAGCCCCATCTTTCTCCCCAGAGACAAGAATGGAAACAGGGCAAAGCACTGAGTGTTTGTGCTGTGCCCTGAATCTCCCCAAACCAGCGTCCGAATGCTGTCCAGTACAGGGCTGCAAGACACCACAGAGCCATGGAGATGGTGACTGCTCCGAGGCAGATTTCACTCGAAAGGAAACCAGAGGGTTCTTGAAGGCAGAGCAGTGCCACAGGAACCAACAATTCCTTCTTTTTACAAGTGCCCGCAATGGCTTGGTGGCCCAGATATCCCCCGCTGCTACGTGAGAGTGTGCTGGGGAAGGAGATCACCAAGCAGAGCGAGAGAGAAGGGATCAGGCTGGCCACACGTGTCCCTGGACATGATGGCAGGGGGGTGGGTCAGCAGTGAGATCACTGGAGACACAGGACGAGGCTGTGGGACAAAGATTCTTTGGGAATATCCCGTTTTCTGTAGGGTGCAGCTTTCTTTTCACAGAGGCTGGCCTATGGGGCTGCATGCTGCAGCTGAAATGACACAGCCTGGGACTTGTAACTTCGAAGGGAAAATCAGACACACCTCATGGATGACATGAGGAATGATGACACAAAGGCACCACAGCAAGAACAGTGTCGCTGCCTCGGTGACAGCCACGTCTTCCAACCTGCAGTCTGTGCCTTCAGTTCCTGTGCTCGTGTTGGATGTTGTTATCTCTTCTGCTCTGCTTAGAGTCATCCAGCCCTGTGTGGCCCTTTCTCCTTTCTCAAAACCAGGCAAACAATAAACCTCCAGCAAAGACAGTGTGCCCTCACAACCTTTTGGCCTGGACTAAAAGATCATTTAACCCTCATCTAAATGTGATTCTTGGAAACATTTAGCAGTCCATGAACCAAGAAGGAGTTCTTGTAAAACCAGCCTTTGTTTTTTACTATGCAAATGTGTTTTTTAAGGAAACACAACATTTTTTGGGCAAGAAATGATGTAAATATTGGCTGACAGTGTCATAGCAGCAAATCTGTGCAGATACTGGCCGCACTGAAGAGTCTGCTGTGCCTGTGCTCACAGAAGCAGGATATTGCTCCTTTTCCAGTCCCCATGCAAGTGGCAGGAGTAAGGTTCCACTGCAACCAGGGAAATCACACCAGTATTGTTGGACGTGGTCGGAACAGCATGTATGGAATGTAAATTGAATTAACTTTGATGTCATGATAGTTGATGTGATAACGCTCTCTGATACTGAAACACGAAGCTCAAGTTTGAGAAACAGATTCAAGAATAGACTTTGTTTCAGAGAAGTAACACCTCTGACTTTAAAAAAAGAGAAATTCATGGAGTCTTGAGTTGATCAGCATAAAAGACCTTTGGATCAAAGTCAAGTTTAGATTAGGATCGAACCAATGACATGGTCAAGTGCCAAAGGCTGGACAAGCGTTGGCTCTGGAGAGGTTGGAGGGTGGCAGCCTGGCGAGGTCCGTGGTGCTTTGGGAACACCCCCTCGCTTTGGCCAAAGGGCCTGGAGGTCGCTCACCCTCAGGTCAGACCGTGACCCTTCTCTCTGCAGGGCCGGCCCGAGCTGAGCCGAGTTAAACCACAGCTCAGTGTCGCAGCTCCTCGTTTCCCCCGCTGTTCTTGGTAAAGGTGAATTTTCCGTGGATCCGTTTCTCCATCCCACCACAAAGTGGCACTGCAGCAATTGCCATCCATTCCCGAGCAAGAACTGGCGACACTTCCTTGCACTTGCGTGAGCCATTTGGACAGGAGTTTTCCTGCCTCATTTCCATGGCAAAAACCTCTTGCATAATTCCTGCTTAGTCCTTCTCCCAGCTTCTGGCTAAACTGAACAACAAAAAGAAAAATGATCTCTTTGCTTTAGCAGAAGCACAAAGTGTCAGAGACACCAGTTGAAGGGAAACACAGCTCAGGGAGAAAACCAAGAACAGAGAGAGTCCTTCAAAATCTCAAGCACTTTCTTCTTCTGAAGACTGAATGGCTTGGGCCCACTGAAACTCTTGAGAAGATCTCCACTAATGTTAGTGTCAGATAAAGCTGTATATAATGATATATATTTTATTTCTGTAATGATACCTTTGTTCTCATTCCTCTCCAGTTTCAAGGCTATAATCGAGCTGTCTGCTGGCCAGCAGTCCCAGGTTTATGGCCGTTTGGAATGTCTTGTTTGTAACTACCAACTTTGCCTCCCAAACAGGGAAGATATTCCATGGTTCTACAGCTCTATGTCCTCTGAAATTCTTGCAGTTGGAAGTGCAATAAAATGCCAAGAGCTTCAGGAGCTGAATGGGATCACCCGATGCTGGGGAAGGGCAGCTGGGAACAGCGCCCATGGGAACAGAGCCCTCTCCAGCAGCAGCTGGTTCTGGCATGACCTGCCCAGGGCTGGGTGTCCTGCAGGGCAAACACAGGAAGAGATGGTTTCTGTTCCACCTTCTCTTGCCAGCCTGGAGATTAGCTCTTTAAAACTTAACTCAGGCTGTCTCAGATCCGTCTGGTGTGGGCACCTCTTGGTAACAGAAGGGAGATGGGACCAGACATCGAACAGACCGGGGAAGAGGTGCCAGAGCAAGCACACAGCAGTGAACAATCCCCGTGCCCCCGTGCCACGTGCTCAGAGGCTGGGACACCGGCACGGCTCACGGCCTGGCACGCTGCATTCACGAGGCTTTTTGGTGATGCTGTAAAGAACGAGGGATGTTGAGGTCCTTCTCTTGGTGCACTTCAGGGGCAGTTCTGCCTGTGACAGTCCAGCAGCCAAGGTGCTGTCAGAGCAACGCGGCAGGGAGGAACTTCCAGACACTCTGTGCAAGCGGAGGCAGCAGGGACAGAGCCCCGGGGAGCTCAGGACAGGAGATGAGAAAGGGAAGAGGAGCTTTGGGGAAGCTCTGAGCTGACATCAAAAGCTGCTGTCATTCAATATGCTTCAAAGCTATTGGTGTTCACTTAGTTTTTAATTGGAATGAAAAAAGCAATGTTATTTTTGCTTGCTATTGCTTTGTTACACTTGCCATCTAACTTGAATCATGGTAATCCTCTTACCACAGCCATCTGCCAATTTGCAGTCAATTACTCAGACGTGCTGAGCCCCTCTGGTTGCACCAGAATGTTAATCTGAAGCACCTCGCCTGCTTCCCATCCATCCCAGGAGCGTGTGCCCTTCCCTGTCGCTGCTGAACCGTTCCCAACATGGACCAAAACTGGACAAGGCTTTGCTTTTCATGTGTCAAGAATGTTTTATCCTTCCATTTTCAGTAATTAAGCAGATCTTGGTATATATTGTTCTGATTTTTCAGCTGAGGTTAAATGTATTTTTAGATACAACATATTCTACAATTCTGTAAATGTGCATGCTTTTGCTTTATTTGTTTTCTCCATATCATTACAGAGCAAGATAGATTTCCAAAGCTTTGAAGACAAAAATGAATAGTGCTCTGGATGTCTAAACTCGATTTACTCTCCAGGCAGTTAATGAACATGCAGATCCACTCCTAAAGTTCAGGAGCACCTGTGTCTCCCTCATTTGGAGAGAGAGGATAGGACTTAGGTCCCTAAAGGAGTGGGAAAGGGCTTTTTTGGTCATGTTTTTGTCATCAGCAGTTGAAGACAGTTGGGAATTGCATGAACCTTCTAAAGAAAACAAGGAGTTTTCTCATGTCAAAACGTGGCTCAGACTTTGCTGCTGCTGAAGCCAATGGTTTCCACATGAAGGGGCCTTCAGAGCGGGAGTGGTGAGGGCTGTCCTGTGCAGAAGGGAGCCAAGACCAGGGCTGACATCTGGGGCTGAGCTGGGAGGGGCCAGCAAACTCATATTGCCATATCTGTCTGCATTCCTGCAGAACCAGAAAACAAGGACAGCTGTGACCCAGGAACTCGGGCCTGCAGAGCACACATCCACCTCTCCTGGTTTAGCTTTTGGATTGAAACTGTTTTGGTGGTGCAAAACAGACTGGCTTAGTCCTCAGGCACCACCGAAACTCCAGTGGCAGTGCAATAAACCCATCCTCAGCTATGTTCCCAGTCCAGCCTGCACGAAGGAGTGCTGGGCATCCAGAGGGAGCAGGCGGCTCTGGCCCAGCATCTGGGATAAACTGGAGTCATTGGTCATGTCTTTGTGTGTTGTTCCAACAGTGAGTGATTTATGTTCCAAGCACTATCCAGAGATGCTGCCTGAGACAGGGAGTTGGGACTAATCCTCAGCAGCTTCCCACCAGCTTTGGCCAGGGAGTTCTGTTCCCAAAAGCATTCCCCCCCTAATAAAGCCATTGCTAACTCTGAGCAAATCAAATGGAGCAGGCAGGAGCGCCCAAGAGGCTGAGCGGGAGCTGCTGCCCAGATTTAATTCAGGAGGGGATTATTGACACATCAGGGCAGCCTAAATGGCTTAACAGGCCCAAGGCCACACAACCCTCCTGCTCCTGGAACGCTCCAGTCCTGCACAGATGCGCATTGCGGGGCTGTCGGGGTCAGAGGGGGAGTAAAGGAAACAGCACCTGCTTTCCAGCTGGCATACTTAAAGGCTCTTCGTCTTCCTCTGAGACACATGCAGGTTAACTTCAGCTGCAGACAGATCTCTCATCCAAATGCTGCTCCAGATAACACGAAGCCATTATATTTACCCTGCCATGAGCCTAAACAAGGGAACAGTCTTAAAATGCCATGTCTCTATGCCTGCAATTGGGACTTAATGTTAACTTTAAATACAGAAACAAGGCACAAAGTTTGAACCTGCCGCCTTAGTCTAATGGCAGCCTTCCCTAAAGAAGCCTCCTGGAGCCCCGAGGGGTGACACCTCGGGGAGCAGCTGACCCAGGTCAGGCTGTCTGTGACCTGCTGCTCACGGAGCTGCTCAGGAATGAGCTGGCTGCAAAGCCACGTACAGATGACATGGTAACCACGTAGCAGACAATTAACAATAATACAGACACAGAAAGTTCATGTCCTCAGTTGCCAGAGGCTCCCCACACGTTGAAGATGAAGCAGAGTGGACCTGACAGCCATTCTGCCCCATTTTTGGTGGAGCTATGATCTGGATGTGGTGGTTCCTGTGCACAGGGGAACAGCCAGTGCTTTGAGAACCTGCTCGCTGTTCCTCAGGCTCACAGAGCTCATGTGCCTAAACTTTAAATGTGCCTTTCTGGATGGGAAAGGGAAAGGAAAAACTGTATTTGTCATCAAATTGACATTAATCTCCAAATCCAGATTGCCAACAAAATATTTTGGGATGATTCTTCAGTGGCAATTGAATGTCCCAGGGGAATGAGGTATTCAGTTTGCTGAGTGACACATGAGGCTTTATCATAACAATATCTGGAGTAACAATTGCTCTCATGTTGGCCATAAAGAAACACTAAACACAGGAGGAAAAGCCCAGTGAATTTCTAGAAGACTTGACCATCTGACTTTTCATTTCTCCACCTATAACATCTTGTCCCCAGGAAACCCAGATTTTGCAAGTAGCTCATTTTACCAGAGAAACAGCCTGCCACCATGAAATGCACTGTTCATTAAATGTCTTCATCAGTGCTCAGTGAAATCAAAGACAGAATTCCCACTGACTTCAGTGGACAGTGGATCATGCTCCACAGCCTGATCCAAAGGCAACAAAAGCCGAGAGAAGGCACTTATTGATTTCAGCAGACTTCGGGTCAGGTCAGGATCTCAACCATTCATCACTGCACATAAGGGAGTTCTGCTATTAAAATGGAAATGAAATATCTTCCCCCTGTATTATCAGGGGGAAGTCATGGCATAATTGATGAAAAGACAAGTCAGAAAAATTATGTTGTCTTTCAGTGAGGAGGAATGTTATCTTGGAAACCAAAACTCCAACATGAAACATCCATGAGCAAAGCACTTGAAAAGAAACTCAGTACTAATCATATGCTAAAGAGAAACAGCAATAAAGACCAACCCCCTCCTTGCTGACTCAGATAGGAAGCTGTGGTGAGGATGCCACAGTATTATTTATTTCGTGCTTAACTGCCATGTAGAGTTGTCACCTAAATAAGCATCTTCTAAGCAACTGACTGTCTCTGCACTCAAGTGCTTTGTTGGAGGAATGGCTGAATAATTAATTCCAGAACCAGAGGTACTACAGTGTGAAAGGAACTACAATAGGAAGAATGAAGAGCAAGGTAATGAGCAGGAATACGGGACTACATCTCACTTTTTCTTATATTGCATCGTCTATCATATTTTATCAAATATAATACAGATTTTAACTTATCCTACAGCTTTTCATCAGGGACCAGAATAATGTAATGTGGACTCTGTCTAACTTAGTCACAAAGGGGAGGGACTCTCAAATCTGCAGCATTTGCCCCTCGACAGTACTGTTGTGTTTGCAGCTCCATGCCCACCACTCCCCAGTCACTGATGCCCAGGTGACTGGCGCAGCAAATCATGGAAGTTTTAAAAGGAACCAGCATAGAAAACAAATTTCTCACCAAAATTATTTGGTCCTGTGAACTCGTGCTCTTTCATTGCTATGTAGGTAAACCTTTTGAGGATGTCCTGTCAAATCCAGGGTAGGAGTGTGAGAGGCACGCCCTGCGCTGCTGTCACTGTGCCAGGCTCAGCCCATCTCACTTCGGTGTGTTCGCATTTTAACTCGGCCCAAACGCACCCACAGATCCATCACACCAAAAGCCCATGTTCTGATCCAAGGCCAGGGGACACAGCTCTCCACAAAAACCTGCACTCTGTGCCCTCTTCACATGGGGACGCACTGACAGAGCCACGAGAGAGAGAGGCAGCAAAACTGCAGCTGAAGCTGCTCTGCCCGACCAGCACAGACCACAGACAGGAGCTCGCAGCTAATGGAGAAGTTCATTAGCAACAGGAACTGGGTTAGATTAATTTCTTCATAACACTGATTGACTTGGACAGCACATTTCACTAGCATTTATGCTGCAGGGAAACATAATTATGATTTCCCTGAGTGACAGGATAAGATGACACAAAACATGTAATCAAATTTTGAAAGGGCAAATTAATCCTGTAATTGTTTGATAATTCCTTGCCAGTGTTATTCGAGCTGTTCGATATATCCAGTGAAATGAAGATCTGAAGTTGCATCAATGAACACCATTCACAGGACATTCCTGCATTTCATTTATCACTGTTTCCACCGCTTGTGAACGATAACCTGGAGCTGTAGATGGCTGGTTCTGAGTGTCCCCGCCGTGAACTTGGCCTGGGTTTGCTGCCATGGAAATAGTCACCTGCCAGACACTGTCTCAGATGCCTCAGGGCAGCCTTCTGATGTGCTCTGTGCTACCAAAGCTTTCACTCCACCACGGCCTCTGTGTGTTCTGCTCTGACACTGATTAAAGGCACAACTTTGTCACAGTTCGGCAGCAGAAGGGACTCCTGGTTCTTAGCGCTGAAGGTATTTTCTACCGAGTGGCTCAAAGGAGGATGTGGCTGAGTGGCGGAGGTTCAGACACGTGTGTCCTCTCACGGCGCAGACAGACGCGTCTCCTCGCTGCTTTGATTTGTAACCAAAGCATTTGTGACTACAGGAGAGGGATGAAGAGAAACCTAAATGCAGGCAGGATTTAACAAGCTTTGAGGGCACAAACCAGCACATGGTTCTCACTGTGCACCGGGGAAGGGTGGCTGCAGAGAGAGCTTTCTGCTACAACCCTTGTCCTGCACGCATTAAACTCAGTCCATGTCATCATCAAAGTGGGGATGAGGGACACTGCCCATGACAAACTCCATGGACTGTTTGTTGTGGCCTGAGCTGCACACAACAGCGGTTCTCCTTTGGCTGTAATTCAGTTTTAATGCAAAATGAGAATTTATTAAAGACAACTACAGAATAATTGATCAGGTTAATGTCTCCAAGGGCAATTCATGCCTGATGGCAGATGTCAGGTCAGACTGGCCCCAGCTGAGGCAGAACAAAGCAGCAGAGATGCCTGGAGGAGGCAGCCGTGGCTGAGGGTTGCCTTTGTGCTGACTCTGCCCACCTGCTCCCGGATCCAGGGGCGCAGCCGGGGCCCTGGGGAGCCGGGAGAGCCGGGCAGGGCTGGGCAGGGCTGGGCAGGAGCAGCACCGTCCCCCGCCTCCCAGCTGGCGCAGCTCCCCGCGGCTCAGCCGCCCTGTCCCGGCTGCTCCTCCAGCCCCAGCGCTGGGAATCTGTGCCAGAGCATCCCAGGATCCCTGCAGCCCTGCACACACCTGCCCAGTGCTGCTGAACTTCCTGCTTGGATGAGTATTTACGTGCCGCTGCTAGAAACCATCACTCTGGGTTTCGTTAGTTTTACATTTAAGACGTAAAACACACTGAAATGCCTGTGAACTCTGCACGCAGCACCCAGAGTCAGAGCAGTTCTATATGATGGTGACTGAAAAATTGTCCAAATACCAAGGGTTTGGGTATTTCTGACCCGGTAAAATGAAATTTTTGCTTGCATTAATTTTGAAGAGATCTTTCTAGATGAAACTGAATTTCTATGTGAACATGATGAGTTACACACTTCCAAGTACAGATCTATCTGGATCCTTGAGGCCGACCTTATGGGCACCATGGATTGCAGGTGATTAACATGCAAACTTCCTCATTCTGCTTTGAAAAGCCATCCCAGGAATCATGTGCTATAGAATATATAATGATTTATTTAGTCCCTCAAGTTCTTCATGTATGTGAGCCAATGGAAGATGGAATAGAAGATTCCATAGTATGAATGGACTAAACAAAAATGTAAACTGACTTTACCAAATACAAAAATAAAATGTGGTGTGATTTTTGGATGAATGTGTGATTCTCATTAATGTTGCAACAATAATAAATAAAATGCAGGCAGAGCTAGACAATGGCTGGAGAGGGGATGTGGAGGTGAGGCCGAGGCAGAGCTGGCAGCCCTTCCTCCTCCCAGGAAACCATCTCTGGAATTGAGTGGATTTAAAATCGGGACAGTCAGGTAATGCAGGTGCACCCAGTGATTTCTGCCCTCTCAACAGAGGCTGTTTTCTCCAATCCACAGATTCTCTCCCACCAAAGACTTTTCTTCCCTGGCAGATGTTGAGCAGATGCTTTTTATTATAAACAGATGGGAAAGATTTTTCAATTACCAATTATTCAAAGTAACAAAGAGGCCTGTTGCCTAACTTAGAGATGATATTGAAATAATATTTATGTACTTTAAAAATACCATTCAAATAATATTATCAATCTGGATTATATTGAATTTATCACTCCATTTGTCATGTTTGAAATGTTATCCTATTCCAGTCCAATCCAAGAGACTGGACTTGTCATCTGGACCTATCTGGAGTAGACTGGAGGTGCAGATTCTAAAGGCATCCCACCACTCTGATCTACAATTTCAGCTTCTGCAGGAGGGTCTGTGAGGCAGCACAGCCAATAAACTGCATTTTTTAGCACCACTGCCTACAGTACTCAATATTAATTATATACAGTTTTTGAATTTAGTTTTATAAGCACTGACTTGAGTGTGAAGAAGAGAGGGAGAGAGAGGAGAAAAGGTCACAAAACAATTAGAAAATGTCAGTCAAGAGGGAACTCCCTGCACCTTGTTGAGATTACCCAAGACACTCACAAGGTCATAGTGAAGGAAGCCAGAATTATCCAGTAAGAAACATTCAAATGTTCTAAGTTTTCTTCTCGTTGACTCTTTCAAACATGTTAAATCTCAGGATCACGTTGGTCCAACACTGAACGAAGCCTTTGTTTGTTCATTGACCTTGGTGGTGAAGTGAAGAAAGACAACGGCTTTTCTAGCAGCCCTGGTACTTCTGTTTCACCTGCACAATCCCCACACAGCTCAGTGATTCTGTAGAGCTTATCCTACAGCACTGCCTTTTTCAAACTTCTCCACAGAAAATCTTCCATCTTACAAAATAACCCTCCGACCTGGATAATGGTCAGAAGGATGAAGAACCAAAGCTTCTTCAGAAGCTGAGTCAATAACAGGGGATTAGTTTTACTTTCAGGTTTACCATTCTTGCATCTGTTACTGTTTGGAATATTTTGAAGAGGTGGAAAAAAAGAGGTGGTGCATTTCCCTGTAAGCTCTTCACTAACGCTCCTGTTACCATCATTCAATTATTTCAGTACTGCTCACTGCCCTGTAAGGTTTCCACAGGCATTGAAAATTCCGTGTGTTCTCCCTCCCCCCAGTCACTAGTGGGAGCAAAAGCTTTGTGTGACCAAAGGAAATCACAGAAAGGGACCGATCGTTCGGCGCCCGACCATTCCCATCAGTGCCTCCGGCAACTGTACTTGTTTGATTTTCAGCAGATTTCTTTTTCAAATAGTAAAACAAGAACAGATTTTCCTCTAAATTCCTGTTTGATTGCAGAGGGAATTAGTGTCAAAGGATATTCCTGGAGATTCAAATGAGCTGTTAGAAATTATGTCTCCTAAAGTGTTTAGAAAACACACAAACAATGTGCATTCTTTGGGATTCTTTGTCAGGGCAGATGCAACAATAGACCTCAGGAAAGATGAGCAGATGTTATTCTGCACACTCTTCATTTCAGAGGCTTTAGAAATTCATGAGGTCTTTTGTAGGTTTTATGAATCTTCTAATAAGAGTGCAGCTGTTCCATTCAGAACCCAAACTTATCTTCAGACGTTTACTTGCATCTGCAGATGTCAAAGGAATGGCCACATTTGACAGGTTTGCAAGATATTCTCTCCAAAGGCAACCAGGCAGTGCCTGTGAACTCTGTGTCTTTCCCTCCTCCCGTGTCCTGGATTCTGCTGTTCCGCGGCTGGAATCCTTTGGTAATTCGGTGTTGCATTGCCTCCAGCCCTTTGACGTGGAGATCTCAAAGACAATTCAACTTTCTCAGAATATTTCCCCTTTCTACGTGGGCAGCATTATGATTATTTTCCAATTTTATGAAAATAACCACTGAAGCTGTCAACAACAGCACAGAAACTCGTGTACTGCCACACACGAGTGTGTTCTCATTACATTCTGGTCAGGCAAGACAAATCACATTGCAGATGGTTTCACTGGAAAACGTGGATTTGATCAACAAATGCACCGTGCTGAAGCCGACTGGATTGCTCAGAGCCAAGCTGTTTTACACCAACCCTCCTCTGACAGAGCCACCATCCCTTCTGGGTTGTGAATGTCCAGATGGAATATTTAGATCTTTGCTCATTCTGCATTTTTGTTGTCTCACCTTACATTCACTTTCAATTCACTGACTGGTTTATTTAGATCTTTATTCTCCTGCTAACCTCGAAAAATGTTGCTTACTCTTATTCATGAAGTAGCTGCTGCAGCAATTGGATGGTCCCCAGAAGAAAAGCAGACATTTTCAATGTTGTGCTTGGCTCCTCTCCAAAGGTAGGATAGTACCTCACAGGCTTCTGTCTCTGCTCTGTGGCTTGAAAATGCCCTTCAGTTGCCTCTAGTGCTCCCTGAAGGTGGTCAGTCGTCCCTCTGGATGCAAAGCATCAGAGTGGTCATTCATCCAACACAGGAACCACGCAACAGAATTCCTTTGGTACGTGGTAGTATCAGTTTACTTTAACAACAGCAACATTTATTGAACCAAAAATGTTTACATTTTGTATCCAGTGTATTTATCCCTCCAATGAGAACTTATCTGCCTTTTTTGTTAAGGAGTGGCAGTAGTAGTGTACAGTGTACACTAAGAAGTGTGAACTGAATTTGACATTCCTGAGCGCAGGAGAGAGATGGAAGAAAACACACAATTCACTCAACAGGAAGAGTTGCCTTCAGAAAACTGTTGTGAGGTGAAACAGGCTTGGTTTTACCATGGAAGACAAAATGACAGTACTTCACTTGGAATAAGAGCAGAACTAATGCTGTAATTACTGGCCTGTGGCAGCACTGAAGTCTGTGGAGAGAATCAAACTTGGGATGGGGTTAAGGTGATCTCAGTTCAAAGGAGGGACAGACCCTAAGGATAGAATGTGCCACAGAGCAATTAAAACAGTGGTTGGGCAGGTCCTGACAGAATTTGAATGTACAGACAAAAGCACCGAGTGTCAGGGAATGAGAAACCTCGCCCTGGATTTCCCCAGCAACCTTACTTTTCCTGGAATTAAAAACCAGGGCAGCAAGTGCACAGAGGAAGCCCTGGTTCCTGTGCCTCCCGGAGAAGGAAGCTTGGCCAGCCTGATGATTAAAAATAGAAGAAAGAAATAGAACAACAGAAAAAGAACATGAGCTGGGACTTCAGCTGGGGCCTGATCAAAGAGCTGAACCGAGTCTGGGGGCTGTCAGAGGGCAGATCCCCGCTCTTCCTTCCTTCCTGCCTCCCAGTGAGGCAGAGATGATTCCCACCCTGTGACACTCTCCCACCTTGCCGTCCCGTGGGGGCTGTTTTTGCTGGAGTGAGTCATCCATTAAAAACCAGGAGAAGCCAGGCTGCTCTGCAGGGAGGTGACACTGCAGGTCACAGCTACCCCGTGCAGCCTCGGCTCTGCTTTCAGCCTGTCCCAAGGATCCCTGTGCAGAGCCCACCGAGGACACGATGTCCCATCAAACACCGCAGCAACAGAGATCCCGAGGAAACGTGCTAAAGGAATGAGAGGAAGTCTGACAACTAATACTTCCTATTTTCCTAGATCTTCTACCCAGAGGAGCAAGCTGCCAGGTGGCCTGTTGGACTGTATTCCCAGCCAGGAATAGACTGACATGCTGCTATTTTGTGTTTCCCCGAATCCCGATGGATACTAGCTGAAATGGTAACTATTCTGATTAACATTCACTTCATGATTAGAGAATAAAGGAAAACAGCTTTTCTTTCTCCTCTAAAGACAGTCCCTTCTCATTAGAGTTTGGGATGTCCATATGTTTTCCAAACTCAGGCTGCAGCCCTGCATATGGAATTGCTGGTAATAGCTTTTACATCTAATTATTTGAAGATACTTAGGCTAATGAAATTATTTTGAAGAGATATCCAGAGTTTGCCAGAGATATCTGACTGTGTCACCGAGGTGGGGGATGAACGGCTGAGCTGCCTCCTGGCGGGTCCCATGTAGAGACCGGGAGTTTGAGGAATGACACAAGTAATGGGTTTATCAGATCTCACGCTGGTAACAGCTCCTGTGCATTCCTGGGCCCCTTTCCTTTACATGCCACCACCACCAAACACTGCAGCACCTGGAGAGGACGAAGCAAATACGTAAGCTTTCTGTTAAATCCTGAAGGTGAGGGAATGCTTCCAGAGCTCAGGATGAGCAGGAACAGGACGCAGGGCTGGTGCTCTCCTGCAGACCTACGCTTGCTCCCTGCCCCCTTGGCCCTGATGTGGCTGACACACTCCTGTCTGTAACTGCTTCTTCCAGACACTCCGGGAAGTTCAGGGCTTGAAAAGAGAGTGGTGCTAGAGAAGCTGAGACTCTCTTTCTTCAAATACACTGGAAAATATCTCACAGACATTCCTCTCTGGATGCAGAACGGGACCCAGCACGGATTATTCTGTTGCGTGTGTGCAGCTCTTGAATTTGCAATATAATTTAAAGGAAAATCTGAAGGCATCTCCAGGCAATAAAAGGATACTGTTCCCTAAAATAGGCTGGCAGTGTTTCAGTGATAATATAAGGAGATCAATATCACCAAGAGGTTACACGTTCAGCCTCCAACCCAAGTGAAAGTGCTGGTATTCGACGAGAACACCACAAGCAGAAAGCTGTCAGCCAATCTATCACCAAAACAAGCAGCAACCACATCAGGCTACTTTTAAAATACCAGGGCCCCTTAAAAACAATCTCCCAAATCTGAAGGCAATGGAAAAGAAGCGCCCAGCTGGGGCAGTTCAGTTCCTGCAGCTGTGGCAGGCGAGCACTGGCCGAAGCCCTGGCAGTGACTGCCCCGGGGTCCCCTCTTACCAGGGACAGATGCTACCACTGCCTGCCTGGGCGAAGCAGGACGAGAGAAAAGAGAAATTAGGAATCTCGAAAATGCCTTTACTTGTGTTAAAACACCCCAGGGAACTTTACCTTTATGCTTCCAATGCTTATTTTTTCTTTCTAAGAATTAAACCCTCGATATATTAATGAAAGGCCTGAAAACGTTTGTAGCTTCAAAGGGCTTTGTCCTGACTTTATTTTGGTGTAATAAGTACTGGCAAAGCTACTCTATAATTTTGATTTAAAAAAATAAATCTATAAATAAACAAGTGTGGTTGATGAAGCAAAACTGCGTTTCCAGCAGAGGCATACGCTCAACCACAGAATAATAAAGAAACAAAAGACTTGATCCAGAACTTTCCAAAACATGTTGTCATTGTGCCTAGGGGCTTCAGCTGCTGGCTCCAGTCCTCCTCCCTTTGCAGCCAGCTCCAGAGGAACTCCCCTCTCCAGTGCAATCAAACCCAGATTGACTGGTTTTTGGAAGGGGCTTATTTTTATCGTTCCCTTTCATTTCAGGCATTTCCCCAGTCCCAGACTCCCCGTCTCTGCCAGCCGGCCCCAGAGGAAGGCCCTGTCCTGCCTGGGCTGGGCACAGTCTCTGCCCGGGATAGGAGACACAGCTGCTGTTCCACACGCTATTTTTAGATCCAACATTTTCTTGAGAAAACGCCTGAAGGATTCATTAAGGCGGCTTTTCCTCTCTGATCCCTGCTGCCACATCGGATACAGCTGGAGCGGGTATCCTCAGAGAGTAGGGCTCCATCCAGTGTCTGCTGGCTGAGTTACTGAAAGCTCTGCTTACATTTATAAATTAAACCTCAGAGACTGTGCCTCCACTCCAAAGGAAAGTCAGACTCTTCAGAAACAGAACCAGTAGTAACAACTGGAACAGAACTCTCAGCACAATTCTCGGCTGGTTTGCCTGACAAGCGAACTTCCTGGGATGCTTCCAGCCCTTCCAGACCTGCTTTCATTCAGACAAGGCCGGAGAGAGAATGCTGTTACGAGCAATAGGTGATCAGACATTTTCAAGACAAGTCTTTCAAAAATAGACCACAGTGACATTCTTTGGTTTGAACTGTTGGATTTTTTGGCAAAAGATGCCTTTTGAGCTTATCAGACCCAGGATTTTATCCTGTTGCTTTAAACAAGTGAGTCTAAGCACAAGGACGTGCACAGCATTGTTAAGCACAGCCTCCAGGTTCCTACCTTCCCATGAAAAATACTCCTTGGCGTTTTGGTATCTAAAAGCTCGTTTCTGGAGTGAATGTGGAGATGTTCTAAACCTCACTCCAATACAATCAGGTATGTCCCGGTCTGAAAACGCTGCTGTCAACAGAATAAAACGGGATGAGCATATTTATCTACATGAAAAATTGCCCTTTAATCCTAGTTCCACCCCGTAAAATGTAGGTTGCATCTTAAGCTGTTTTGTGCTGTCGGAATAGGTGAAAGAAAGCTCCTTTGTACTCCTCATCTCTCATGCACAGAGCATTAGCACGTGCAATTAGGCGTGACATTTGGGTAAATATTGCTTGTGTTAACAGCCAAAGCACCCAGGAGGCAGCGATCAGCGAGCAGGGAAAGGAAGGGGAACAAAGCCCCGCCGAGGCAGAGTTTTGTGCTGGCAAAAGGAACACACGAGTCTGTGGATTATCATTTTCACCTCCACCCAGACTGAATTCCTGATATGTTGTCGGTTGTACTTACTCACTTTCTATCAGTATTACTCTTCATATTCAGCATTAACCTGAATTCTCAGGCATCTCATAAAACCCCAGCTACTTCCTGCTTTTAATATCCTGATTTTCTTAATTCGTATGTACAAAATTCTCATATTCACCAATTTGATTTAACACTGAACAGTTCAGTACTGAAGAGGGGCTGAGAATGGGGATGTTCCTGTTGAAAGCATGCCCGGAGACAAAACAAAAATGCAAAACGAATACCTGTATCAACAGATTTGCTGCTAGGCACCACATTGGTTTAAAGGTTGTGCACTCTGACACCGTCATTCCGTCACCAAGGGCTGGACTGTAATCCCTTCATGCTTGCTGGGAATTCACACCCTGGGGATTTTCTGCCATTAATTACACTTGGGTTACTCAGCACCGAGGCTCTGGGCAGTGCCTGCACTCAGATCTAGGTTACTGGGGCTCGGCTCTAAGGTCTTTTCAAAGAACAAAAGGTGCAGGTTGCAGTCACTTCCGAACTAAAAACTGCTTTAGTTTGTCTTTAAAAGTGACACAAAGAAAGACTATTTTATCTGCACATTAGGAAAATGTCCAAACATTCCCCAAAAGTATCCAGATTACCCTGTATATGAATGATCTGCTCTTTTGGTTGCTCAGGGTTTGTATTGTGAAACCACAGGAGATTTGAGTGTTTAAAATGTTGTTTCAGTGCCCTGTTCAGTGGTTCCAGAGCAGAGGCTGCTGGAGCTGTGGAGCCCGGCCATGGTGGCTGGGTCACCCGCTGAGGGTGGCCCAGGAAGCCTGGCCACTCCTTTCCAGTGGCCAGTTTGCAAAGCTCTGCTCATCTATACAAAGGACTGAGCTGTTTTTCTTCTTTTGTGGCCTCCAGATGTTTTGGGGTAAGTTTTGAACATTACATATTGCATCCATATTTATAGTTTAAATAAAAGCACACAAAAGATTTTAAAACAAAACTTCTTGCTGGCTGCTGGAGATGATTAACAGTGTGTAAACACTGCAAATTGATAGACACTGGGCTTTCATTTTTCATGCTGGTCAGTCTTGCATAAACTTTGCTTTTAGCTTTGCTTTAATCAGTTATGAATTTGATCTTTTTTCTACTCATAAAAGTGAGCTCCAGTGCCACCACCACCACCTTCAGCTCCAGTTGCTGAGGTGTCACACCATCACAGAGAAGGCCTGGTGTCAGAACACGTAAGTTCAATATATACTATCACATTCATAAACTGTAGGTGTTTAAAAGTCATGAGGTTTTTCCTGTTAAACCTGGCCATTGCTCCTGGATGTGGGGAGCAATGGGCACTGCAAGCTGGTCACACTGGTGCCCAGGCATGCTTCAAGGCATCAACACCACAATTTCATGTCAGGGCTGAGGACACTGGGATGAACCTCCCTGGGAATTGCATGTGCATTATCAAAATGCTGTTCTTGGGATCCTTCATCAAAGATTCCTAAAAAGCATGATCTGTCATGCAAGAAGATGAAATGTAAAAAATTTATAACTCTTGCTTTTCACATTAGAGAAAACTGTATCCAAAGGTGGAAGCAAACACAGAGCTGTTTCCTTTCAGAGAAGTTGTTCACATTGCAGAATCCTTAATGGCCATTTGATGGACTTGCAACGGTGAATGAGGTTGGGACTGAGACATCATTTCATTTTGTACCAAGCTCCTGGTTATTGTCGGGTTTCACAAGTGTCTTGAAATTTTTCTGAGCTCTCAGAGTGGGAGTAAAAGCCTCATTTTCTGCAAACACCTGAAGAAGTTCTTGCAGAGTTCCACCAAGCAGCCTCGGGTAACACGAGCTCCCCTTTTCAGCCGATTTGTCTCTGTTTAGAAACTCGCATGTGCAAACCGTGTCCGTGGCACAGCTCCAGCACCATCTGCTCCCATGTCTCCAGAGCACAGGCAGCGAGGAGCTCTGACAACTGAGGCTGGAACATACGGAGTGTTTATAGCACAGAGTCACTGCACACGAGTAGGCCTTGAAGGAGAGTGAGATGGTTTGCACTGTCCTTTCACATCCATTTTAGTATTTTCTGCTGGTTTGGTTGAGTACATTGGCTGTTGAGTTTAAAATTCGGCAAAAAGAAAATATTTCCTTGATGTTTGTCTAAAAAAACAACGCACGTGTTTTCAGGCTTCCACTTTGTGTGGAAAAAGACAAACAGGGTAACAGAACTACTGTTTTTAATGCTTGAATATGTACGTCCAAATTATTTTGGTACAGGAAATCATTTGAAGAGTTACAGAACATTTGGGTTGTGCAGGATGGAGCTCTCCTGCATTTAGCAGGGGAAAGGGGTGGACTGTCTGCATGGACACCTTGCTGTGCAGCCTCTGGAATCCATCACGGAGATCACTGCTGTGCACAGGAGGGAGCTCCAGAGTCACCCCTGGGGCTAGGCAAGGCCAGCTGAGCCGCTCATTCTCCTGTGGGGGCTGCCAGAGACACAAACAACAACTAAAGCGCTCCCTGTCCCTTATCATGTGCCCAACCCGTGAGCCCAGCCCTGCCCTGCCAGACGAGAGCCACGGAAAATATGGATGATGCACGACAAGCTACAGTTCTGCCTTGCCTGGTGCCCCACTGAAGGCCACGTTTGTTCTTGAACAGCCACTCAAATACTACGTTTGAGATCATGAGAGTGGGAGAACTCTCTTAATGTGAGAGAGATCCATTCTATTCACTCTTTCAGAGCTTCTTCCACAGCATTTTCTGACCGTGACAAAAGCATTGCTTGGATCCTCCCGGAAAGCATGTGACCTCCCATAGTAAAAGGGTTGTTCAGAGAAAGATGTTATTTCTGTAGTGGCCTTCAGTTGTTATAGATGGTGATTTCACAGCACCTGGAGAAGGAGCAAGGAAAGACAGCCAGCAGCTCTGCAGGCAGCGTGGCCAGCCCAGGGCAGATGTGGCACCTCTGCGAGCACCTGAGGGCTCAGAGGGAGCGCTCGTTTTCTCCACAAAACTTCTGTACCTGGCACACAGAGCTGCACTCCAAACAACGTGTGGCATCTGTTCTAGGATGGAAATAGATACAAAAAACAGGGAGAAAGTTCTCACATGAACTACCTGTGTGTCTGCTCACTACTGTTGAGTTTGGCCAAACCTATTGGGAACTGGGAGCAGTGAAAAACCTGTCAGTATTTACAAGCTTCTGGAACAGCTCCATCCTTTAATCGTTTCTAAGCTCCAAGTAAGCAAGAAAGGACAAATGAACAGCTCTGACAACATACTGACTGACAACGTGTTAACATTTTTAAAGCACTCCAAGGGCGCTTTCCAAATAGGTTTTGGAAGGTGAAAGAAATGAACAGAATGCGGTGTGTGCAGCCAGAAGTACCGTGTGACGGCAGCTTCAGCGATTCTTCTGCAGTACTGAACATTCTTTGACTTGCAGAAACTCAAACAATCTGTCTCTGAAGAAATAGCTCCAGGATGTTGCGACAGGAAGGAAATGTACTGTGTAAATGCTGGAGCATCTCATGGAGCTGAGAGATGCTGTGCCTCAGGAAAACTGATTAGGAAGCATTTAAGTAGTACACGTGTCCAAAGAACAGGATCGATATGCTCCGAAACACAGAAAGCTGATCAAGTTGAAATTACAACAAGACATATGTCTGCCGCCCTGTATCCATTGCAAAGTCACCTGATGGGGCTCTGTTTGCAGCGTGAGCTGTGATGTAGCAAAGTACAACCACAAACGGGCCCCTCGCTGTGCCCCAATATTAATTTTTATGTTTAATCCACCAGCCTTGAATTCCAGGAATGACATCTTCCAGGGGCTGTCCAGGTTAATTCCTAAAGCAGAGTAGGAAGGAGCAAAGAGCAAGTGCTCCACGAGCAGCTCTGGGGTTGGCCGAGGCCAGTCCTCACTACATTCCAAGCAAGGAACAAAATTAAATGCACTTGGAAACTCAATTTGACAGCTGTGAGTGCTGCTCTGTGAATGCTGGAATGGGACCATTTTGTCCCTAAGGAAAATCCTGAGTTTCTTGTAGGTGTTGAACTGTAAATGTTGAAGCTGCATTGAGCAATGGTGTCCAATGAAAAGGGAATTTATCCACTCTAGGCACCAGCCAAAGCCTATAATTCTTCCTCAGAAAGTTCCCTATTGATAGCACTCGCAAGAGCTTTCCCACGTTGATATTTTTGACAATGCTGCTTCTATTATCAGAATAAAAAACACACCCATTTTTGCTATTGTGAGTGTTGCAACTACAAATTTATTCTCTCTATTAAACTGTCAGTAACTTTTCACTGAAAATGTTCTCATCTTTTGGAATCTGGCTGCCTTCGTCTGAGCTGAGAAATGAGGGAAAATGATCCCTTTGAGCTCCCAGAAATCACTAACTTGGTGAAAAGTTTTCATGCTGCATAGCCAGTGATACATCTTCGAAATGCTCAGTTTACCCACCACCCAAGGCATGTGCAGAGGATGAAGTTTTCTACTTGTGTTCTAGCACTATCCACACATTTAGAAATGACATCTGACTCAAACTCACACAAACATCTAAGCAACAAGTTACTAACACATACATTGTGCTAACAAACCAGCAAAAGCAGGGGGGGTGTTGGACTCTTTCTCCTGAAAAAGGAGGAACTGATACTCTGAGCAGGGCCTGAATTCCACACACTCCTGGTCCTGGGGTCCCGCTTGACTTTTGCAGCCCTCAGTAGCATTTTGGCTACATTTTCTTACTCATTATACCTAAAAGGCATCTTACTGAAGCAGAAAAGTTCTGGAATCATTTGGGAAACAAAGTCTGTTGGGTTAAGTAGGAATTCTAGGAGCCAAGTAAAGTAAATCTGAAAGTGATGAAGAGCATGTAGTACCTGAGAGTGCCACCTTGTGTTAACTCCAAGGGATTTGGGAGTGCTAGCTGAGAGTTAGGTCCTGGGGCAGCTTCAGGAAGGCTCTGCCAGAAGCGCCATACGGAAAGTCAGGTTGTTCCATTGACTGATTGTAATCCAGGTACCGTTTGAAGTGAATAGTGAGTCACATCCATGACAGCTAACAGTCTATACACATGGCAGCCTACTACACTGGTGGGAAATGGTGCCAAAATAACTAAGAGACAATTCCAAAACAAGCCAAGGCAGACCCGGATCCATATTTAGCTTTAAATTACAGAGTAGCAGGAAAAAATGCCAGGTTGTCAGCTTTCTATGCTTTACTCCATGGCACGCTGACAACAAGCAGGGCTGCATGGCTGGAAACCAAAGTGGGGGCGGAGGGCAGGGCAGGGTTTGAAAAGAGCCGGAAAGCCCAGGTTTGAAGACAGTGCAGCGTGGAAGTTTGGGAAGAGGTCGAGCCCTGGAAAGGCAGAGTCTCTCCGAGGGGAAGGCCCTGTCCTGGCAGCTGGGGAGGCTCTCCGGCCAGGCCGAGCCCACGGCTGTGGCTCCGCTGTGTTCCAGGAAGGAGGCGAGGGGAGCGCGTTCCGCAGCCCGCCGGAGGATGGCTGAAACCACCAGCAGCCACAACAGCCCAAGGAAAATCTCTTTAGACAAGCAGAACTAATGAAAGGACCGAGGGCCAGCAGATGATCGCCGCCAGTGCCAAGGTCTCCGAGGAGAACCACAGAGCTCCGACTCCGTCCGACTGAGCTGACAGCCTGTATGACCTTCAAATGCTTGCATTAGCAGAGATGTTTAATCATCACTTAGTGCTGTATGGTCTGGGAGACGAAGAGGAGGGAACTGTGTCTTCAGACGGGTTCCACAAAAGCCTTTGGTACTTTCAGTTCTGCGGAGAACTGACACGCCCAGCCAGGGCATTAACTTCAGATCATTCACGTTGATCGTAGATATTTACAGTCTCCCAAACAGCATATTCCAAGCATACAATTAGCATGAGTCATTAATCTTCCCATCCCCTGACAGCACAGCCAGATCTCTGGTTTTCACACGAGGGAGTTGCAGTAGTCATACACTTTGACTCTGATAGAAGAAAATTAAGTATTAAAAAAAAGAAGAGGGTTTTTTGCTATTTAGCCACGTAGCTGCTGATAAACATACAATCCACGGCTGGGGTTGAAATCCTCATTCCCACTGGTGAGCATACAGGCTACAGGCACCCCACAGCAACACTTTATTCAGGATGAAGGGTTCTGCACATCAGCTGGACTCTGCTCTGCAACACTAACGCAGTGTCTGCTGCAGAGCCCAGCCCCAAAGCCACACGTCTGCTGAGGTGCCACTCCAGAACAGCCCACAGAGCCACACCGGGGATTCCCCAGCGAGTGATCCTGACCACCCCACTCCTCTGGAAAGCACCTGCTCTGCTCTACTGGAACTAAATACAAAGATAAGTGGGCCACGTGCACTAATTAGGAAAACAGCTATGAGCAGATGAACACTGATCAGAACTGCCGTAGCCTGATTTTATTGATCACTTTAAGTACAATTTAAATGACAAGTTTTTATTAAGATACCCTTCTGATGATCTTGATTCTTGAGCTTATGCAGGGCATGGCACACAGGGATCTTGATCCATCTGAAGCCTCTGGAATTACTGGGATACAAAAGTAATAAAACAGTGCTAGGCCAATACAGCACTGAAGGTTTAGCCCTCCACAAAATCAAGACCATCAGATATTTTTAAAGAAATATTTTGCTTACTTTGCAACAGTTAGTTTTACTAACTGTTATATTACTTCCCAAGAGAATAGGAATTTTTTTTTTTACTGTCCGTTTATAACAACAACAATAATAATAAATCAGTATATGCCCATGCCTTCATATATTGAACTCAGAAAATATTTTTAAAAATCAGTCCCTCACATATCATCAGACAAGGGAATGCAAATAGTGGAGAATTGTTTCTGTACCCATTTTCCACATTTCATTTATCTTCTAAATTAGGGGTCATGAGCTGTAGCAAATACAGAGTCTAAAATCCAATTCATTAGCTCTATGAGCCAGCAGCAATCCTTATGATCATTTTAGGTACTGTAGGAAGAATGTGAGTGATTTGAGAGGGAGAACGTCTTGAATTTTAAAATCTATTTGCCACTTCTACATTAAGCAACAGCTGTTGGCAGAGTTTTAATGCTAACTTGAATCACAGAAGAAAACATTAAACTAGTGCTTTAAAAATCCAGTAGAATTGGAGCCCAGCTGTACTATGGAATACAAGACATTTTCCTGTTCCTTCGCCAGATCAGCTGCTGAGGCTTTTGGAATAACATCCCTATCAGAAGGGGCTGAGGCAATGGAACCATTTCCCCGCTACTCCACACAAATGTGGGAGCTGTTTCTCTTTCAGATAAAAAGCCACAACCAAGCAAAAGAATCTGTCAAGTGTCAGGCCACAGGCAGTGGTGCTTTCTGTCCCCAGCAGAGCCAGGAAGGAGCCCCAGGGGCACATGCTGGGCCCTCCTTGTGGGGCTGCTGCCCAAGCCATGCACTGAACCCAGGCAATCGGCCAGGAACAAACAAAAATACCATCTAAAATTGCACAAAGAGCAGAGCGTGTGTAGGTAGGAGAGTAAAGCCTTGCTGCAAGTCATCCTGAACATTTTGCAGCTCAGGAATCTCGTCCCCTTCTTCCCATCCACTGGAGCCACAAGGGACACCATGACTAGAATAAACGATATCATGTGCCCTTCTGCCATTCTGCAGGCTTTGCTGCTGGATCTTGCCAGCTCTAGCATTAACAGATGCTGATTACTCTTCTACAGTCCTTGTTAGACCCCACTTGTACCCCCCATTCAGCCCTCACACACATTGTACTGGGAAATCTTCTGACCACATGGAAAAATACCATAGACAAGAAAGTGTTAAAAACCAGGAAGCCTTGGGAAAAACTGGCGAGTGGAAACATTTCCATTGTCTTTGTGACTATATGAAATTGCTGTAGCTCGGTACATGCCACAAAGCACATCATAGAACTATTAGACCTCTTAACACAACATCTTGACATTTTGATTTCCAGACTCAGTGAGGTATGGTTGTTTTCCTTGCTAAATTCACTCAATTTATCTCTGAGTTCACCTCACTTTTCACTTGTAGCTTCCTTCATTCTCTTGCAATAATCCATCTCCGTGCATTCTTTCTCCCAGTTACTCTCCTCCTCCTCCTGTATCTCTGCTATTTGACAAATTGATTCAGTTTCCTTTCCTGGTACAATTGCTGATTTTAGTGCCTCTCCCTCTGTTCCGTGTGACGAGTCTCTCTCTCCTCTGGCGGTCACACTGCCAGGCTCCACGTGCACATGGAACCCTGGCCAGCAGGGGCCTGGAGGGCTGGAGATGTCCATGCCTGGGCTGGGTGGGCACCACACCACGTTGTGGGGGGAAACCTGAAAACAAGGGTCTCGTTCAAGTCAACATTTTGTCTCCTGCTGAACATCTTGCAGCCTACCAGAGAGTGAGAGGTATTCATTCTCTTTGTGCATTTTTTGACTATTTTCCCACTTTCAGAATACATAAAAATACTGCCTACTTTTGAAAACTCCTCTTGGGATTTCTTTCTCTATTTTTATTATAAAAATTATAAACAAGCACACTCACAACAGAGAACTAACATGCGTTAGGGTGTCCTACCTCGGTAATCCAGTGAGGATGCCTCACGCCCAGCCCCACAGGGCCGCCAGGTCGTGGCCAGAACCCCCCGTTTCTGTGAGACCCCAGCCCCCAGAGAGCTGCTCGAAGGCACCAGCACGGCTGGTACATCACTCAGCCACATCAACACCAGTGGCACAGGAACCATTTGCATGTCAAATTCACAAATTAAACATGTGAACAGATGACAAGTGAACATCTTGATTCACACTGTGTTTCTCCTGCTTGTCAGCTCCTGGCAGTTAAGAACAGTCACTCCAAAAAGTGCTAAAAATAACACACAGGCCCTGCCTTCAAATTCTTTTTTTCCTCCGATTTTGCCTTGATATTCTGCTTGACACTGCTAATAATGAAGTTAACATGGCCCAGAAAACATTGCTATAATTTTAAAGTAACATCAGACATACGTATTACCTACGAGCAGATGGAAGGGCAGAAAGAGATGCAAGCATCCAGCTAAGCCGTGCTATCAGCCCGGACTGTCGTCTCAGGTGACACCAAGACAGCATAAAGAAGTGTGAAAGTACAAAGACTCAAAGAATAATTTGGGATCTGACCCTTGTCTGGGAGAAGTGCAGATCCACTTCCTCGCTCCCAGGATTAGGGAGTTTCCTGAAGGTTTATCCCCATTTCCCCTGTGCCACACGACATGCTGCGTGAGGTGTTCTACACTGTGATCTCCCACACTTTCTCTACAGCCTTTTAAAATTTCTCCAAACTATAATGGTTTCCCCATCCCTTTCCCTCCTTGGATAACAGGCTCCTTCTTTTGCCACGCAGAAAAGACCCCCGTGATCTCCTGTGATCCGATCTCCAGCAGTCTCCTTTTGTCTGCCTGCAGCACAGGCCCCCTGCTCAGAGCCGGGAGCCACAGGGGTTGGGCTGCCTCCCCTTCTCCCTTCCACCCCTCCGCTTTCCAGGGATTTCACTCGAGCAGCCCCAGCTTCCCGCCGAGGCCCCGGCTCCGGCTCAAAGGCTCCCCGGTGTCTCCCGAGCGCGTTTCAGGGCCGGCACAGCCGCCAGGCACAGCCGACATCCTGCGGGCGGAAAACCATTCCTCACAGCCAGCGCCACGCTCCGGGACAGCCACACCGAGGGGCTCTGGAATTACCAGCTGTGAAATAAAATTTCCACTGAATTAAGCCCAGTTGATGCTCAGAATTTTTGATGTAGCTCTAGAGTCTTGACAATTCTGCCACAAAACTCATGGAACACAAAGGCATTGGGAAAAATGCACTCAGATGAAACACTGTGTGTTCAAAAACTACAATCGCTGAAGCCCAGATCCCTGGCAAAAAGTGCACATTAATAAATGGAAATGCCCTTTTCCAAAAGTGACAAATCATTATTACACTCTGCCTGAGGGAATCCTGAACTGATCTTATTGTTCAAGTGAGTAAGCACGAGGCAGATTAACAACGTCTCCTAAACAACATTAGTTTTGAAGGCTGATTGTAATTCCAACTAGGGAGAGGGGTTATCCCAATGCCAGTTGTGCACTGTCAGCTTCTGAGCGGAATTAGCATGCTATTAGTGTTTCTATGTGTAAAATTCTTGTCAAAACAGACTTCTAGTTTTTGAAAGAAAATAAGAGGCAAATACAAAATCATCAAGGGTTTAAATGAAATATCTCCTTGGCGTGAAATATTGTCTAAAATACCACATTTCATACAATGTGTTAAGACACACCACGCTCTGCACATGGCACCTGGTATAGCAATTTTATTTAAAATTATGTGTAGCTCACATATTCTAACAGCAAAGGAAAACTGGTCTGTAATTCTGAAGCTATTGAGCACTTCAAGTCCTGCCCAAAAGCAGCAGAATATTTACAAATTTCCAAGTGCTGTTAAGGTGAGGATTTCTGAAATAATATAGTAGAAATAATAGTTAAGTAGCATTGACTAGGTAGGCTGTAGGAAAATATAATGTTATTTCAATTTACGATGAGCTGTCCATTAATGCAGCAAAGAGTAACACAGCAATACAATAACACAGCTGTAAACACTAATTTTATAGCTTCAAAATATACAGTGAACTAAAAAGAGAGAGATTCATTCACTATGAACTGCAGAACTGCCAAAGACTTCTACCCCAAACTTTAAAAGCTGTTGTGGAAGTTGACTTTATAGCAACTATCACATTTATTTTGTTTCTGCGGCATCATCAAGGGAATGCCAAATTCACACGGTGCCTTTTTTGTTTAATTATGGTAATGACAATTTATACCAATGGCATACAGACAAAAGCAAAAGATATCGAGAGACTTTAATCTGAATTTAGTTCTTTACTGATCCTGTTATTCCTGCCTCTTTATGCCACAGGTTTGTGTTGTATGGGTTAAAAAAAGTAGGCAAGATACCACAGATTTAGAGAGAGCTGGTGATTGCTGAATGCTAAATTAAGAGAGGCATTTTGGGGAAGAAAATTCCCCAATACTTCTAGCAAAATAATAATAAGCACATCTCATCATTGAAATCACCATGACTAAAACACAGGATGATCAATCTTGCCAAGACTGTATTTGTAAATTTTGATTTTTAGATCATAATTTTTTTTTTTCACGCTGAATGAGGAGATTAAAGTAAAGCAATTTGTTCTGCTCTCTAGAGAACCCGGGTACGTGAGGTGTTTGCACCAACAGCTCCAATACCTCCCACTGGCACCTCGCTGCACACCCCCAAACCAACCAGGCTGAGACACATGTGGATCAAAAGGTTAATGGGGATGGTGACCCCTGCTAAGCATGACACGGGAAAAGATTAATGTAGCTTTTGCTTATCTACATGAAATTAAAAACTGCAGAGGATAAAGCCTTTACACTGATCCTTGCTGAATGACAACACAAAAATTAAATATCCCAACTGACTTGCTCATCTTTGATGTTTCTAAACTGATAAACAGTTTAGAAATGTCTTCTAGGAAAAGGAGAATACACAAAATATTTTTGGCACCTTGGACAATGCAACCAACAAAAAAAGGATGAACATCACTAGCCAATAAACAAATTAAATCTCATCTCTATTGCTCCGATTCACCATCTATTTCTAAAAAAGGATCATCATAAATGGCAATAGAATGTAACAGAGCAGCAGAAAAACCAGTCTCAGGAGACCTCAGTCTTACATTGCACTCTGCCATTTCTTTCCTACAAATTTAACTCTTCCTTGCTTTATTTCTTCCTCTGCACAGTGGAAATGATACCACTAATCCCTTTTCTTTTGTCAAACATCCTGAAGTTTGCTGAGAGGGAAGAGCATCCCACAGAAAGGCAGTGCAGCCTGTGTGCTGGGTGACACGGCTCTCACGGCACACAGACCCAGCACAGCCCGTGCCCAGGGGGACAGGGCACAGACCTTGTCACACACAGCACTTCCAGCCTCAGCGCTTCGAATGCCCTGTGGGTTTCTTCATGACACCGTTTTTCAAAAGGAAATATGTTTCCTTTTCAACAGAGATACATTTCTTACGGAGGAAACCACAGTGTCACACTTTTCCTGAGCAGACAGGAACACAGCAGCACACGTCCAACCAGAACTTCACCAGGGTGTTCCTGAGGCCGGTCACAGCCCTGCTCAGGGGATGCTGAACTCCCACTGGGGCCGTGGAAAGGGGCACTGCATCTTCAAAGGAAACAGATTTGCTTCAGAAAGGGGCAAGAAGTTGAAGAAACATCTGTAAAGACTGATAATAGATTCACTTCCTGAAATTCTTCTACAACTACTGCTGTGAAAAGCAAGGAAGTACGGGCAAGAGAGGGAAAGAAAGTTGCAAATAAGGAAAGAAATCATTCTCACCCCAAAAATTGTCTGGATTGCTGAATGGTGCTGGAGATGAGACTGGAAGTGTCCTTAGTGGGATCTCTCTATCCTGATAACAGACACAAAGAGCCAGCAGTGTGACTGCTGTCATCTGCCAGCTTTCCACCCGGACTGCAGGGCAGCAGGAGGAGTGGTGATGGCACAGTGCACCTCGTCCCGAGGCAGAGCCCCTTCCCACACCAGCCAAGCTGGCCTGCAGCAGGGAGGAGCAAACCTTCACCGAGGCGTGCTCACTGCAGGTCACTGCAACCAAAACTGGCACTCCAGAAAAACGCCGGGTTACAAGGAGTGCCAGCTTTCCGAAGGAATGCCAGCTTTCCGAAGCAATACTGGGCCTAAGAGCATGAGGGTCTGTTGAGTATGATGTTTCATCCCTAAATATCGTATTTCAGAATATTAAGTGACAAGATGCAGATACCCTGTTTTCTCCTCTCTGTGTATGCACTTGAATAAATACTATACAAACTTAGCAGATCCCCTCTATAATTTGGTCTTTAAAATAAATACCCAATGCATTCCTCTCAAGATTAATTGCAAATCTTTCCAACTTGCTTTGGAAGACAAACTTGGCCAAAATTACCCTCTTGCTTCTGCTTTTTTTTTTTTTTTTAGGAAATGCAATTCTTCTATTAATAACTGCTGTAGCACAAACCAGACTTCATCCCATGCTGACAGACAAATCTGAGTTAAAAAGGGATCTCAGTTACACTTCCCAATAAATCCTCCAAATAGGCCATTTGATTTTCCTCTCTCCTGTGCTTTACAAAACTTCTGCAACTCCTAAATCTGCGCAGCTCCTCTGAATCGTTTCACTGTGCATGCTCTAAATAATCCCAAGTGTTTCCCGGTGCAGGCAGTCCCTTTGCCATGGGGCTGTGCTGCAGGTGAGGCACAGCTTGTTCCACCTCCCCTGCTCCCTGCTGCTCCAGGCAGGCACACTGGAATCCCCAGCTCCTCTGAAATGAAGCAATTAGTTTTTAACAATGAATTTATAAAGGTTGCAGCAAAACATCCGTGAAATAAAGCAATCATCCTTTCTGCTCTAGCATAAAACGTATCTGGTTTACTCTTCTTCCATTTCTTTATAAGGAGAATCAGTAGTTCTGTATTGAATAAATCCCTGACCAGCAAACCAGATTGTGTTTCCTGCAGATGGTTGATAGCTCAGTCTGACTTAATGGTCTTAAGCCATATTGACTTCCACATTTTAACACAAGAACGCTGCAATAAATACCAAGAACAGTAAAAACACGTGAGATCTTTCTCTGTCTCTTTAAATGAAGGAAATTGATAAAATATTCTCGAGCCAAGCAAAGATTTATTTATGTATTTACTGCCAATTTAAACTCTGTGTGTTTCCCCTAATCTCTCTCGAGGCTTTAGCAATACCATTTGGAAAGAACAAAGCATTCAACCAAAGATGTTGGCTGCAACCAAGACACATCTTCCTTCCCCCAAAGAAAATCTGAGATTTTCTCCAACCCTCACAATGTTTTGCGAGAATAAATAATCTCCTGGTTGTCCTCCGCTGAGGGAAGTGCGTTCCTGGTGAGGGGCCACATGCTGGCCTCTGCCAGTGCCACTGCTCTGCTCCTGGATGGAATCGGGCCCTGGAACTGCACACTAGGTAAGTGAAACTACCAAGATCTTCTACAGTGGCTCAATATTCTTGTATCAGACTGCACCCAGAAAGGAAACAGAAGCCAATATTGTCTATTAAGCAGAGACAGGCTAATAGCAAGGAAAACAATTAGTAACTATTATGCAAATTCTGAATTGGCTTTTCTATTCAGCCATTTTCTGGCATCCGTGAAAACGGCTTTTGTTCACACTAATATTTGGAAAAGAGGTTTTATTTATGCAAATAGATGCATTTCTAAAAAAACCCCCAAAATTGCATGTAAATGAGCGTATTTGTGCATCAATTAGTGAATTTGAGTTTTCTTTGCTGCAAATACACATCCATTTCAAACGGTTGCAAATGACTAGTGAGAGGGACAGGAAAACATAAATGAGTCCATTTTCCTGAGCACTTGACAGACACCAAAATGCCCATTGTGGAAGAGATGGGGAGCTCTACAGATGGATAAAGACAGCAGCACAAAGCAGCATAGTCTGCAGAACTGTAATTCTTGGTCAACCTTTTAAGTCTTCTGAGACACGAGAGAACAAATGGTATTCCAAAAAGTCCAAGTTTATTCTGCCTGTGTTCTGCTGGCACGCTAAAAATACTCACTGCAAAGGGCATCAGAGATGCAACTAGACAGATACTTAAAAAATGACAGTCAACAGAGAACAGATTGCTACTGAGACCAATCCTAGCTGATAGGATTTCTCTTCTGTCAGTTAGAAGATACAATAGGCCAATAAATCAAGGTGTAGCAACAAGCTCAAGAATAAATCCCATTAATTTCATTTTTAGCTTCCTCCTGAAGAGAGGCAGATGTTCCCCATATGGTCCCAGCACAGCATCCACCTCCGGGGGCTGACAAGGGGAAGCTGCTCCCGGCCTTTGCTACTCCTGTTTTTGGAGGTCAAAAGTGAGCTCAGAGGTTCCTCGCAAGCCTTGCGCTGCCTTCCTCACACAGCCTGGGCCAGCTGGTGTGGTGACCAGGGACGTCCCAGCCGCCTCCCTTCAAAAACACACCCCTGTCACGGGGCAGCCGGCCAGGCCGGGGCTGAGACCGGCTCGAGGACAGCCAAAATGTCCTGGGCACCTGTGCCTGTCAAAGGTGATGGGTTAGATGCAACGCGGAATTCCCTCCTGGCTGCTATCACTCAGAAGCAACTCCTAAGAGTGAATTACTCACTTCACATATTCTTTCCCATGTTAATTGCCCCCCAAAAGACTTTGCACACTTCCACTGGAAGTGCAGAAGTAAGGGTGCAATAATTTCCACAGTGAGTGGCCCCATGGTTAAACTGCACGGCAGGTGACGGGTGGCAATCCCACAGGGGGTGTGCAGTGTTTAGTCCACAAACACCAAATAATGTGCAGAATTCACAAATCTATAATTTTTTGGCCTCATTTACATCACTGCTGCATATTGAATAGTCTTCAAAAATACTAACAACATATCTCTTGAAAGTCAAACATGGCACGATCTCTGTCCCATTCTGCTAGTGCACCCCTTAATTCGGGGTTCTGAAATTCAGATTCCTTTTTTCACCTGAATGATTTCCTCAGAGATGTCTGTCTTCGTCAGTGTGCTGACACTTCTCTCACAAACTCAGTCACCAACCCCCAGTTACAATCCCCTTCACACAGGGTTTCCAGCAGGTCAGCAGGTGTATGACACACGTCTGGTAGTGGATGAAACACATCCATTCCCGTGCCTTGGGCAGTAATCGGGCACTGCCGGGCACTGCCGCACAGGAAACCTGGCACAGTGAATTGATGATGTCCTATTGATGGTATCGTTTCTGGCATCGCTATCAGCCTGATTTTGGGGTGACTGTAGCTTTAGAAGGAAGGATCGAAACACACTTTATGAATTTCCTACCTACAAGGGACATTAGATTAGGGATTAGACATGAGGAAGCATTTATTTACTTAAGTAAAATACTCTTAATTTTACAGTCTCTTGCTTTTATACACTGCAATTAGAGCAAAGTAGCTGATTTGCTTCAGCAAATACGCAGGTATTCCTTCAGTATCCCATCCACTGTCTGGGGAGGTTTTTATCCCCTCAAAAATCCCCACATTTCTTTAAACAGTAATATAAAACACACAGTGGGTATTTGAAAAAATTTTGAAACTGTTCAGGCAATAATATTCTCATCTGATCTTAATAGTGCTGTTTATGCAGCATATATAATTAAAAGCATTTTCAGTATCAGCTTAATTAATCTCAGAAGTTCAGTATTCAAAGAGCAGAGGAAATAAGCTTTTGCCGCTCATTATAAATCATGCAATTATATGATGAAGACATCCAATCATAATTATGTGCCACAATAATAATTCTGTGTCAGAGAAGTTCCACGATCTAGAGGAAAGAAAAAGGCGTGCCTGGAACAGTGTGCATCTGGGCCCGAAGGGGCGATTTCAGGGAGACTCTGGATGCTCCCGAAAGGAGAGGAGAAAGCAGGCGGGGGGCGGGAGGATCTCGCCTCCGGGAGAGCACACAAACCCTTCCCACGGCCGTGATTCCCAGGTGCTGGCGGAGGAGCCCGGGCAGAGGCCAGCGACAGACTGAGCGGCTGCCGCAGCTGTCGGGGCTCTGGCTCCGGCCCCGGCTCTGCGCGCACAGCACGGCCTCGGGCTCCGCACACGCGGCTGTGGGGCCAAACAGGCTTAGCTCTGCCTCCTGTTCTCTCAGGAGATAAACACGCTAACAAACGAAACAGAGTGGCTAAATGCCTCCTCTCCGTGGGTTTGAGCTGCAGATCGGCATTCTAACTCACCTTTAAAGCTCGGCGTGTAGCTGGGCGTGGGAAACGTCGCCCCGTGTTCTCTCTGCATGGGCTGGGAACCAGTTCCCACCGCAGGGGCAGGGTGGGGGTGACTGTGCACAGTAAGGCAGAAAACATTTACACCAAGAATAGGGGAGAAGTGTGAACACCAGGAAGCCATTCAGAACTACACATTGGTTAAATTATTCCCCAGCTTGTAGTTCACGACTACTCCAAAGCAGAAATCCCTTCATAGTCAAGGACCCTGCCCTCAAAATCTAACTATTTAAACTGAGATACCTGAAAGCAGTAAGAGTTACACATCAAAAACGAATGTGTTAACTAATTTTGACAACCTTAACTAGTTTTTCCAACAGGCACAGTGCACTACTGTACTGCAGCATGTGTAGTGAATAAAAAGTGTTAAGTGACTAAAACATGCTACAGCTTTCCATATATTATCTGCATGCTGAAAGGTGAGAAGGGGCTGCTGCCAGCTCGTTAGCCAGACATCACACAGTGCAGTCAACAGAGAGCCAAGAACTTGTGTGTTTTGCTGTAATTATGCACACAGGAAAATCCTGCACACAGGTTACTAATAAAACATGAACTCCTGTAATTATCCCCACGCAATTATATAGTTATTTATCTGTTTCTCTCCTGCTAACCACTGTATGACACCCAGCAGTATGTACTGCAGAAAGAATCAACCTGATCTGGTTGATCCCCAAATGAGAACCGAACAGAAGCCACTTGCCAGGCTAAGTAATTAAAACCGTCTAATTTTAAGTGTACGCATTTGAGCCAAATGCTCTCCAAGGCCCCTCAGAAATTCTGAGGCAAAACTGTGATGGTAAATTAAATCTTTGAAGCCTACCTGGCTTCAACAGCCAGGGAAGCATCCAGGACTCAGTGTGAAATCACTCTCCCACCAAGGAGCTTGGTGTTCCTATAGGAAGTAAAAACTGTGATTATAAAACCAGAAAAAATGCAAGAGTAATAAGGATTGAAAATAAGACACGAAATCTTACAATTCCAAAATATAACATCAACCACTCACCATGTAAAATACCAGGTGAAATAATTGCTTCAGCTTAAATCCCAGTTCAGAATACAGAGTACAGTTAAGGCCACAGAAAAAACTGCAGCTAAAAAAGCAGTGATAGCTCTTGGGAGAGGGAAGCAAGTGGCTCCTGGATAGCACTGAAGGTCACACTGAAAGCTGAGGACTGGAAAGACTTCCCCAAATGAGGTACGGTCAGCCTGGGGTATTTCTCACTGTACAGACCACCGAGATGAAGAATTTTTCAAACGTAAAAATCAAGATGGGTTACGTAGTTAAATCCTAACCGGAATTATAATGGCTCACACAAGCAAAAGGTTGGGTCAGTCAGTAAAAAACACACCGCAGAGCCTGTGACTCTCAGGCGCACAACTTCTGCATCAACCATCAGCAACTCGATTCTTCTTTTCTGGTGAGGCATCTGTCACCACTCTGAGCCACTGTCTCTCAAACCACTCCAAATACTGGTGACAATGGACTACGCACACACTGGAACGGCAGCGCCCTTATTCTCTAATATTATCATCCCAAACATACCATCCCTTTTTCCTCGTTGCTCCAGTTACAGCTAACCCTCATAATTTCAGTATTATTCCCTCAGCAAAGGAATAGAACATGCCATTCCTAAGAAGCTGGCAGGAAAACCAGCAGAATTCATCCTTCCTTGAAAAGCCACAGTGACTTTTGCTAAAGCAATAGTGACTCTTGCTAAAAAGAAACCATTAAGAAAGCAATAATGATCAGATTTTATGAATTCACACAGAGGTGAAAATCTCTTTAGTTTCTATCCCTTTGTGGATTTTATGCCGTTAAAACCCAGGTGCTGTAGTGGCCTGAATGGGGGAGAAGGAGGCCATTAATGCTCAGCCCCCTGTTGCTAAACTGCCTCTTAATGTACCCCTAAATTCATACACTGCTGCCATGAGCACAGCGTGCATATGGTACATTAGATAAATAAAATTAATTAACCTTGGACTTGGGATTCTTAACTCCCTATGCATAGCATTTGGGAAAACAGTTCCTCAGAAGCTCTCTAACCCATTTTTACACCCTCTTAGACCCTGTGGCTATGCTAACCTACGGGTTCCTTTAGCCCCAGGTTGTTACACCACCTCAGTATAAAAATAGCCTTCTGCCGAAACAAATAATATTATTTTTCACTGCAAAGAAAGCACAGAAAGCATCAGTGTCCCCAGGCAGTCTCCAGGGTGCTAAACGTGCTATTTCAGTTTGGTACTGCATGTACTGTGAACACACTCAGTACTCCCACACGGAGTGCTGTCTGATACATCCTCGTTGGAGAGTTCTCCAGGCACCAGGAGCTCTTTCCTTCCTTACCAGGAAATTCCACGAGTCAGCTAACCAGTACTGGTTAAATAAAGGTTTTGCCCTTGCTGTGCATGTAAATGAATACTCCCATACTTATCTGCAAAAATGTGTGCATATCTACACCGATTACCTGGGAGCTGTAAATCCCACCTGTTTGCAAGGAATTTTCCTTACAAAGTGCACGTGACCTCAAATGCCTTCGAGGGGGTCCCAGCATCTTTCCTTCTGCAGAATTTATTGACTCCTGGGGAACTCCTACACCTCTAAGCTATCCTGTCCTGTCAGGGCACTGGAGATGACTGAGGAAAAGGAGGGCAGCAGAACCTCCCAGCTGGTTACATCCACTCTGGAGAGCAAGCCCCTTCCAGCTGCTACTGCACCGCACAGAGTCACTGCTTGCTGTGCCCCACTGCCCTCCCCACAGCACTCTCAGCCCACAGCACACCCTGCCCCAGGCCTTCGCTCCACTCACACTCATGTTGATAGCTCCATTCCGGAACAATTAATTCAGGGTGTCAGGGAGCTCAGCCAGGTGCTCTTTTTTAGACTATTCAGTTTCAGGATTTCGTTCTAATGCAGAAAAATCTGAGTTCAGGCACTTCTGTAGAAAACGTGGATAAGCTTGGAATAAACGACCCTTATGGAAAGTGTGCCTTTCGAAGAGCTGTAGCACAGGAAGGACTTCCTGAGCAGGCCAGTGCAGTTCAAGTGTGATGTCAGGGTCATTATTCCAAGTTTTTACCAAAACATCCTGGATCAATACAGTCAGAGAAAATGAAAAATCTTTATCAGGAAAGCCTGATGGAGGTCAAGGCCTCTTGGCTTTTGTATTATCTACCACC
The DNA here is from genome assembly GCA_013398855.1 of Mohoua ochrocephala. NCBI lineage: Eukaryota > Metazoa > Chordata > Aves > Passeriformes > Acanthizidae > Mohoua > Mohoua ochrocephala. The sequence goes on from VZTA01019658.1 coordinate 204,625, forward strand.
ATTACCTTCTGTTCCACACGAACTGCTATAACAGTTTTAATTAAGTTTCAGATGCAAATGTTCTGTATTTTAAAACAGAAAACAGGCATAATTAGATGTAAGATCCAGTGTTCTCTAAAATCCTTTAACTGATCTTAAGAGAGCCGCAATTTCACCTTTCTTTTGATAGATGACCAGTACTGATGTTAGATTTATACTTGTGACCTGCAGAGTCAAGGAGAGGCAGGACTGCCCCAAACTCCCAATGTCTCAGGAAGGGACAAGACCAGAGAAACATTTTCTTTCTTCAGCTACCAACTTCCCATAAAATCTGTCCTTTACTAAAAATGCACCGTAGGAAATCTCAGGAGAATAAAGAACAATACTGAGAAGAGATCCAATAACCACTTAGTTATTTTTCACGTGGAAGAGTTCGAAGGGCTGCCAGCCTGAATGTGTTGGTATGCAGGAGCTGAGAATTAAAAATAGTAATATAAAAAGTGAATGCTTTTTCTTCTCTTTTCTTTATGCTTAATTTCTTTTCACTAAATGTACTTTGCACATTGTTAGGTAGATATAATATGTGTAGGAGGGATTGTCGAGGTTGCCATGGTTTCTCATTTTTAATGAGCTTTGAGACTTCATAATCCAACCAAATACATTAATAATTACTACATCTATTTTTTTTCTCCCTTCCCCCCTCCCTCCAAAGCACTCCAAAAATTACTGGTGCTAAAAGTAAAACCAGTGATTTGAGAGACAATAAAACATCAAAGTAGAAGCCCACCCTCAAGGAGTCGGCAAACAAAGGCTTAGGGAGGTAACAGGAGAAAATTACCACCGTGAGTCAGGGATCTGCTCCATGGCCTCGTGTCTCTCTTAACAGCTGAAGTCGGCACAGTGTTTTGTTCAGTTGGGTGCAAAACTCCCCAAACACACAGCAAACCGAGTCACATCTGTCAGAAGCAGAAGCTGCCGAACCACTGAGGGCTGGCTGCACCAGCTCTGGCACTGTTTGCTAACACTGCTCCATGTGCAAGGACAGACTCAAGTGCTCAGAAGTTTGTGCGCAGCCACCTCCCCCAAACACACAGTTCCAGTCCTCATAGCCTGGATTTGGCAAAGGAAGGGAGCAATTGTCTGACTTTAAACCCAAGAATCTGAATGGGACAGCTCAGGCACTTACAGGCAAAGCCTTTTTTGACTAATTCACTGACTCAAAGTAAACAAGACTGAAGAGGCAAAACCACTACTCATTTAAAAAACAAACAAACAAACAAAATCTATTTCCTCTGTGAGTGCTTTGCTTTTACTGGATCAAGTAAATAAAGATAAATAAGATTAAATAAAACACTGCTAGCTAAGTGTACAGCTAAGGAGAAAAGCACTTAATGCTTCAGCAACCATTGAAACACGTTTTGCATGAGAGCTTCTTGGCTGAAGCCATTTACTGTCACATCATTTTTGATGGTCTCCTGATTCTGATGAAATAGGTCAAGGTGTAGAAGGAATTTAGGCTCTGGGTCTGTGAATAACTCCTTGTCCCAAACACATTAGCAAAGGTGGATTTGTTACTCGCTGCCACTGTTCATCTTACCTCAGGCAGCGGGGACAAACAGAAATCCTTCCCTTCGATTTGAGGGCAGGTCAGATAGGAGTACTTGATTTTTATACGGGAGAAGGGAATTGTAGCCCACAGGAAACCATCTGATTGATACCACAGTGCTTACACAGCTCACAGCAGCCAAGCAGCTGGGGCCAAGAGCTCTCAAAAGCATCAGGCACTGCAAGGACAGAGGATGAAACCTCCGAGGGCTCCTTGAGGAAATTCCAACACGTGCTGTCCTAAAACCTTGCAAGGCACTTGTGGGTATAACCAGCTCACCTCTGAGAGAGCTGGACACATGAAGACAGTAAAGCACAGACAAGGTAGGAGACTTGCTGAATGCCACACAGAAAATCTGTGCCAGAGCAGGACACCAAATCAACTCCCAAATCCTGGAGACTTCTCAGTCGCGGTACTCTATGCACGGACCACTCCTCTCTGTAAGGACAAAAAAGGACACCAGCACTACCTCTGGGTAGGGCAGACAATCAAAACTCTGCTGTGATGTTAGAGATGAGAGGAGCCCTAGCACAGAAGTGCAATTTGGCAGAAATTTGGAGGAAAAAAATAAACTACTTCTGCAGTATGAATCATCATAAACATTGTGAAATAAACTTTTGGTGCCAACTTCCTACATGAAGTGTCTGAGGACTCCGACAGACCAGCAGTGCTTTTTTCCCAACAAACTCTTCCAGAATGAAAGAAAATTGCAATATAAAAATTTCCATCCCACGTTGTAGCATGAATCAGAAATTGCTGATTCCTCTTGGAAAGGTCATTAGCATTTCACTCAGGAGTCTCCAGCGAAGCGGCTCCTGTGAGCAGAGCTTTGCTGGAACACGGAGTCACCTCCCCATGCCACCCCCTGCCCACTGCGGTCCCTGTGAGTGCCGCGGGAGGAGGCTCTCCCTGCTTTCTGTGCAGGACACATCAGAGGCTGATGGATCTGCACCGCAGCCTTTACCCAGCACGGCCAGGAAAACCAGGGCCATGTACTGAGCAGGTTATGGAAAGGTTCTCACTCGCTCCCTGTCTGCATTTCCTTATACCCTAAACAAACCATAACCACCCTGTAAAACGCTCCCTGCTCTGTGGCTTTCCAAGCCACAATGTTACAAAGATTACAGACGACACAAAAATATTTCTGTATTTGGTCTCTTTTTTTTCTCCCTCCCAATAATATTTCCACATACATAGACCCAAACCTTAAGGAAAAATCAGCCTGGTCTGAGGTGATTCTTTAGACACATAATAAATGTGAAAAAGGAAAAACTGCCATGAGCAACAAAAAAGTTTGAGAGTCATTGTATTGCCTATCTCTCACAACATGATTTTTGATGCCGTCTGTGATTTTTTAAAAAAAATATCTTGTGCTTTGATTTATGAGAAGTGCTTTTAAAACCATGAGATACGTCACCAACAGAAGTCATTCCAGCTGGGATTGTCCTTGAAGAGAAGCTACTTCTTCACAGCCCCTGTAGGTAACAGATCCTGGCATCTTTCTGCAGCCAGTGGTGGCACAAAGTGAAATTCTTCCTTCACAGGCTCTTACACATTTTCCTGTGCCAGGTACACCACACGACTATTTGTTCTCATCTTTTCTCTGTTACACACAAGAAGGAGCCCACATCGGGGATCTGAACAGCAGCAGGCCCAGGACTCACTTTAATAATTCAACTTTTAGCTATTCTTCAGGCTGCATAGCTTTAATAGCTTTTTCATTTGATATTGCTTCATTAAAGGTCATTTTTGTGTGACATTTGCAGAACTAGTTCTCTAATTATACTGCTCACCATATGAGAAGCTTTTTCAGGAACAGTTCATTCTCCTTTGCAAAGAGACGAAATTTAATTACAGAGTGGAAGACTTAAATAATGGTTACATAAAAAATACTTCTGTAAATCCCTTTTAGTTTAGGCTTTGAATTCTGAAAGGTCAGGCTCTTATAAGGTCTGTAGTTTAAAAAGAGATCATGACTTAATTATAGATCACCATTGCATACTTCAAATTGTTTTAGCGGACATTGTTCGTTCTCCTTTGTCCCAAACGGTGAGTTCCGAAAACACCCAGAGACTGCCAGTCAGAACAACACAACCACCATCCCTCAGGGCTGGGCGCTGCACCTGGGCATTTCCAGCAGAGTCAAATTAAACCTGAAGCAAGGACTGGGAGCTAACCCTCCAGAAAAAAGCTCATTGCTGAGAGGCTGACAGTGGCTGCAATCACCTGTAACGCCACGCTGTTCTTCCTGAGCAGGAATGAGCTTGGATTTGTCCATAGTGAGACACAGAACTGCATTTCTAAATTTACTTCCTGAAAGCTGGTGTGAGTGTTCAACTTCCCTGAGTGCTGGATGCCTTGGGAATCCCAGCCATGAAGGAGACAAGGTTCATCTTAGCTGGTCAGGACATCTGCTAACGGGATCCTCACACATCCAGCACACAGGCTGCAACTCTGCAACTGGGAAAGCCAACATCTGTGTTCCCCTCAGTCACATTTTAACTTTTTCATTCATAAATGTATCAGAAAACTTTCCGATCTCCTCTGTTACTTTCCTAGAGCCCAGACTAAATTGCAATTGAACCTTCCACCAGCCAAATCTACCTCAACTTTAAGGATTTCCTCTTAATTTCTGCAGGACACTTAGGCTTTTCCAAAACATGATGTTAGCAAAGGAAATGTCCCATATTTTGCCTTACTGGTCATCCATATGCTGCTAAAAGTAACATGACTTTTCATCTCTCCAAGGCTCCTGTGTATTCTTTAATTTTTTCTACTACATGACTATCATATTCCTTTAGTTTCTCTAACTTAGTACACAGTCAGTACTGGAAGGTGGGGGTTTTTTACCCTTTCTTCACACAGTTAGGACATTAAATGTGTGAAGCTCAGAAATTCAATGAGCAAGGAAGAAGATACAACAAAGTCTTTCTCACCTGAATCACAGGATGCTTGGAATACAGAGCTGAGAAACGAGGCTAAGCGACTGTTTGTTAACACAGACTTACTCAGCAGGAAACTTACCAGGTGTTCATTAAATGAAACTCCACGTACGTCTGAATTCTCCCACACAGGGTCAGAAATTGCACCTTTACCTCCAAACACAGAGGAGAACTGGATACAGTGGGTCTTCTGAGTAGCAGGTGAACCTGCAAAACACAGTCAATGCATTTGTAAGCAGACAAATAAGGTCCTGGCAAGGCTAGACTGAGCACACTCAGCAGGCAGGCGGACTCCAGCTGAGGGGGTCACTGCATTCCCAAAGGTAAAGGTAAACCAGTTTGTGCTATTTTCTGTTCCTTTCAGGATCTGTGAGCTTTGGGGCCGGGCAGCCTTCAGGAAATCTGCCAGTGACGTGTCTGGGATCCCTTACAGCTAGGAAGGCAACCTTGGCCCACAACCTTTCTGCTTTTCCTGCTTCACAGTGATTTCAGTTCCTCCTTATTTTAACCCCCAAAATAGTTTTGTACTGAATCAATCCCTACACCATTTGGAGCACCCAACCACTTTAGAATAGACAGACAGACTGTGGAGAAGGGCACAGGCAGCCACAGCTACAGTTCCTCTAACGATCTGAGAAAATGCAGAAGGAAAGCTGAGCAGCTTTTTCTCTTTGAAAATGAGTATCTTAACATTGTGCATTATGAGGTTAAATTGATTTTATTGTAAAACAAGCAGAGCAGTTCATAAACAGTTTATACCAAATCCAAGCATCACTTTCAAATGCTCATTTCCCAGTTTTGAGCAGTCAGTAACAGCACATCTGCAGTGAGCTGGGATTACATTCAAATTTGTGCTTTGTACAATGAAATTTATGTTATTCTTTTTTATATCAAATTCCTTTTTTGATTGCGAGCTACAATCTACCCAGTGAACTGATCCCTCCTGCAGCACACGCTGTTCTCTCACACATTTTCAGCCCAGTGGTTCAATGCAAACCCTGTGCTATTGTCCAGCAGCTGAGTGCACGCAGCCCACAGACATTCCCCATGGCCACGCTTGCCAGAAAAGTCATCCTGGCTGGGCTGGCGACTCCACCTGTGCCAGGGCCACCTGCCAGGCTCAGCGTGGGGCCTGGAAAGGTCTCTGGGATGGTACCAATGCCAGCTGTCCCACAGCACACCTCCCACCGGGGCTGGGGGGCTGCCAGGGACTGCAACAGGTCTGTTCAAGGGCAGTGACAGCAAAAACCCCCTGGCTTTTCATCACCATGACAAAGCTGGCCAGAGCAAGGGACGCTCACACTCCAGCACTCACTGCCCGAGGCTGCAATCAGGGGGCTGGACGAGCCATTTGGGCGTCCAGAGGCCACGTCACCTGCAGGTACAAGGACAGTCACCTGCAGGTACACGGGCAGTCACCTGCAGGACCTCATGGGACACCTGCAGGTACAAGGACAGTCACCTGCAGGTACAAGGACAGTCACCTGCAGGTCCATGGACAGTCACCTGCAGGTACAAGGACAGTCACCTGCAGGACCTCACGGGACACCTGCAATTGCAGCTCTGCCTCACCAGTTCCAGTTAAAGGACAGCTTGAGGTTCAGCTGCAATTCAGTGCAGAGAGGGACTCTCTGGATGGGTGTCAGGCGGGCAGCAGAAGTGGCAGAATCCATCAGGAGCACACAGCCCAGGTGCTCCTTGTTAGATTAGAAACCAATAAATAACTTCTGTTAATGTCTTTTCTAGAAAAAGGCTCCAGAGAAAGTTTATCTGTTCAGATTAATCCTGTGGAGAACCACAAACCTTTGGCAAATTCTATCTTAAAGTCACTTTCAAATCAGAAAACTCAGGAGAGAAGGACACCCTGAGATCCCAGAAAGCAAATGCTCCTGCACCAGAGCAACCTGGGAAGCTGTCTGGAAACCCCAGGGGCACAGCCATGTTATAAGAAGCTAAACAAAACAATAAAAAAGTATTTGAGTTTAAATGAAAAACACACAGGATATTTGACTGATGCCAGAAAGCAAATTTTAAAATAGTGTTAAATAATAAAAATATACCTTTAACTCTATTTTATTATTCCCCAAAGAAACAACAAAAACCCCAGAATCATACTGACTACTGGAGTTAATTGAAATGATGAATGGAGTTTTAGGGTGCACCTTCACATTGCTTCCTTGAAAAAGCCTCCCCAGTTTCATGCATAAGATGAAAGAGCTTGTCTACAGAAATGTAAGTTAAATTATCAATTTGCTCCACTCTTAAGCATGTTTATAAACTTAAATGTCACAATTAGACTCCTCTGTGGCAGAAGGAGAGCCACTGGTGGGGGGGGTTTTTTTGTTGTTTTTTTCCTAAAGAGATAAAAAAGCAGGGCTTCAATGAAAGTAAAGTCCATTGACTTTCATAAAACACAAAATAAAGGTCATGTAAAAAGGCTTTAAGTCTTCTGGGAAATAAGAATTTAGTCCTGTTCTCAGAAAGAAAGATAATCAGTGGCAGGCCTGGTCTGTTCTTCAGAGTGTTTCTTGCTCAAGAAGTTTTATTTCCTCTTTTTTCTGCTTATAATAGGAGCCACTGAAAATTTAAGACACATTTCAAATATTTTCCATTTTACTGCAATTCAAAATAGAGAAGTGGAAAATACCTCCACAAAGAGTTTACAGTGGCTGAGAAGTGAGAAACAAGCTGTGTGTACTCACAGGAACACAAATTATTTAATCTCCTGTTAAATTTTAATCTTTTCCACAACTGGCTAATCGTAAATTCAAATGAATTTTCAGCTTTTGATGTCCCAAAATCGTTTATGACTTTACACATCCATAGGCAAAGGCGGGGAAATGGACAAAATACAAACAAAAATCAGGATGAGATTGATTGTTTTGTTGTTGTTATCCAGGTCAGTTTTAGAAGACTCAGCTTTGAACACATCCCCCTTCACTGTCGGGGCACCTCTTGGAAGCTGTAAGAAGAGTTCAGGTTGTGACAAGAACATGGTTCCAAGACTACCAAAGCTATGAAAAATAGTTCATTTTAATTTTGCAGAATTTGTCTCAGGCCCTTAAATCAGGCACAAAGGTGGGAAAAGGATCTCCTCATTTTCCCTGGGATTCAGGAGAGGATCTCAGGATCAGAATAGATGAAACTGCATTGTGCCTTTCTCCATATTCTCTTTACTGATTCTTTTCTTATCCCAACAAGAAATGCAATTAGTTAGACACTGAGCCATACAATGGAACAAATTTTAATTGACAGGGGAAAACAAAAAGGTTACAAAACCAATTAATTTCTTCTTTATTGCTTCAGAATCTGTAATAATTTGTGTTGAAGCAAACGGCAATATCTTTCATCTGAAAAACATTCCAGACTAATACTTCTGTGGTTTCTTCTTTTGTTTGCAGATATATAGTGGCTTGTTAAGATCGTGATTAGATCATGACACTTTCTAACTCTTTGGATGGTGATTCAGAATTGCTACCAAGAGGCATGGCCTGGCCTACAGAGTAAATGACAGAGGGTAAGTAAGGCTCTTCTGGAATGGAGTAGCACTAGGTTTGCACCTAATGCAAGTATTTAACATCCTGTTTCCTTTTTGCTCTGTTAAACAACAATTGCTCATTTCACTGCTTTTTAGAAAGATATTCAGAGCTCTAAAATGCATTTACTATCTTTCCAGGTCAAACCTCTCTGCCAGGAGGTTCAGCATTACGTTGTGTAACTGCCCTGCCTGGGGTTCGGCTCCTGGCTCGGAGAGCCCAGGGAGTGAGCAGAGAACGGCTCCAACAGCTGCTGACTTGTGCCATGAGTCTGGAAACTGCTCGAGGATCACCCTGGGATGCGTCTCAGCCTCTCACAGAAGAACATGACACCAGTTTTCTTTTAAATGCAATCTTGAGATCTAATAAAAATCTCTTCCTAGAAAAGAATTCTCTCTGTCTCCTGGCCCTCCCTCTCATCAGCCTTTCCCTCCCTCCCTCCTGTTTTCCTCGAGTGTTCATAAGCAAGGCTACAGCAGAGCAGCTCTAGCTTGTCTGCTGGGCTTGGGCCGAGGGAAAGCAGCTCACTACAGCCGCTACAATGAAAACAAGAATAAAGAAGTTCTGAAGCTGTCACCACCTTTTCTGAGCATGAGTCAAAATATTTCTAATCAAATCTGATGGTCCAGGAAGACGAATTTCATTATGTCAGATGGGGCCAACCTCCACGTGTTCATTGTGGGGATTTGTGCCTCACGTTCTCCAAGCCATGACTGCAGAAGAGGATAAGGCACAAGACAGAATCCCACTGAATATATGTTTCCCTGTAGTAGCATGCCTGAAAGCTCTAAGCCATTGTGACACTCAGCCAACACCATCAGCAAATCCCAGGAAACAGGGGATGGCATAAAGCAGGTGAAGGATGAGCTTCTCTACAGCTTTCTGCAACAGGTTGATACATCTTAGCTCCTTCATGTTTTGGCAGCCACTGAAGGTCATGAAAAGTGCCAATCCTGCAACCTTCCTCAATATGGGAACGCTTGTCTTCACAGGGAAACAACTGCAGAATAAGCTAGGGCATAGATTTAGGCTCTTATCTATTCTGGTCTCATAACTGTTTCACAAGAGCACACAAAGCCCAAGTTGCTACTAAACAGCTTTCTCAATATGCCTTAATAGAGCTCTCAGATATTCACACTGCACATTAAGAGGACTTGTTTAAAGTACAAGAGTTTGGAGACAGCGTGTGTGTGAGGGCTAGCACAGTTCGGGATAAGCTAATAAATAAAGATTGTCACCTTCTCCCAAGGCATCCCAGATATCAACACCCAAAAGGTAAAGCAATGCTGGGAGCAAACTGCACAGTTGTCATAACAACAACCACACAGCACGGCCCAGGAGATGAGTAAGGTGCCAGGAATCTGAAGAAAGAGAGAAATCAATTAAATCAAGGGATTGAGGGCCTCTGGGCTGCTTTGGCCACCGGTCCTTGGAATGGAAAGATTCTGATTCTCAGTGTCTATCCGGGTAAATAGACACAACCGTCCTGTGAAAACATGGCAAAAACTACACACATCTATTTTACGAACCTAAGATCTTTCCAGCACATGCCACTGCCAGGCTGTCAGCAGCACCTGGATGTACCAACACATCTCATTTGCTTGTCCATTCCCAGTTTACACCCTCCCAGCCGAGCTTTTCCACTGTAAAATGCTTGTGCACTGATCTACCCAGGCAGCAGGACCCATGCAAAGAGCAAATGGTGTCCGCTCTTATTAGGGATTCAGTACGAGGCTGGTCCTGCACATTCCTAATTTTCATTTTTTTTCTAAAAACTTATCACCACTTAAGGAGAGAACTGAAAGACTGATTCACTTTTTTTTTGCGCTCAGGAATTTAGAATTTTGCAATCAATTTAAAGCCAAATAAAATCTTGCCCTTGGTCCCACTGCAAACACATTTTTTTGCAAAACCAGCAAAAATGTAACAAATGCAGACCACAAGACCATAAAAACTTTGCAGATTTTCAAGAGAAACTGGTAGTAGAAAGTACTTTGAAGAAGTTCAAGAATTACCTGGGGAGTAAGTTGTTGTTAATTACTATTGAGTTTACATACTCAGTGGAATTCCAAGAAGGAAATTTTGTGGGAGCGAGACAATCCAAAACATTACAAAATGGATAAAATCTTTGGGGTTTAGAGCTTTAACACACCACTAATAGCTGGAAGTCTGTCAGAGGTGTCTCCATAGGCAGCTGATTCTATAAACTGATGGTCTAGGCTTTTATTACAATTTCATCTGGAACACTCAGCTATTCTCAGTGATTTTTCAGAAGAAATATTCATACTCGCTTATGGCAAATACTTGGCTTCTAGGGAGTCAGATATCCACCTCCCTAAAACCTGTAAATCCTGACAGCAGCCTTACAAACACAGACTGCCCCAAGCCAGGTTAGGTACAGTCACACTGCTCCCACTTAGCTATTTAGCCTGTCCTTAATCACACATTCCCACTGTATCCAGCAGTTCTGATGAGCAGAAAGAAATGACAGCTCCACCTGGGTCCTGCAGGATGGAGACTGAGATAAACAGCTCATTAATGAAAGCAGAAAACAGCAACACTCATCTATTTTCACTCTCATATTACAAAGAAGCATTGATCCTAAGTGCACGTTGATGCTCTTATCAGCACGTTAATCGAGCTCTCCATTCGGATCTAGCTGGGGTCTGAAAGGGAAAAATTAACTGGAAAGTTTTCGCAATTTCACAAAACAAGAGCTGAATACTGAGGGTTCAAAGGAAATCATTTACCAGCCACAGCGCATTATTATTCTCAGGGATAGTGCTTTCTAAAGTTATGGGTCCTTATGGAAAAGTATTTTTCATAATAACCAATCCACTGCTCAGGAATATATTTCATAGCAGCATCCTCCCAAAGGCATTTACCAGGGGAAACATTCCAGCTCTGTCTGTATTACATTTGAAATAATGTTAATACCATCTCCTTGGCAGGGATACAAATGGACACAGGGTTTTTCCTGTGTTCTCCCTGTCTCCCCATGAGGGCTAACACTTACATAGGTCTTCCACCATCCGAACTACTTCTGTTATTTATGTTTTAATGAGTACAGACTCACAGGCCAACAGCAGGGAAGCAGAGCACAAGGACCTGGCTATTTAGTGTACAGCAGCCAAGTTAGTATCAACGGAACTAAGAGAAATCCAGAAATACGGTGAGGAACAGCAGGGCTTCAGCAACTTCTTGCTGGGTCAAGAAGAAATACTTCCAGAAGTAGCAACACTATCAACATCAGCCAGTGTACTTTAGTAACTCTTTCATGTGCTACACAGTTTGAGGTCAATTATTCAATTTGGACATCAGTACTTGTATCACAGAAACAGCATTTAAACAAAGAGACAGTTGCCCCATGAGATGTAACCCCCTGGATCTGTTTGAGGACACAGACACTCCTGGTGCCAGGGGCCATCAGGGAACATTACACGATCTGAGGTGGCTGCTCCCAGCGATGCTGTCACCCACGGGACTGCTCGGTCACAGCAACAGCAAAGATCCGAGCGGGCCAGCCCCGTCTGTGCCAGAACTGTCTGGTGCTGGGAGCTGTCAGCCGCGGCTTCTCCAGAGCACCTTCGGTTTGTTCCCGCTTCGGTCACATGGAACTGTAGATTGTGCTCCTGAGGAACTCAGCAGCTGAACCGAGAGCAGGAGGACAGGAAGAGATGAGAGCCCCTCTCACCCTTCCTCGGCGCTGCAGCTTGCACAGGAGCAAGGCAAGCAGTGAGGAAAGGACAAGTTTTCAGAACTACAGCAGGAGTTCAAAGATTAAATCCTCTTCCCACACAACTTCAGAATCCCTTTTGCGCACAATACCAATTCTCTGCACATTCCAAAGAAGTATTTCCTCCTGCCAAGCCCCTTTGGGACTCCCACTCTCAAGAAAAACACACCAGCCATGAACTCAACAAGCTTTCTGGTATTTCCCCCTCTAGCTTATTCCTATCCCCATTATCTACTCTACAGAGATTTTTTCCCCCACAAACACCTCTCTGCCCGCAGTGGAAGGACAGGCACACTCATGTATACTCACAGTTTGAAAACAGGGGGGGTTCTCACAACATTAAGAATTCACAGCACCCAAAATTAATTAGTTCTATCGTTCATTTGAAATAACATTTAGGTGAAGTGTCCCTGGTGTGTGAGAATCCCAGCCCTGGGCAGCAGATACAGAGAAACACGATCAGAATTGTCCCTCAGCATCACACATAGCATCCAAGAGTTGTACAGCTTCAGTAACAAGTGGGAGGGGGAGGAGAAACAGTGGCAGCACAAGTTTCTTATCAGAACAAATCCTTCTGCAACCAGAGAAAAATTAGAGCTTTGCATTCACACCAATCTGGTCGCTTGAGTGTATCCATGGTAACCCCCATCCTTCAGAAATTCCAGTGTGCATCTACACACCGCTTTTACATTCCCCTAACACACGAACAGAACTGAGAGCGCTGGAGTGTCGGCTCCATTAATCTGCTTCTACTTCAGCTACACAAGTGCATCAGGAGACAGAAAAGCTCCCCCACATCTACTCCTTAACCCAAATTCCTCCAGCATGCAGCTGGAATCTCTGGATTACTGTGTTCTTTGACAACGGCATTTATTGTCCTGCACCGGGAGGATGAGCCCTGCAGGATTCTGAACAGTCTGAATGCATTGCTGAGCACCATTTACTAATGTCTGACTGATACATAAACTTCTGATTATATCAAAAAGGGTGAAAATTATTTTATTATATCAATAGCATGTTTAAAAATGCTTAGCAAGAATATGGTGTAGAGCATTTTTTCAAGAAATCTGACAACTTTAATAACCTTTCTAATCTAGTTTAATTAAAGGCTTCTTAAAAGAAAGGGTTTTAATATGTGGACCTGGAAAAGAAAATTACATTGGCATTTTGGATTTCTCTATGATAAATCAAAGTCTCCTGCTACCTTAGCTTGCTATTCTTAGATAACTTGCATGATTTCTTTTAATAGCATATCATCACACAAAAATCAGAATGAAAACCAATATCCGAAACAATAGCCTGTGAAAATTATGATGTTCAAATTACTCAGTGACCAGGACTGGGGTGTTGTTTCATTGGAACAGAACACCTCATTTCATGTGATTTCATTACAATGTCATTACAACTATCAGTAACTGTGAAAGGAGAAAAGGGAAGGATCTCTGCCCCCGAAGGACCCGACCCCTGAGCTGCCCTCTGCCCTCCCACAGACCCCTGTCCCAGCACAGCGTTCCCTCCCTGCTGCTGCCCAAGGACCGCGTGCCCTGAGCAGCACTCGCTGCCAGGCGCCTGCCCACACCACACTCTGTTTCTCCTGTTTGCCTCGCCACAGCAAAATTCTCTGTATTTTAAACAAGAAAGCAGATTAATTCATGTTTAAAGCCAACAAACAAACAAAAATACGACCCCCAAAATCAGCGTGCAGTGGATAAGGAATTGTTGTTCTTAAAGGAACTTGTTTTCCATCAGCTTTGTTTTTGTGCTGCTCTTTGTAATTCAAATTCAGAGCAGTGCCAGAAAATGGCAGGCATGTCCTTGGAACAACACATGCAAGACGGGACTATTTTTATCAATAAAACACTTCCAGTGGTATCTTTGGCAAGACTGGAGCACCAGTGTCCTGGAACCAGGTAAAACCAACGGAAACCTCCTCTCAATCTCATTTTGGCACCTTTGAAATCTCATTTATGTTGCCTTTCCTGGTGAAAACAGATGGAGTTAATTGCTGCTTTTTTAGTTACTATGTGAGAAAAAAGCTAAATTACCTTCAGCATGAGACCTGCATGTATGCAGAGAGCTAGCACGAGCTCTCTGCAGAATACAAATGGAACTTGCCAAGCAACATTTGAATTTTTAGATTGTATTTCATTCAAATGCCTAAAATTTGGAAGAAGCTTTTCTTGGGAGGACTTTTGTTCAGCGAAGAAATTAGAGTTTTGCTATTTACACAAATGCCAGTCATTTTCCAAAGCCATCCCTCTCTGCTCTAGAGTCTGACTGCCACAGCAGTTGTCTAAAGCAGCTTTCCTTTCACCCGGCATGCTCCTACAACACCTACAGAAACTCAGAGAATGCAAGATGCGAAGCTTTTCATATTTACATCGGAAAAAGAAAAAAATGAACAACAGCTTCTTCTGCTTGGAAGAACAAAAAAGAAATCTTAGTAATCCTAAAGAAACTGAAGAAGCTGTAAAATTCTCCCTTGCCCTCCTCGCGCCTCTCCTTGGTAAGGACTTGCACAAAAAGATACAAACAGGGGAATATTATTGCTCCAGTAAAGGGTTTATTAATATCTCACCTGCAAAGTCATAGCATCTGCGTTCCCTATCAGAAAAGTACTGAGCTATTTTTCCCTTTCTTCACCTCTTTATTAAAACTCTAAATATCACCTTTGTGCCCAGAACATTGGGGGAAATCAATCTGATGTCTGGAAAGTCAAGGCTTAGACATGGGAATGATTTGTCTTTCAAAGTTGTATTAAAAGTAAGAGTAATAGAGCAAGGCAAACTAAGAGAATATGAAAGGAAACAGAATAGAGGAAATCAGAAGATTTGGAAACGTATTTTAATTGCAGAGACTGCAGATAAGGTAAATGCAGGGCAGACTCCGGAGATCCAGCAATGTCTGAATTCTGACAGGTTTTCAGATGGCTCAGACTCGCTGTGCAGAAGGCAGTAAATATTTCATGGTGTTTATTTTGAGTGTTTTTACTTAGAGTCAGGTCTTGTGGGTTAGTAAAACCCAACACTGTGCTACAAATCGAACCCATGTGATCACACACCCTGATGAGAGCCCAGACTGAGCCATGCAATGGCCAGCCCCATTGGCTTTAACAAGCAATCGATCAGAGTGCAGGGCTGCAAACCCCACAACTCCAGCCACCTCTCAAGTTTGTCCTCAAATATGCGGAAAAATCGATCCACAATTCTCCAGCAGTTTTTACAGGTTCAGTCAACAGATCTACGCAGGTAAATCCCCTGTAACCTTCTGCCGGGTCAGAAACCCCAGCTGAAGAACCACACCCGATCATCCGCTGTCAGTTCATCCCAAAATGACAGTTCTACAGAAGGAAATGAAGAATCCAGGTAAAACTGAGATGGTGCAGTGGCCAACAGCCTCTCCCTGCCACAGCTCCTGCTAGAATTTACACACCTGGGACCTCCATTGCCTTGGCTCCAGGCTTTAAGACTGTTTGTTCTTCAAACCTTCTCCCCCACGAGCCATAACTTTACTTCCTTCTAAAACATGGCAGACTGAACACTGGAAAAGGCAGGATGTCGAGCACGTGCTGGTACCCCACCCGGAATTGCCGTATCCGAGGGATAAGGCAGCCCTGATATTTGGAGGCAAGAGAGATTTTCCCCCCCACCAAAGACTTGTCATGCTTCCTTGTTTTCCTGGGAGGAAAGCTGCATGGGGGCAGCAGGGTTTGTTCTTAGCTTTAAAGCTATTTGTGATGACTCAGTGCAACATCTACTTTAGAACACTAAATGTTCCCCAGTAAACACTTGACAAACCATTCACATATAGAAATACATTTTAAAAATCAAACAAAAGAGAGCAAAATGAAAATGTTCCACATTCCAGCTGAAATGATGAAAACGTGACACGAGATGTTTCTGCCTCTACCCTGCAGACATCACATTTTATCATCCTTGGGGGCAACGAATCGGGCATTTGTACAGTCATTTTCTTCTCTACTGAAGCCTTTCTGGAATACTCTCAGACACAGACACTCGCCTCGCTCAGGTGGTAAAATTTTATTCATATTCTCCTGTAAACAACAGCAAATTACCAGTGCATTTCCTTCCCACCAAATCACCTTAGCAACCCCTGTGAAACAGCTCCAACTTTCAGAGGGAACTTGGAATCTCACAGAGACCTGCAAAGCCTCCAAAGGAAAAACAACACCTCTGGTAAAAACAACAACAAAAGCTTTATGTTTTGCTACATGGAACCTTATAATCCTTAAAAGACACAGACTGAGGTTTTGAGAAGGAAGCGGTTCAATGCAAAGGTGCAAACGTTCCCTTTCAGAGCAAGACCTTCTGCCCAGGACACAGTGCTGCCGTTGGCTCCTGCCCAGCACGGCTTTAGACTGAGCCAGGACAGGGATGGCAACACTGATCAAACATCACCAGCAGGAACTCCCCTGTCTGAGCTCCTGGTGCGACCCTGGTCACACATCTGGCAGAACAACAACATTTTTTGCTTGAGGGAAACTGAACCTGAACTGGAGTCAAACCAGTGTCTTTCAGAACTTCCCATGGATTGGGAACGCCAAGAAAATTCAGCAGGAAGAACAGACATGTGTGCGTGCTTCCTGGCTTCCCAGTGAGATGGATGCTTTTCCCAATTTCCTGTAAGCAAGAGATCCCAGATTCTCTTTTCTCCTTCTTTTTCTTCACCATCAGCTTCAGGAATTGTTGAATACTTTGCCAGACCTCGAGCCTGCCTGCAGCTGATTGTTGCTACTCAGTAGCCACCGATTCCAGCCAGTGTGTGGCTAGGGTTAACCGGTATCCCTATCAGGCAGCTGAAATTCCAAAAATGTCATTTTACAGGGTTTTTAAAGAACCCGAGTCCTGTGGCATTGTAAGGCACTTCCTTTCCTGACACCTTCAAGATCAACCCTGATTATTTTTAACTGCAATTTTCCTCTATTACATATTACCCAGGAATCTCACAGATGAAACCCAAGAGGGGCTGCTCCCCTCAGACCCTCACACACCTCACCTCCACCTCAGACAACAAGGCTGCCTTACATTTTTACCAACTTATATAGAAACTCTGTATTCCCACCCGAATATTCCAGCCTGGAATACTCAGACAGCTGGCCAGTGCTCGTGATTTGAACGTGAGCCCTGGTGTGCCTTGCCTGCTGTAAGCGTGAGGGTCCGTGGTGGGGGACAGTGGTTCAGTCCCAGGTCCCCAGCACACACCGGGCAGGGCCTCCATGGCCAACCCTGACACCTCACCTCTCACCAGTGCTGCCCTTCTATCACAGCAGGAGTTCTACCAACAGGACTTTTAAGTCAGACCAAAGCAGATCGTGCTTTTAACTCTGACGATCCTTTGTCAGAGAGGTAGCTGTACCGCCAGAACACAACTCCGGGTTTGGCTTTTTGATCACAATCGTCTCAGCTCCTCGGGATAAAGAGGATGAAATCTGCAGGCCATGTCAAAAACGCTAAGGCCAACTTTGTAATAAAGCAATTCACTTCCAATACTTTGAGAACATTGAATATTTTTGAACTGTGTGTAACAGGAGATGAGGCAGTGTTTGATTTACCTCTCAAATGAAATTCCAGGAAGGTGCATTTATAGATAGCTAAAAAGAGCTGCAATAATTCCACGAGACCGTGCTCTACCTGAACACATCCGTTCGCTGTAAAGTTACGTGCAACGCGCTTTGAAAGGACGAGGTAGGGCAGCCTAATAGATCCGCTTCAATTCCAGATCTAACTCAAAGCCTCTTTCTGCCCGCTTCTGAGCAGCACTTTGAAGTCACAAGGATGAAAGGGTGCTCAGTGTCTGACAGCCTGAGGGCTCTGGGTACAAACGAGCAAAAGATCTGACTCCTCATTGACCGGGGCCAGCGTCTGCTGGAGGGATCCCCGGCTTTAAGGAAAAGGTCCCCTGCCCACTCCTCCTGTCTCATGCTCGGGTATGTAATGCTGCTTGAAACCAATTCTGAACCTGGATAACAATAGATCAGACCAAGGATGGGTAAAACAGGCTTAAAAAGGAAATGAACTTAGAAAAACCTTATCTCTAAGAACGTGGTAAATTTGCTAGATCAAAAAAACTGTCCACAATTGCATTCCCGAGGCCACAAGACATCCAGTAGCATCCAGTACCAGTGCCAGTTTCTACCAGCACAGGCCAGGAGAATCAGGCTAACAATTCCCACAGCCATTTATAAAGCTGCCAGCCTAAACAATGGCTTTTTTTGTATCTCACCATCGATCTGAAATAACAGATCAGCTTATCTCCCATGGCTCACAAGCCTCAAAAAGAAGACAAAATTTAAGTCACTCAAAATCACCAATGCTCTGCAGGCCATCAGTGGGATTTGCAAGTCTTTGGGCAGCCGTGCACCTTGACTTCAGCACATATTTTCTTACTGAACCGCAGTCACAAAGCTGAAAATAACAACCAGCGTGGCCATTTCAGACACACGTGACCCCCCATCCCTCTGCACAGATCCAGTACCCCTGGTTCATTCCAGCTGCTGAGCTGGGCATTGTTTGGCTTCTGAATAGTAATGGGGCCAGACCTCTCTGTGAATGAAAACGCATTTCTTGCGAGTCAAAACTACCAGAGGATTTTGTTTCCCTCCCCCATCTTCTTTTCCCTAAATTCTGGAATGCAGAAATGCGTCATAATTGCCCTGAAAGCAGCAGAGGGAATACAGCAAGGAGGAAGTTGGTCTCTACATAATTCTATTCCTTGGCTTTTTGATCATGATCCAATGAACGAGTGCTGCCACAAAGACTCCCTGTTATCAGTGTGCAATTAAAACCTTCCCAGAAACACATTCAGATTGTATGTAGGCATTCACACTCAAGGGATAAAATCTTTGCCATGTACTTGAGAACCCCTGCATAAACATTCAGTAACTGCATTCATTTCTAACAAGTGAGGTTTTGAGAGGGGGACAATTTTCTTCTAGTAACTAAATGGAACGAAATAATGTTAAAAATACAACAGCTCATAATCCAGCACGGCTTTTACATTTTGTTGTGCAAGATCTACAGCAAACACGTGAAATGAATCACTGAAGATGGCTGACAAATGCACAGGTGTTAACTCGCAGGATGGTTTGTATTGGTTGTGGGGTTTTGTGTTTCCAAGCAATCATTAACTGGTTTTTTCTCTAAATTTGGATAGTTTCCTGGAACATTTATAGCACAAACACTACAACACTGTGCTAGGGCAGGACAATTAAAAAAAATAATAAAAAGAGAAAATAAAAGACTGGTCAGAAGAAGAATTTCTCTCTTTCTTCAACCACACGTCTCAGTTGTTTCTCCTCTTTTCAGTGCCTAGCACTAGAAAAACATGGGAAGAGCACACAGCATAAATGATGACCAAACAATTCAGCTGTCCTCATGACTGGCGAGTTCCCCTGCAGAAATAATTCTGCTGCTTTCCATTCTGCAGCTGTGAGCTCCTTGAGTGAGCTACCAGCAAGAGACCACAGAGGCTCCCCAGGAGCCCATCTACAGCAAACCTGGAGCCTGATCTCGGAGTCTCACACTCGGTCTCATCCCCCACAGCGATTCTGTGAAAAAAGCTCATTTACAGAAACTCTTGAAGAGAACATTGGGAGAGTTACGCTCTTATAGGCAAGTTCATGTCTCCACAACTCAATTCACCCTATAGGGATTTTGCTTTTTTTCAGATACTCCTTAAACTTATTTGGTTTGGTTTTTTTTTTTTTTTTTTTTTTTTTTTTTTTTTTTTTTTTTTTTTTTTTTTTTTTTTTTTTTTTTTTTTGGCTACAGAAGGGGACACACAGAAATTGTGGTGGGTTGAGAGAGCAGTTAGCTGAGGAACTCATTACAAGTGCAGAATGTGTAAATTCCCTGTGTCCATAGTTATAATGTTTAAATAAGTACATTTTAAAAATTCATCAAGCATTGCAGTCTGAAGAAGCAGCAATAAACATGTTGTATGATATTGGAAATACAGTATGACTGCTGAGATAATTTTAATTAGTCAGCTTTTAAGTCCTGCGAGGTATCTTGTGTTATTACAACCCTGTTATTTTTTGGTACGTTGGACTGCAGGGGACACATAGAATTTTTATTTACCTGAAGGGGAGTATCACCCCTCACAGCTCATCTACTTT
>VZTA01019658.1:224585-251640 GCA_013398855.1 Mohoua ochrocephala
CATGCCTTGCTCTGAAGCAGCACACAGCTTGAAAACGAAGGTGCTTGTAGAGAAGAACAGGAGGGGCAGCCATGCTTATGTAGGGCAAACTGCACGGGCTATGGGAGCAGCTCAAGCTCATGGGAGCTCAGGGTGATTTACACCGCAGTGTCGCGGCTCCACCCCGTTTCGGACACGCTCCCCTCACGCTACCGCCGCCATGTTTGCTCCCCTCAGCGCCCGCGCTCCCGCCCCGCGCCGAACCGCCCCACGGCGGCGGAGAGCGCCAATCACCGCGCGGCGCGGGAACGNGCGCGGGAACGCCGGACCAATCGCCGCGCTGCGCGGGAACGCCGGACCAATCGTCGCGCGGCGCGGGAACCCCAGACCAATCGTCGCGCTGCGCGGGAACGCAGGACCAATCGCCGCGCGGCGCGGGAACGCCGGACCAATCGCCGCGCTGCGCGGGAACGCCGGACCAATCGTCGCGCGGCGCGGGAACCCCAGACCAATCGTCGCGCTGCGCGGGAACGCAGGACCAATCGCCGCGCGGCGCGGGAACGCCGGACCAATCGCCGCGCTGCGCGGGAACGCAGGACCAATCGGAGTGCAGTACTCCCGGGTGCCTGCGCCCGCCCCCCCCGGCAGCTTGCTGAGGGCCGGGCGTGCTGAGGGCTCGGCCCGATGGGTTCCGGAGCGAAGCCTGGAGCTGTTGTGTGCCCAGTGAAAATGTCACCAAATAGCAGCAAGTGTGGCTAAGGGCTGATCCGCTGTTCACGTGTGCCTGAGCTGTGTGACCTTGGCCAGTGCCCCACAGGCACCTGTGACAGCAGTGTCACCAACACCCATTTGAATAAAAGTCATTAATGTGCCTCAGCTTCCCAGTGCCCTCTAGATACTGCAATATATAAAATTCATAAAGATAATTGTGTTTACTCACATTGCCAGCTAAAAGTCTATGTGGATTTATCTCTGGCTGTTAAAACTTTCCTTCTTGAGGAAATGACTGGTAAATGACAAAAGGGACAGCATTGTTTACATCTGTTTACTTTGATAAGTTACTTACACTGCTAAGTAACTAACTCACATTAGTTATACAGCAATACCTGTTCCTGAACACAGGCACCTGCTGAGAGAGTCACAAACGGGTCTGGGTTAAATGAGGGGGGAGGCAGATTTTTATAGCCATTTCTTCTGTTTCCTATGTGGGAATCTGCTTAAAAATCACCTTGTTTGTAGCAATGTGGAGGATGGAAAACAAGGGTGGACTTGGGCCTAGGCTGAAGTTCAGCCTTCCTTTCACGCAGAGGAAGGTCACAGTGGAACAAACTGCAGCATTTTGTAGTGGTGGTATATTAATGTATCCTACTGATAAATAGAAAAGTAAAGCCTGCACAGTCTGGAAGTGATAACTGCTTTTCACACAACATGCAATTTCCATTTTTTATTAGTCAGATCTTTTCACACTTCTCCTCATTAGTTCACCACAGGATCGTTGATTTTATTGCTGCAAGCTTGTCTTAATTGTGCTAAAACAAACATTTTGGGTATGAGGGTCCCTCACAGTAACCACTTCCTCCAGTCTGTGTTTCCTTAACCTCCCTGCCACAACCATGTTCCAGAATTTGCTTTCTGCGGTGCCTGTGCTGGGACATCACAATGGACTTTTCAAAATGGAAAGCATTTCATCCTTTTCAAAGTGTACAGCAAACGTATGATGCATTAAACGTAATGATTGAGTTTGTGCTTTCATTTTAATTGAAACTGTGATGGAAAGTACTCAATACAAAATCCAAGTGTTTGGTGGGTACCTTTCTTCCTACCTGCCTCAGGAGCTTGAGGCAAAGTTCCACGTCCCGCCTCCGCTCACAGCTGAGTTCTGGAAAGATCCTTCTCTGCGCTTTCCCTTACCAGTGACATTCCTGCCAGTGATGCAGATATTTCACGTGTTAGCACAGACTCACGCAGGGGCCGGGAGCAGGAGAACTGTGCAGAGCCATCCTGAGTAAACCACCTTCCTCCACCTGCTCTCCTTCAGCACGCCCTCAGGCGAGCACCTTGCACAAAGAGAAAGCCCTTCAGATTCTGTTCTCTGTGCTTTTAGGATATTTGGGGGAAAAAATAATTGTAAAATGAAACTGGAAAATATTGATAATCCTTTCTCAGCTTAATAGGAAATAAAATTAATGAAATACATTTTTGAGTGTGTTTCTGTGAGGCTGCTGTGGCGTGCTCTGCTGTGGAGCGATTGCGGGCTGCCCCACTCTGTTCCTGTGCCTCCCACATTTCTTTACTTCCTTGAATTGACTTCTCTTTGTTTTACTTCTCGCTCAGATCCCCAAAGGATCCTGATTTATATCTTAATCATCTTTTCTACTTCCTTTGTTGAATGACTTGTTCTCCATTCGGCTGGGCCCCCAAATCCCATCGCTTCCCCCACCAGTCTCCTCAGTCCCCCGCTTTGTCCCTGCTCCTCTCCCGCTCCTGGCTCACACCCGCTGTCCTTTTCCTGACCTGGGTTTGTAACCTCTCAGTCAGCCATGACTCCGCTTTCTCCACGTCTTTTTACCACCAGGCATTAGCTAATTCCCACCCTTACTCTTTAACATCATCTCTCAAAAATTTTTCCTCCTAAACTTCATTGCCAGAATGATCCGCGCTGTGTTAATTTTGTGGCTCATTCCCTGCACCTCCCTTCCGATGGGAACTTGGCCACACCATCTCTCCTCTTTCAGTGCACCCAAATGCAGCTGCAAAATTATTTTGGTTTTGTGCCCTTCTCTGTTGTGGCTTCTCGACTTCTTTCAAAGAAGCAGCAAGATTCTGTTTGCTGGTTAGGCCTTACTTTTTATTTCCTGTCTTGTGAAGTCCTGCAAAATAAAGTGAAAAGGAGGAGATTGAGCAACACACCCATGGATACACGCTCTGAAATCCCTGTCCTCAGCCAGTGTGGCTGCTCCTAGGCAGCACAACAGCCGTCCATCATACCAGTGTTCCAGCACAGGTGTGAGAGGGAAATATCCAGAGGCGGAAAAACTCCACAATAAACCCTCTTAGTTTCATCAGGGAAAAAAATTCTTCTTTTTCTATCAATATGTTACTGGTTTAATATTTTTTATTCATTCCAGATCATTCTCTGAAAAAAAAAATCAAAATGTATAATTGAAGTTAAAATTAAATATTAGTTCTTAGAAGTACTTCTTAGCCAAACTCTTTAGTTAATTCAACTTAATCCAAACCCAAATTTTCGGTTCCACAAACTGTTCCCATAAGAATAAGTCTATCCAGAGCCAGATTCTCCCAGGATGTTTCATGTGATTGTTGCTGTGAATAGACTCACACTCAAAGGCGTGGGAGTCAGGCACAGGTGGGAGTGCAGCGTGTTCTCATCCTGAGGTATTCACATTTCATGTGGAATGGGAAACAGACTGAGGGAAGGGAGGTGCAGTGTTTGGGTCTCTGTGCTGCTGAGTTGTTACCGTCAGCCACACTAATGCATTCATCTATGTGGGATCAGGGGAAACAGCTCCAGCAGATCCCTTCGAGGCACTTCCCAAGGAACTGTGAGCCCTGGACCGACTTGCGGTTCCTCTCCCGCTTTCCATGCAGTGTAGCACACCCTGCCAGGCCTGCTGCCTTCCTGAGTTCACGCCTGGCGCCGGGAACTGTTCAGGGGATGCTGCACCCACTGATTCCCCCTCTTACCCACCTGGCTCTGCCACCCCTGTTCAACCCCACAAAGAGTGCAACAGGAAGAATCGGCTGGAGAATCGGCTGGAGAATCAGTGGGAGGTCAAACGTACAGACCCACAGGTGCAGGATGTGTGCAGCTCAGATCTGGGACTGTCAACGAGCACTTGTAGTAGAATTAATCTGTCTGGAATAGGCTTTTACACATTGAAATAATTGTTAGGAAATTTGTTCCTTATTTCAAATATATTTAGTCTTCCAAATACTCTGCCCCAGTCCAGGTTTATCTTCAGCCCTTTCGGAGATGTTTAGAGTAGCTCGACAGCTTGTCCAAGTTCAACACAGCCCCTGATAACCCTGTGTGTAACCCACAGGCCTTTCTTTATTCTGCCCTTCACTTACACACTGTTTCAGTCTGCCACCATTCTTCCTGATGAGCCATCTTTTTTGTGCCATTCCCGTAGGTGTGAACAGCATCTGGTGCTTTCCAGGCGTCTCTGCAAGGCCCAGCAGCGACTGCAGCCGAGGTGTTCTCTGTCCACTGCTCCGCTCCTTCCTTTGTGCAGCCCTGACACATCCCTGCAGGCCACAGGACGCTCCTGTTAAGTTGCCCCTTTTAAAGCTCTGTGCAGCTCTCCTGTCATCTCTGGCAACACAAAATGTTCCCAGCAGCATTTGTTTGTTTTCTTGAAATAATTTGATTTGCAGTTGCTTCCCAGTGCATTTTCCCTGCTTTGCATATTGCTTTGTCTGTGCCTATTAGGCTCTTCAGTTTCAAGAAATTTCTAAACTATTCTTAGTCCTAAATAATTTTAGACTCAATTTGAACCACGAGCCAGTATTTCATGGGGAATTACACATAAATCAACAACACCTGTCTTCATAAAAGAAATTTAAGACTTTTTGTTCCTACTAATTTCCTTTGTGTCTGAAGAAGAAAGCACAGCCATAAACCAAGGGCTGTTCAGCAAGGATTATTTCCAATAACATTAAAATTATTTACAACAGTATTTATAATAAACCTGATAGAATTTTCCTTTACATGTAAATGAATGAACCCTCCAGAAACAACCACAATGTGTGTAACTCCCTCTCTCACATGCACTTCATCCTCACCAGTCCCAGGATTGTTTCTGTTACGGAGTTAAAGAGCCAGAACAAATCAGAATTTTTCTCAGCAGGATTTTAAGTCAACACCATTTAAATTAAATGATGCTACAAAAAAAAAAAAAAACAAAACCCAACCAAACCAAACCAAACCAACCAAACAAACAAAACCCCCTCCAAAAAAACCAAACCACAAGAAACCACCACACTTTTGTACTAGTCATGCTTTGAAATTCTTGTGACAGGAATAGACATTGTAGCTTGATAAGAATCAGCAACAGCAACTTTATTTTTTGGAATGTTTTTAAGAACCCATGGATTTTCAAAGTCTGACTACAGTTTTGAGGTTTCACAGGAAGTGTGAGGTATTTTAGGTAAATTTAATGCTGTTTCACCACCAGCAATGAAATTTTCTAATGAAAAAAAGCTTGTTTGATTTCAAATGTGGGAAATGGGCTACTGGAAATATTGCAGTTTTATTTTTTTAAATTCCAAACAGAAAAAATCTCTATTAAAATGCTCTTTAACAAAAAATACATTCCAATTTGAAAAGTGCTACGAATATTTTTAATTTCATAAAAGGGATAATAATTTTCTTAAACTGTTATTTCTAATAAAAATAACCCTCTGTCTATGTATTATTCTCTTACGTTGTTCTCCATCAGATCCCTCTTGCACTGAGGTAGGAATTTGCATGAAGGAACATGTACTTTGTTCTACAGTAAGCATGAATATTAGCAAACTTGTACATCCTTCTGCCTTATACACCCATGTTTTATTCAGAAGTGCTTAGGGTTTATTATGTTTAAAGTGAAAGATTTTTCAGAAAAGCTTTGAGCACAATAAACCAAGCCTCACTGGGCTTTTTTTGGCATTCACGGTGCATTTTGAAACAGCAATATTGTCTAGAGACTTTTATAGCCTTTCAAACATTTTAGGAACAATTAAACACGTCTTAGACTAAAACCCTTCTTGCTGCACTCAGCTGTGAGGCTGCCGAGGTCTCTGTTCTCAGCACCGCGGCTGTGGCTGTGAGCAGTGACTGATCCGTGGGTAAACCTCGACGGCTGTGGCTGTGAGCAGTGACTGATCCGTGGGCAAACCTCGACGGCTGTGGCTGTGAGCAGTGACTGATCCGTGGGCAAACCTCGTGCGCCGAGGTGGCCCGTGCCGGCTGATCGCTGCGCTCCGTCCTGCCGCGCTCCCTCGGGGCTTCCAGCTGTTTCAGGGTGTTTTCCAGGGAACTGGAAGCAGCTGACGTGCAGCAGCACACTCTGCTCCCTCTCTGGCACGGGAGGGAACCTTGCTGGGGAGCGTGGAGAACATTAATGCCCCACTGCCATTCCTTTCAAAAGGATGAACCTTCTCTGCCAGGCCCAACGCTTCACACTCACGACCTTCAAGTTCCCTGCCTGGGTTCTTAACTCGCGGTGCAGGGATGGGGTGGATACTCCTCCTGTTCTCCAGGGCTCACAGACCTTGGATTGAGCTCCTTAACCTCTTGGCATTGTGTCCGACGTCCCGTTACAATAAACCACTGTTGAGAAGAATAGCATCAGAGATGAGGTAATGTTATTTACCTCGGCCGGAAGGAAGTTTTTCCTGTTTGTGTCTGAAGTCCACTGGCAACATCCCCACTGGGGTATGGAAAAGTGATGCTGGGCACGCACTGCAGACAGTTGGTGAGGGGCTGAGCCAGGCAGGAGTCCTGGAGTTAGACAAGTTGTGGGAAGAATCACTAACAAGAGAAGAGTTTGTTGGATTTTTATCCTTTCTCCTCGCAATGTCCATATAGCAAACGGGGGAGGAATTCACTGAAGCAGGGGCACACGCAGCTCCACGGGAGGAGAGAACATAGTCAGCTGATGTGGGACGTGCGTTAGCCATGGAAGCATCCTGAGAGGGGTTATTTGTGTGTGAAACAAGCTCTAACAGAGCTCACAGGAGAGGAAATCAGAGGATTAAAAATGCATCGATAAAATAAATGATAAAAGAATTAAGGTGCAGCAGCGAAGCGGATGAGGATGCTGCACAGAAACCTCAGGAACTGCGTCCTAGGAAGAGGGGTCATCTCCAGAAACATCATCGCAAGAAAACAGCAGCTTGATCATGAGAACATCGCACATTTACATGAAAAGCTAATTTAAAAAAATAAGCAAACACATGTCCATAATTAAATATTCCGTAAGGGAACATTTTTGAAAAGTTCAGAGGAGCAGTGAGTGGACTCAGCAGGGAGTTACACGGGGAGGAAGCTCCACATTTTTATAATCTAGTAGTCTCAGATGCAAAAAATGATCTATAACTTTCTTCCAAACGGGGAGCTGGGGGGGCAGAGCAGCTGGAGAGGCTCCAGAGCCCGACAGGCTGGCCAGCACGGACAGACGCCGTGCCCAGCTAACGGCGTGTCCTGCCGCACACACACCAGCTTGGACTGCAAATGCAGAGAAGGACTGGCTGCTTATTTAACATTCTGAGTTCTACCGAAGCCTAGGAAGGTAGCTCCAATTAAATCGTCTTTACCTAAATGTGAAAAATGCTTCTTTCAGCTGTGTTTTCTATGCCAAAACTCACTGATACGGAGCTGGGACCTGCTCCTGCTGCAGCCAGCGACACATTTCCCACCCGGTTCTCGCTATCACAGGAGCACACTGAGGGGACAGCCCTCTGGGGACAGCCCTCTGATTCCCACCAGCAGGAACATGGCTGTTTTATACACCGTGAATACACCTGTCACAGGCTGCCAGATCTCCAGGCCTGTTTCTGAGCGCTGTCGAATTTATGAGATTTCCAGTTAACATGACTGGAAATAAAGGACAGAAAGGATGTTCTGAGGGACTCAGCTTTCCCCAGTCCTGCTCCCACTGACTTTGTCAAGGAGAATTTGCAAACCCAACAGTCGGTGTAAAAGCACCACACCTGGGTGTCCCCAGGATGCCATCTAAGCTGATCCGGGCACCCACGGTTCTCAGGGGACATTTGCGGTGTGGCTGTCAAAAGGAAGAACAGATTTTAAAAAGCTTAAGGGAATGAGGTGGGAGAACAGGATGACACACACACCCTGCAGATACTCAAATTGCAATATGCAGACAACCTCAGATTAAACCCCAAAACTGAATAGCGACCAAGTCACGTTTTTGATGAAGTACAGTTGGAGATGTACATCTTTATTCTGGCTCGAGAGCTAATTACATCCTCCAAACTGTCTAAATGCAGCCAAATGGGGTCTCTAATTACCATGCAGTCATTGGCTTCCCAAACTCTCTTGGATGAAAATAAAACCCAAATCCTGCAACACAGGAACAAAGAGGAAAACGGCATTGAATTGTAAAGCTGCTTCACCTGGGTTTCCACACTAACATCAAAAGAAATAAAAATTAGAAATGTACATGTTTTTCCTATCTCTGCGAGCAGCTGGCACCCGAGCACTTCAGGTGCCACCTCTCAGGACGGGGAGTGACATGGAACCAATTTATGTCACCCAAATGACTGGCCACTGACAGCATCTATCTGTCGGGCGCGCCTTTAGGGCTGGGACAAGCACCGTCAGCTTAATTAGCAGCTCTCTCCGCATGGAAAACAGCGGAGTTCCAGACAGACCGTGTTATTTGTGAACTTCGGGGGTTTTAACAGCAGTGTCACACGACAAAAGAGCTGCTTGAAAGAAAAAGGTGTCAAACGGACGTTCAAATCATCACAGGAAGTTTCAGGCATTTCTCACTATTTCCAAATGCGCTGGGAAATGATCCAGCTCACCCAATGCCCAACAAATACTTATCATATTGGTGAAGATGAAGGTTTTTTTAGAAAACAAGCATCATAGAAATAAGTATTTAAGCAAAAGGAACTGTGTTTCAACAACAGTTGCTATTATTGTTGGTGTTCATTGGTTTTAGCCTTTCAAATAACAGCAGTGGAGCTCCAGTCCCCACCTTTCTCTTTGGTTCGGTTAATGACATGTCATGAAGATCTTGTAGAAGAGTTGTGAACTATTTATTAGCTCTCTGAATCAACAAACTTCAGTCAAATTGACATCAAAGACCTGACAGACAGTCTTATACATAAGTACACCTTTCATAGGCACATCTCCAGCTTATGAAAGGGACTGACAAATAAGTCTCAGGGGAGAGTTCTTCAACCAAAAGGAACCACAGATCTGATTTTAAGAGATTTGAGATGACAGATGGCATTCTTCCTGTTCTAATGTTAGCTTGCGTTTGTTGAAAATTATGAAAAATTAGAAGAGGTGCTACAAGCCGAGCAGTCTGACTTAAAAATGGAAATAAACAGAATTCTTTCTTTAGTGATTAGGCTGGAGTTTGCATTGCTGCAAAGAGGGACGGAGTATTTTTAACTGAAGAGCACTGAATTTTATCGCTGGTCCTCTGTTGAGTCATCCTGCCCATGATGGAGAGGCGCATACACATAAAATATTGAATTCAATAGTCATTCAAATATTACTCAGCTGGTAGAAAATAGAAATGTAATTGGAAGTTTGTTAAGATTTCTAGGTTTAATGTGTAAAGGCAAATCAAGCATCGTGACAGCCTGACCAAATTCTAAACAGGACTTTGTGGTCCAGCTGCCTCACAGTCTGCCTTGTGAAGAAGTTCATCAGCATCCATTAATCTTTGTTTACATCAGGCATCCTGCCCCCGTCCTTACAACCGGAATGCCTGAGGTGAGGAAAGCAGAGGGGCTATGAATGCCAGGTGGACTTAAAAATTCTTTCTCCCATTTGTGCCCAGTGAAAATCAGAAATGATGGAAGACATTAAACTCCCACCTGTATCAAGAATCAAATCCTTTTTCCATTACTGCAGAAAATTTAGTGACCAAGGAGATGCAGAGAGTTCCCAGGAGCAGGGGCAGTCCCTGACAACAAAGAGTGCAGACAGTGCTTGGCCTTTAATAAACAGATTTTTCATTCTCTGGGGAGAGCTGTGCGTGTGTAACAGTGAGCGTGAGGCATGAGCAGAGATTTGGACAAGACAAAATGTATCTTCCACTTATGTCAGGGACTTGGTACAGTCTATAGGAATCAGTGTGTGAAACACTAACCTTGAAGATTTTTGCTGTTAAAACCAGGAGTGAGAAGGACCCTGACACAGATGTAACCCACCCACCTGCAACTGCAGCCCAACAGCCTACTGAACACCAGGGGAGTGCTTTCTGCTCTGTCAGACCATGGGGTGAAGTTTGCCGTGGTTTGCATGCTCATGGGTACTTCTGAGAGCCAGGAGCATCATCATCAGTCTGTCTCATTCTCTGTAACAGCTTTCCAAAGTCTTCAGTCAGGCTGAGGAAGACACAAACCCGACACCTCCAGCCAACACAAGGCGAGAAGGCTGTCGGAGCAATCCACACTCTGTCCTTGCACTGGGAGAGAGCTCTTGCATTAGTGGGGTCTGGAAAATAATTGCCCAGCCTTGGCTGGTGGGCATTTGATCATTTTCTGCTTGGAAAGACGAGCGAAAAATGCTCCCTTCCGACATTCAATTAGGAGAACTGTTTGGTGTCAAAGCGCCGAGGGAATTTTAAGGGACCAGTTATTGCTGCTTTATGCATAATTCTGAATTTGCTGCTCTAATGAGCCCTTCTCTGTATCATCCGTGACTGTCACTCAGCTCGGTGAAAATGGCTTGGCCTGACAAATCCTGTTAAGCCTCAGAAATTAAATGAGATCTGAAAATGCCCGAGTCCACACCCGTCGCACCACATGCTGCTTTGATCAGCAGCGTTAGTCAAGCAGGCTTGGAGGCGAGCCAGCAAACCCAGGGCTACCACCGGGATCCTCAGCAGCCACTCCCTGGCCCGAGGATGGCAGGTGCTCCCCGCTCCTTGGAATCACCCCCGAAACAGAGAACAGACACAAGCTAATGGAGCAGAGGTCATTCCATTCATTTATTCTCCAGATGTGGCTGCCGGGTGAGAGAGAGAGTTGCAGGATCTCTGTAGAGCTGTTTAGATTCCTTAGCTCTACCCTACAGAAGCCTTTTCCATACAGCCCATCGGCAGAAGTGCTGGCCCATCTTCATCTTCCACTGGCCAGCTGCAAATAGAAAATCTTGAAAACCAGTATTGTAGGGGTGCAGGGGGAAGTAATGGACTGAGTGGCTTGTGGTATTGCCCTGTCTGTGATGGTCAGGCAGGAAAAGCTGGAGTTGAGGGGGAACATTCAGAGAGAGTTTTGGATTAAAGACCTTTCTTCAGATTCCCCAAATCAAAGCATGTTTCCAGGAATTGATTCTGACAGCTATGTTTTTAATAATTTATTTTAACTAAAAGATCTCTAATGGTAGACAAAAAAAAAGCAGTAGGGTCATGAAAAAATTATCTAAAGGAAAATACAAGGGGAGGTTGAATCCTGTAGTGTTGATTTTAGAGCGGCAAAATAGAAACTGAACATTGAGCATTTTCTTGCATATCGTAAGTAGACCAGGAGCACAAATACCATGAGAACATCTAGAAATTCACCTTGAGGTCCATACAGATCAACTGAAACTGTAACGAGCTCATGGCAACTGCAGGGACAACCCATCTGAAGGCTGGCAGAGAAACAATGCCAGAGCCCCACAAGATGCCCCAAACCCTCAAGACTCACCTGCTTCCAGGTGTCCAAACCTCAGTCCCTGCCAGCCTCCTCAGAGCAGCCAAGGGGCCAGTTTGCACCGGGAAGACAACAATGGTGAATGGAAAGCTCATCTGTCTCACGGCTTTCCTCTATCTGATACCCCCTACAGCTGTTGCAAGCATTTTGTTTGAGTCAGAAAGCTCCTGCTGGGCTCACCGGGTGAGAATCCCTGGCCATCGCACCTCTCCCCATCACTTCCACCCAGCAGCTCCCCTCCCCGCCCCAGCTGTCAGATTGAATCTGCTCCCATGTGGGAACTGCCCTGCTAGTAGCTCTTTTCAATTTCAGTCAGGCTGAGTTAAGAAGATGGACTTTGAAGGCTGCCGGGCAGCGTTCCGGGGTGAGACACTCGGAGCGGTGAGGAAGAGCCGGGTGCGGGGGTGCCTCGGGAGTGGGGGCAGCTGCGTGTCCGCAGACGGAGCTCAGGGGCAGCTGGAAAGGTCGTGCAGAGCACCAGTGACGTGCTCTGGCATGTGATTCTCATATGAGTTCAGCGGTTTGATGTGGGGACTGAGCACAAGTCAGCATTTATACCAGATGACAATCATTCATCGCAGAGGTGTCACTCAGAAACGCCGACTGCCGGAGAGACGCCGCTCCTGGTTCAGCTGCTCTGGCAGAGCCTTCCTGTGCAACTGCAACAGAACAACCATCTCACAACTCCTGTGGCATCATTCTGTTTCTAACCCCAACAGCTCCACAGCCTCGAGTTCTCGCTCAGTGCGGCCACAGAGGCACACAGGTGCTTCACCCCAACAGGGTGTAGCTCTTACTTCCTGCAGCAATAACCCATCACCACTAAGCTCTGCACTTGGGTTTGCACATCAGGACGTCCTTGCACTCGGGCAGTCTGCAAACAGCTGTCCAGAGAAGGGGTCACTGCCCTTGGCCCCTGTGAACCCCATGGCTGAGCCCAGTGCCCCTGCAGAGCTGTGCTTTGATGGGGAGGATCGGAGTGGCCACAGAGCAGCTCAGCTGGAGGGGACCAGAGGTGCTCACCTGCGTGACACTTGGGCAGAGGAGGTGCCAGGTTCACCAGAGCAGCTAAGCCTGGAGCAGATCCACATCCCCGCTTCACCGCTGCTGCGCCGGTGTTTCTGTACCAGCCTCTGTGCTTTGTCCCACCCGGCCACTCGCAACAGACGCGTAAACATGGAAAGGACCTGCCTGACCCAGCCTCTACCAAGGCAGGCTGTGGCACAACAGAAGGGCATAGCAATCCTGCAAGGGGAGAGGGAGACCTGGGAGAGCCCATCGAGACAGGTTATTAATTCATTGTACATTCTGCAACAAATCAGAAGAGAAGCCAAAACAAACTCCCAGCGGCCTCATTTCCATCCCTCCTCCTTTGGGAAAGCAGCTCTCCTGGAAAAGGAAAGCCTGGCTCTTTACTGATGGTGAATGTGCTCAATGTGATAGGCAGCCATGGTTCTTGCCCTGATCGCAGGGCCCCGTTTGTGACCCCGGCAGCAGCCAGCGAAGTGCAGGAGCAGCAGCGAACATCGGCACCCGCGGCAGGGCAGGAAACCTCCGGCGGAGCCGCCCTTCCTTCCTGCGCTCCCCGGCCAAATCCCACACCCCCGGGGCGGGCAGCTCGCTCAGCACCGCAAACGCTGAACCAAGCACTCTGCAACTAAATTTGGAGCCTCTCATCTCACACAAACACTTCGCAGAATCTCTGAAAAGCTGCCGCGGTTGTAAGTCAAAGCGCGAGCGACACATGGTAGGAAAACCACCCAGATTTCTTCTTTCATAACATTGCTGTAATCCTGGACTTTACCTTGGCCCAAAGGAAATGAGTGAGGCCCAGGCTGACACAGCCCCTGTGGGGACCCCTGAAGCCCTCTATTTAGTTCAGCATGTGCAAAGACCCACCAGCCTCTGAAACCACAAAGCTGTGTCCGAGTGTTACAACATGCTGAAAGCCTGCAACCGTGAAGCTGACACAGCAAACGAGAGATTTTGGGACAACATCTGGTCCCCCCCTATTTTTTTCTGTTAAAAAGATGAACAAAAAGGCAGCACAACCCCCTGCACATCACCTCTAGCAAGCCAACTTCAACACAGTTAGCTGTGACCAAGAGCTTCTCTTCATAATGAATACTGCACTTCTTGGAACTGCAGAAAGCCACCCATCCCTGGGAGCTGCTTCTCCATGTGCTGAGTGAGGGATCGTGTTTGGCAGTTTCCTATTGCCAGACCCAGCTCAAACAGGACTGAGCTGCCAGGGACCTTTGGTCACAGCCACCTTCTTCCAGACCCTGCTGTGCAGAGCAGCCTTGCACAGAGTGCCTGGAAAGTGTTTGTTCTTCCCACCAGTAATAAAATCCCACCTAAACCAACCCCTGGAAGAGACCCCTCGGGCTGTGCCATCCGGCCTCGCACACGGCTCCAGGCACGAGGCTGAAGGGAACCATTCAACCCAGCTCGAGGCACCAACCCGTGGGGCTGTTGGCAGCACAGAGAACGCCAGGTCCTGCCTGCATGGCAGACTGGCAACGTTCTCATTCCCCTCTTTATGATTTCTCTTTGCTTTACAATGGCATCCTTTAGGATCTATTTTTATTCAAATCCCCAATGAGACCGATTGAGGTCTGTAAAGCCCAACTGGAAACTCTTTAGCTCAGCCAGGAGCATTACAGGCGAAAGTAAACAAGCTATGAGGGTCTATTTTTCTTGGCTATTTACCCTACTGCTGTCAGGACTTACAGGCAGACTGAACAGTCACATCTTTTTCCTATTCCAGCTTTTTCCAGGCTGATTTGCTAGATAATCCAAGAAGCAAGTCTCAGAGTTACCATAATTAGGCGTACTCTGAACTCCCACCAGCTGACAGGCACAGAGACACCATCAGCCAGAACAACAGCCATGCCACTCATGCTTGGTTGTTGGTTTTGTGTGTGTGTGCGTGACTAGAAACTACTGGACACACTTCTTAATCCCAGGATGGTTTGGGTTGGAAGGGACCTTAAGGCCCACCCCATTCCACCCCTGCCATGGCAGGGACACCTTCCACTGTCCCAGGCTGCTCCAAGCCCCAATGTCCAGCCTGGCCCTGGACACCGCCAGGGATCCTGGATGAGAGCTGCCTCATCTGTTGCATTTCTGTTCTCTAGACCAGCCCTCCCTCTCCTCCTCCTGTACCTGCCTGCTGTTTTCCTGCAGCAGCAGCCTGTTCCTGCCGTCAGCCCCCTCCTGTCTCCCAGGGCCACGCTCACAGCCCGGAGCTGAACACAGCCCCGGCTGCTGTGGGAAGCACGGAGCATCCAGGGTCAGCTGCAATTAAAACACTCTCAGTGTTCATGTGCAGGCCAGCTGTAATGGCAAGTACTGTGACTCTTTATCCACTCTGTGCAAGTATAAATCAGCCTTTCCTCACCTCTTCATTTTTTAAGAAAATCAACCCCTTTACCAGTGTTCCTGGGAATCATTCATGTTTTAGCTGTCAATAGTATGGCATTGAAAAAATTATTGATCAGTAATAGAATTACCTAAGATCCTATGCAACCAGTTGAGACGAGCTGTAAAAATTCCCCAGCCCCACCCCACAAGAGAGGAGCTGGTGGGTCCAGGACACTTCAAGGTGCTGAGAAAGACCCCACAGGGGTCTGATCAGATGTGGGAAAGACCAAACCACTCCCGTGCTGAGGTCTGTGACAAAAGCCCCATCCCAGACAGGCAGCAGGGACAGCACAACTGCTCAGGGAAGCCCCACAAAAATATTATTAAGGAGAAAGCTTGAGTTTGAGTTAAACAGGAATAGGGGCAGCTTAGAATAAAGATCAGCTTTGCTAAAATAAAGAAGAAAGGCACCGCTTTCACCAAGCTTCTCTCCCGCCCCTTATTTGCATTTTCTGATGCCAGCTCCCTGCTACAGCATGGGAACGGTCGGACCAAGTGATGGATCTGCAGGTTTCTATGGTGATCAGCACAGAAATTGCCTGCCCAGCCGTGTGTGAAGGGAAGCATCCATGTCAGAAACTAGAGATTGTATGGTGAGAGAAAACCCTGCTCTGGGCTGGGCTGTCGGGGTTGTGCTGCAGAGGCCCAGCGCTCGCTCACCGACCTGGGGATGTCTGGGCAGGACAGTGCGGGGAGGTGAGAACTCATAAGAGGACAAAAACCCTAATGAAATACTAGCAATTACCACTGAATAATTACACATCATTTAAAAATACTGATACACACAAAGTACATAATATTTCTAAATATCTGAAATACCAATTTCCTCTTGTCCTGTCCCTGTTCCCTGGGAGCGGAGCCTGACCCCCTCCTGTCAGGGAGCTGTGGAGAGTGAGAAGGTCCCCCCGAGCCTCCTTTGCCCCAGGCTGAGCCCCTGCCAAAGGCACATCTGCCGAGAAAAAGAAAGGGATTCGATTCCTGTACTTGGTAACTGCTGATTGTCTAACCCGTGTAGAAGGTTCTGAGTTCATGTTCACTGTCCTTGTGAACTACAGCACAAATCCTTGTCTTTATAAAAGTGTTAGTTCCTTACAAACCTGGAAATCAGAAAGTGAGGGAGAGAGGGTTGGTGAAGAAACAACCTCAAACCCCAGCTGCCACACACTTAAGGCAGAAGCACTGATTCCATCTCTTTAGGCTATTCCCAAAAGGGAAGTCTGGATAATAAAAATGAGCACTGGCAACAGGACAAACCTCGTTAATCGATCCAGACTAAGCCAGTGGCTGGCACTTTCCAGCTGAGAAACATCAAGTACCTTCCTCTTGAAAACCTTCCCCTGCGGCTGCCTGGGAAGGTGATGGGCTAACGACACGAGTCAATGCACTTACTCCCTTTAGGAATCAAACCTGGAACTTGTCAATCCAAGCACAACTTGGAGCAGACACTGATTTTTAAAAAAAAAAAAATTAAAAAACCACATGCTTACTCTCAGTTTTTACCCAAACAGGCTCAGAAAAGCCAGCCAGTTTGGTGAAACGTAAATGGAGAAACATAAATGCCAACTCCTAAACGTATTAGGGAACTAGCGTGGCTGAGAAAAGGGACAATGATTTTCTTTTCCGAAGTCGATTCCTGCGGCTCCCGAGGCTGAAAGCAGCAGCTGCACACCCCGAAAGCAGCTGCTCCGCCAGCCCCGCGGAGGCTGTGCCCGGGCGGGCGCTGGGGCCGGCCCTGCGCACCAACCCCGGCCCGGCCCGGCCCGGCTTCCCCAGCCGCTCGCAGCGCCGCTCGGTCACGCAGGGCCAGGCGATGCCTCCCAGCACGGCAGCAGCAGCTCCGTGTCGTGGGCAGCGTCCCTCGGTGCCACTGTGCGGGCAGCAGCACAGCGAGCCGGGCTCCGGGAGCCGCCGCCCGCACCCGCCGGAGCTTGGATGTGCTGCCCAGCGAGCTTCACACAAAGAACCGACATCTCCTGACACCAACATTTGATAACAGTTGTGCAGCCAGCACGGCTGTAGGAACACACGTGGGAGCCTGATGTTACAGAGCTGTAGCACCAGAAGGTGCTGCGAACACCCGAGCACAGCAAATCGCCTCTGGGAGCTCGGAGCGAAACCCGAGCAAGGGCCGAGGCACCAGCCCTGCTCCCTCTGACATGCCTAAAAACGCACAGAAGAGGCGTGTATTCAACGTGATCCACAAAGAGTAGAACTTAATAGCCCATAAACAATAAATATATTAAGGTATTTAGCATTATGTTACAAATAATTCAATAACCATAAACCTTTTAAGAGCCAAAGGGAAGTCAGCAGTGCGGTGACTGCTTCTCATCAGAACAAACCCTTTTAATAGCTTAAACCGTAAACATTAACCAGCATTTATTGCTTAAAATTAGCGTTTGTAAGTTCCCTCACTATAGCACAAAGCCTGAGGACCACAGGTCCCAGCCAGGCGGGGGCATTGCGATTCATTACATTTTATTTCAGATCAGGCAGAGCTGCTGCCACACAGCACCTGTTCTACACCCCGTGAAAGGAGCAGGGACTGAAACGACAGTGATTGGAAATGTACATCGTTGATAACCCTTGTGTAAACCTCGAGCCAGTCATTCCCTGCACCCTCCAGCCTGGGCGGGCTGTGCCCCGGCTCTGGGGCCCTTCTGCAGCCCCGTCCCCGTGGGGCATCGCAGGGGAACCGAGGGGGCTGCAGCCAAACGGAGCATTTACCCACCCCAAGCTCGGTGGTGCCGTGGGCTTCCTTCCCAGCACCCCCGAAAGCGACTGCAACCATTGTATTTTTCTCTGCTGGGGTAGAATTGGAGGAAGCAGAACCGTGAGTGTGTGAAGGGGCAGAGCTGAGGAAGCTGAGAACAGAGAAGTGTCCCGAGATGCTCAGACGCTCCCCGTGTACCGCTGCAGGAGGGGGCACAGCGGAGCAGAGGGAGCAGAAGAAGGAGCGGAGGGGGGCCCCGCACACGGCGAGGGGCTGCGGGGGCTGGGAGCAGGTGGGGCCGCAGGGCTCCGTGCCCTCAGCCCCCCGAGCCTCTGCTGGTGCTGATGGAACTGAGCTGATGCCCGCGTGAAGTTCTGAGAGCAGAACACCGAATGCTGAGACCGGAGCCCCCCGGGATGACCCTCAGCTGGCCCTGATCACCAGGCTGCAGGTTCTGCGGGGCACCCCCGTGCCTTCTGGCAGAGCTGTCCTGCTCCGTGTGGAGCAGCTCTGCCCTCCCAGAGCCCCGGCCCAGCGGCCAGAGCTGATCCCAGCCTTGCTAGAAACCCATCCTCAGGGAAACATTAACTTCCCATCGCTGCAAAACAGGAGACTGGCGTAGTGTCTTCCAGAGAGAGTTTGCATAAATCAAAATCTGATTATGCTACATTTTGAATGCTAGATTTTCCACAAGATGGTGAAGCACAGTGATATATAATCTGTTTTGCATTGAATTAATTGAAATAAATTACCATAATCCTCCCTGAGTCCTGCAATCACTGTTTTTCAGATTGAACCTTTCCTGAGGGTTTAAAAAAAACCACTTGCTTTTTTTCCATAAGGGTAGTTATTAGACTTAAAAATAACACCTGCCCTCGGAACAAAGCTGAGCCCCAGCTGAGTACGTACCTCCTTACCTGCTGGCTCAGCCCCTTGTTAATTTGATAAGTGCTGTGATGTATCACCACAAAAGCCCGTTTTGAAGTCAGTGTGTTTCATCTTGCAAAGAGATTGGTTTGGAATTGACCCCGTTTCAAGTGACTAAAAATTTTAAGAGTTTCTAATTAATTCAATTTCGAGCCTACTCACATCACACGTTTTCTGTTCAACCTCTGGATCCCAGAGAGTATACGCAGTTTTCTTCAGAGCGGAGGGTGGGGCCACCCAAAGGAACTCATCCTTCCTTCTGCAAAGTTTCTACAGTCTAGTACTTACACCAAGGCAACGCAGCACTCTTGTTCCTGAAGTACAGAGCTGAAAATTGTGGGTTTTTTTTTAATTTTGGAGCATGTTTCCATCTATGTGACCACACAGCCCTGCAGTGACCCACAGTCTCCGAGGCTCACAAAGCTCCTGAGTGCAGAGAGGCAGCAGGGCAGGAGGGAAAGGCAAACTCAGGGCACCTTTGTTCTCCCTCCAGTTCTGACATAGTTCAGGGGCTTATGTAGCTCTTGGCAGCCACTGAAAAATCAAAAAAATAAAGTGACGGTTCTGTCTAACTTCTGCTCTTTGATTCAGCCCCGAGCAGCTGCAGAGAGAGTGTTTGGGATGCAGCCTCCATCCCTGCTCCGAGGTGGTGCGGGTGTCCCCCAGGGCTGCTCCAGCTGCTCATCCCGCCGGGCCCCGCTGGGCTTTGCTGCAGCCCTCTCGGGGCACACAGCTCTAAACCCTTCTCTTCCTGGCTGGCCACCGCTGCCAGCGTCCCACAGGAGCTCTGTCTTTTGAAACAACCATATTAGAAAAAAATATTATAATACACATGTTGGCATTTCAAGATAGATTCACAATTTACATAAACCCAGTGTCACCTCAGGCTAAAAAACACCCATAGAAAGGGGGGAAAAAAGAAATGAAAGTTTACACTGTAGACATCTGAGAATTCAGCTAAAGGCACGGGGGAAGGAAGGCTTTCTTTTACAATGAAATTAAAACTTTTAAAAAGAAAAAAAATCACACTGCTAGGTGCATGGGAAATATTTAAAGTCAGGCTGTGGTTAAATATGCTTAAATAAGGCTCTGGGGGGTTTCAATGGGGTTACAAAAGAACGGAGAATTAGGGACACACATCCACAGAATCAGAGAATATGTCAAGTTCAAATTCAAACAGCGTTAAGTCAGTGCACAAACAGAACTTCAGCCATGAATTTATATTAACAATTCTATTGTAGGCACTGGGGACACCCAACACATTTGTTTAGGTGTGTTTACATCCTGGAATAGCACAGTTTATGTCTCCATATGAGTATGCACAAACACGTTTTTCAAATGAACTCCAGTTCCTCATCAGTTAATTGCTGTTAACTACTGAGTGCTGAAACCCCAGCGATGACTCGGTGCCTCAGCACACCTGGAACAGCTGCCACCAGGTGCACACTGAGCAGCCCCAGCCTCCTAAAGCCCGTAAGGAGTCCAGGAATATCTGTCCCTGAGCTCTCAGCAGTTCATCAGACAGGTTTGGCTCCGTGTCCCCGTCACAGGGACACGGAGGTGACACGAGCCCGGTTTCCCTCGCAGACAGAGCTGCCCACAAACCAGACGGGTCGGACAGGTCAAGGCCCCACACCTCTAATCACCACGGGGACCTTCTGGGTTAGCAGTGCTGAGAGCTAATCTGTGCCAGCTCAAAAGTGCTTGAAGAGAATCCAGAAAACTCTTTTTAGGTGCTTATAATTGGCTAAATAAACACACACCTAAATTTCTGTGCTACTGGTCTGATCCCCAGCGAGTGCAGGCACACAGTTCCTAATCTTCCATGCTAGAAGCAGAAAAATGTGGATGTTTCCCAAACTGTGGATACCAGATACAACTTTGTACGTATGCGTAAATATTTATGCCCAGCAATCTGTAACTGTCACTGCCGAGGCTGAGGTAGAGTAATACTGTAAGGGAATAAATGCCTCAGTATCTGTGAACTCTAATTCACTCCAGGCTGACCCAGTTCTTTTGGAAATAATATTTTCCGAGCTGTTTCTCTGCTGAGAGTCCAGGCCTTGGAAATACCTTAAACATGCAGTGTTCTCCCTAAACTTTATTGCAAAAATATGTGGAGACACGGCATGTATTTCTGGAATCTGGGCGGCTTGTGCTATACAGCAACTCACATGTGAATCTCCTCTCTATTTTTTCCTTTAATTGAAGGAAAAACCAAAAGATCCAACAACCAAAGGGAAAGCAAAACCCACAAAGCAAACATAACATTTGAAACAAGAAACCCAGAAGAAAATAGACAGCCAATCTGGGATGCAGCAGAGTATCCCAAAAAAGAAGGGAAATCAAGATTGCAAACGCTAGAAACTCAATTACTCGGGCACTTTGTTAGCTTGCTTTCATCTGAACTTTGGTAATCATCACTAAACTTGGCAGCAAACTTCCCAGATGAAATGGAGGTACGTGTTAGGGCTGTAGTTCATTCAAGGGATAAAATTGTCACTAATCTCATCCCTCAGCACACACAGCTCCTAACTCCCCTGAGTCACATTGCGACAATCATCACTGAAGTTCCACACAGCTTAAAGGAGATTTTGGTGATTAGCGGTGTAGGGAAGCTCAGTCTAAACACCAAACTCATCCCTGGTGGAGAACACACATTGTACAAATGGTTTTTGCACTTTTGAATCTGCTTAGCAACGTAAGGAGGGAAAAAAACAGTAAATCCGTAACAGACACACAAAAGGATGTTTTAGACTCAAAATAGAAGAATGGAGCCCATCCTCTCCCCAGCTCCTCCAGCCCCCAGCAAGACATCTTGCTCCCTGCCACAGTCGTGTCTGGCATTTGGGGAAGCTGGCACTGTGTGTCCTGCTTCCAGCGCCACCCCACAAACCACCCCGCAGTCCCCCACGGCAGATCCCCACCTGGCCCAGCCAGGATTTCATCAGTCCTGCGTTGCTGCTCCTGGATCACTTCTGTTTCTCTCCTAACAATGCAGGGGAGGCGCAGAGTTCCATGCACCGAATGTCCTGGATGTGTCTGCACAACACCCCAAAGTCACTTTTGTTAGACAGAAAACCCCTGGACACTCGCTCAGCCCCAGCTCACCCCAGGAGCCCAAAGCAGCAGACCTGGGGAAGGCACCACAACCCAGCAGAGGAAGTTAAACACGAGGCACATTTTGTGTTTTCAAGGACCACAGAAACGTGCAGATTTGATCTCTAAAATGCATCTATTTTATGCTTCTCCACAAAGTGTTTTGGGAATATCTGCAGAGATTTCTCTTTCGAGCTACCTCTCTGGACAGGAGCGGATACAACACACGTCCCCTCGGCTGCTGAACTTGGGATAACTGTAGGAACACTACAGAAACACAGAAGTAGATGAATGTACCCAGAAATGAGAAACTGGGCAGGGACATCTGCTGTAAATGCTGACCTGTACCTTCTGCAATACCTGATTCACGGGAAGAAACAGCCAACTTTGATTTCAGATTAGTTTTCACCCCTAAGTCCATTTACAGCCATCCTCAAAAGCAACCTACAACATCTCCTTTGACCCCAGTGTAACAAATTAACACGACTGTATCGAAAGGCAAAAACTTTAGCAATTTTTTGATCATTCTGTCCAGTCTCGGTGCTGCAGCGTTTCTTGCACAATCATCATCAGTGTGTCAAGCAGAGGAGAAACATCTGGGATCTGCCTGCACCTGAACATCAGATCTATTAACTAAGCACTTTTTATAATGTTCCCTCACAGAACTTTGTAGAAATAAACGGGGTTTAAATCATTGAAGCTGAAGTTACATGTCAGGCACCATTTTCCTAAAAATCTCTCTGTGTCATGGACTACAAAACAAAGCTGTGGCTTCTTCATCAGTCTGCTCTTGACCCAAACCTCCAAAAGACCCAAGACTGCCAAAACTAAAAATAGAGTCAATATAGAACAGCTGCTTTCAATATTTTAAGACTTACTTGAATGACTTGCAAGTTCTGGTTAACTGACTTTTAATTTTACAGTGGTTTATGTAGGATCTGGGGCTCGTTGGATAGTGCAGATTAAGGATTTACTTTTGAGTACTTGCTTTATGCACAATAGGTCACATGGACAGCAGCAAAGCAGCCCCGGTGTTTGTTGGAGCAGTTGTACCCTTCAGAAATTTAAAACAGCCACAGATAAAGTGTGATGGAGCTTTCTGCAGGAACATCTCCGCTCATCGTCATTGACCGGGCTTTGCTGGGGGCTCCTTTAGCACCATAAGGAGTGTTCCATAATGACTGTTCCCTAAGGAATGCTCCAGAACCGAGATCACTGAGGTGAGATCATCCGTGGAAAGGGAGGAATTCTGATTCCAAGCCCAGTGGAGTCAGATCACACACACACACGCACACATACACACACACACACACACACACACAGACTCCTACCTGGGAAACACAGCAAGATTTTTGATTACAGACCAGCAAACTCCACACAAATTAAACCACAAAATCAACAAAAAAACCCCAAAACCCCAACACATGCAGCCCCAGCAACACACTTGCACTCCATTTCTCATCACTGCAACTCACTTGAGTATCTTTTGCTTTTTGCACCAAAAGTTTGTTCTCAGACCCCTCTCATCTGCTGCACACACGGTTACCAAAGGCTGTCCAGCCCCAAACACAAAGTTCTCCAATGTGGACAGATGCTGGATTCCTGCAAAAACGAGGTTCTAAAGCACTGCTGTAGCAACGTGACAGGAAGGAGAATCTTTGACACACACATTTCGCATGAGGCAGTAAACACTGTAGGAACAGGCTGTTGGCTGTGAACATCAATATTTAAAACCATTTCCCCTTGGAACTGAGCTCACACACGTTTGCTTCGAGAGCAAGTCTCAGATCTCAGCAGAACATGAACAGCTCTGCCCAGGGACACAGCGAGGGCTCACCCAGAAGAGCGTCTGGGTTGCTGTACAAACCTGGACAGGGACAGAGCTTCCGAGGGCAGCAGCGCTCCGACCATTTCCCATTTACCCCGTGGGAGTTGTCCGTGCACTCCACGCATGTGTGCCACTCCTTTTAGCCCAAATTTCTGAAAGAACATGCAAGTTTCTGCATTTTGTCACTCCTCGAGGAAACCTGACCCCGAACAACACCTGCACACAATGAGTACCCAAGTGAGGAAGTCATAAAGAGCCAGCTGCCCTTTATTTAAAATGCCCTTTGCAAACAACTTGCCGTACATTCTTTTGAGAGGCAGAACCGCCAGGATCCCACAGCCACAGAACGCCACATCAGCTCCAGCACCATCAGATCAACAAATCCTGAGCATCATGTCGAGCAGAAGCACACTTGCGTGGGGACCGGGGCTGAGGACACGGCACGGTTACAATCACGGACACCGGGATGCCACACACGCTTTCTTGCAATAGAACAAGCTCGGATTTTTAAAAATACAATCATTATGTACAGCAAAATATGTGGTCACAAGACCAGCCTTAAACCAAGGCCTTGTTTACACAACTTCTGCAATGTCAGGAAGTATTTTGGCCGGGAATGTAATTTTTCTTCCAAAACAAGTAAATATTTGCAATTCTCACTGTGAAAAGAGTGATATACCACCTCTGTATTGACACGGGTGTAACATATTCCCACAGGGAAAAGGAATAAAGAGTACCTTTATATTGATACAACATTTCCCTCAAGTGTCGAAGCTAATATAGCTTTCATCACTCAGTCAAGTTAAAGCAGGATGATTTTTTTTCAGACTTTTTATAGACAAGGCCTATGTTTAACAAGCACCAAAACACTTCAGAGTATTTGGAAGATCAGATGACTGAGCTCTACACTTTGTACTGTCCACACCAGCCACAGAGAACACTGAATGCCTCAATACATTCAAACCCCTGATGGGACAGTGCCATGGCTGCTGAGATGCTTCAGTGTTTAACAAACACACCTTTTTGGCCAGAACTAGAGTGTACCACAGCAAGGCCCAGCGCAGCGCCGAGCTCGGCTGGCTGCCCCCAGCTGCTCTGCCAGGCTGAGCAGAGCTGGACTCTGTGTGCT
Source organism: Mohoua ochrocephala (assembly GCA_013398855.1). Taxonomy (NCBI): domain Eukaryota; kingdom Metazoa; phylum Chordata; class Aves; order Passeriformes; family Acanthizidae; genus Mohoua; species Mohoua ochrocephala. The sequence continues at coordinate 249,093 of VZTA01019658.1, forward strand.
ACAAACACCCACTCCTGCCTTGTTCCTCCAGCACAGCTCGGGCAGCGGGGAAACAGAGGCACTGGGGGACGTGAGGGACCTGCTGTCTCCTGGGAGGGCACGATAAATACCTGCTTTTGTCAGCCAGATCAGGCTGCTGTCAATGCACTGATCCAGGGCGAGGCCTGTTGGGTGCTAAAAACTGTACATTCCCATTGAATTTAAGGCAAAATTGAACCATGGCAGTAACTGAGATGTAAATGCATTTTTTTTTTTAACATCAGAAGTGCAGCTTGCAAGCTGCAGATGTGGCAGCTTCCTTAGCTTTCAATGTAGTACTTGGGTTAAAAGAAACCCCTTCTGTCAGTGTTATTCCCCTGTCTTCCTAGCATGGGAGTCCTCTGGCTTCCAACGAATTTTTAGGGATTTCTGGAAGATGAGCTGCAATGAGGTTTTCGATTTCCACTTAGAAACGGGGAGGAAATGAATGTGTCTGTTGCAGGGAGACCCCAGGCAGCAGCGAGGGACCAGCACTGGGGGTGCCTCTGTTTGTCACCGTGGCTGTGCCACCGAGGCTCACGGCCCCACTGACTGCACCAGACAGGTCCCTGCTGGAAGGACACACCTGAGCTCAGGAGGACAAACACGCTTTCAGCACAGAACCATTCACAGGTTCTCAGCAGATACTCGACATTACTACAAAAAGTATCCAATGCTGACTACAGCACAAATGACAAATTTCATTTAAATCAGTGGGATTTGAAAACGTAGCATCAAACTGACACCACACACTGCTCTTCCCGTGGTTTTCCTGCTTGAAACAGGAGAAATGACCAGATTCACAGAGGAATCGTGGCAGTTACTTTTCAATTGGCCTGATTAAAAATCCCTTTACACATCATTGCTCAACCTTTGTTTTTGAGATGTAAGATAATTTCAAGACTTCTTGGGATAGGGGGGGAGAAGGAAAAAGAGAGCTGCAGGTTTTGTGTGCAAACCTTTGAAGAAGGGGCAAAGAGAGGAAGAAAACAGGTAAACGAGCTCCTTGGATCTTCCAAGGGATGGGAGACACAGGTCTCCTCCCACCCCAGCCCCTCTGCAAGCCAGAAAACAAAAAGGTCTGGTTTATAATGTTAAAGTGATAATGCAATGAGACTGAAAGCTTAAATTTCATAAATAAGTGACCTTTAGAACTTCATCCCGATAAACCATGCTGCTCTCAGGAGGGAAAAGGGCCTAATCTCACAGGGCCTGTTGCAGTAAGCCCACACTACCTTCCTAAAGCTGCCTCTGAGCACAGCCTTCTTCTCACAAGTGGGCACCACACTGGGCCAGGACCTGAACACAAGCAAAAACCTGCGTCAGAAATGACTAAATATTAGGTAAAACAGCAATCTTGTGGTTTGCCTTTTTTTAACCACTGTTCTTAGCTAAATCGACCCCTCTGCCTTTCACTGCTACAGAGATATAAATCAGGATTAAGAGCCTTCGTGAAAGTCAGCGTTTCATGTGATACATAACAATGCACAAAGTTGTTTTCTAAAAAACGGCATTTGTATTAAAATTCTTAAAATGGATAGACATCTCTTCAACGCATGTCCGCAATTAAAATGACAGTTGTTAGAATTTTCTTGGTACATCACAACGATAAGATTTCCTTCTTTGCTGGCTGGAGGTACATCCCACGACAAAATCAAAGGGAAATAGAACCAAAAAAAAAAGAAAAAAAAAAGAAAAACCCCTCCCCCCCAAAATCCCAAAAGGCTAAATTCTTGTAAATTTGAAGTAAATGAAGCCCGAACTTGCAAGACATGGAAATAACAGTTAAAAGGCTCAGATTGAAATAAGAAATAAATTCCACTAACAATAGGCCCTTTTGTCCTGGCTTGCTCGGTGTGATTACTGCAAGGAAACTGTTAAGTAGTTTTTGGAGTAGTAGATAATGGGATTCTGTGGAGCTTTCACAGGTTGGCACCGGCTGGAACAGCTGAGTTTTGAAGGCACTCTACAGACACAGGGCTGCTGTTAGCCCTGCATCACTCATAGGAAGTCTTTGCACTTGAGAGAGCTAGTCATCAAAATCAGGTATTGCCAACCCAAACCCAAAACCCCTCGGCACAAAAAGCACCACCGCCCCCCCCGCCAAAGGAAAAACCAAAACCACAACGAAATCACACACACACGCACGCCTAAAAAATTGTGCAGATTTGTAACATTTTCACAGCTGATTTAAAATAAAAAAAAAAACCAAACAAATAAAACAAAACCAGGAGAAAAACCACCACGCTACCACTCTCCTGCAAACTCCCATCCGATACAGCAGGTAAACAAAATAGAGCATTATTCCAGGGATATCGGCAGCGCTGCCCGGCGCCCCGTGCCTGGCAGCACCGTTCGGGTCACAGTCCCAGTTCCATGTGCAACTCTCCGGGCGGGACGGCCCCGCACCGCCGCCCGCTTGCATAGAGACCGCGGGGAGCGGCGCCGGGACGGGGGCCCGCACCCCGGCTGTGTCCGGGGCACGGGCACCGCTCCCCGGGGCTGTCCGGGGCACGGGCACCGCTCCCGG